>JACAXG010000056.1:3992961-4139211 GCA_018881555.1 Amblyornis subalaris | reverse complement strand
AAGAAATTAATTAAACAATTGCATTCCATCAAATCCTCTATAGTTTCTGAGCGGAGTCTACCCAAGACTGTAATTTGCTGCTGTATTTTGTATTTTCCTTGGCAATAATTATAAAACCAGATTTTCCCACAGAAGTCAAATTTAAGAAGGAGCAGGCAGAGATTACCAGAAGATGTTTGGCAGAATCGTCTGTGAATTACAYGCATCACTTCAAAGCTGTAAGACCTAAGTACTTCTCTTTCTTTCAGGAAAAAACCTTATGCTACCTCTAAATAAAGGYAGTCTTTCAAGACATTTTTTAATTTAAAAAAATCAAAGTCTAATATAGTCACTCTGGTCTATAGACCAATTTCAGAAAATAAAATTTACAGTAAGTATAGCTATTACTTTGACAAAGCTACAGAAGTAATTACAGTGCCTTCCTTTGGTTTTAAGTGCTTCCACAAGCAACTGTTATTTACTTTACTTATATATAGTTAGAAATTCATTACTTAATCCATGTTGAGCTGTACAGAGTTGGAATGCAGCAGTTCCAATAACTTCTTAATTATAATAACAATAATACCTAAGATAGGAAGGAATTTGTGCAAAATTCTCATGTTACTATCCATGTTATCATATTCTTATTATCCAGAATGATAAATGTCCGTATCATAAAATTACAATCCAAATTAGTATAACCATTTGTCAAAAATTTGTAAAGAAATCTGAAGAAAGGGTAAAGGCTATGACATTGCAACACTCATTAACATAATATTATATGCATTTTTAAAATTTTTTAAGCTGGGTAGAACAGAAGACATATTGTTTTTATTTTCCAGCTAAGTACTGCTCACATCCTGAATTATTACATTTRTTAAAACTGGACCTATAGCTCAAGACACCTTTTACACTGCATATACAGAGCACACCACACTTAGGGCCAGAAACGAAGCAAGGGCCTGCTGACAAGAAAAGCAGCTGAGGGAGGGTTGGTTTTTTTGGTTTGGGTTTTATTTTGTTTTTAAAATAAGACAAAATTTTGCAATCGAGTAGAATAAGAGTAGAGACACAATGACAGCAACGAAGAAAATCAACATAAATTATGTTAAATCTATTTAAAAAACAAAGCGCTCCACACGTGCACATCTCCAGTAGCTACTTTTACAGCTCATGTGGTGCAGCACATTAATAACCAGAGGCAGAATCAAAGCTTTAGGCTGCCACCTGTATAATTACACACTGTAGAAACTCTTCAGAATATAAGTACTTTGGGACTATCATATATTACCTACATTAACACTTAAGTATTATAGATACCTCATTTGTTGTTTCCACTCAGTGTGCCAAATGAGAACAATGTAAATGCAGCTGACACTATTATAGAAGCAAAGATGAACCAGCTTCCCTGACCAACTGTTTTTCAATATAAACATGAAATCAAGATGAAAATGATAACGTGAAGATTTTAAAGAGATACTACAAGACACAACACCTCAAAGRTAAGCATCCTCTCAAAAGCAAGGAAAATTTTCTCCTCTAACTTATTTCATAGATGTTGACTATATGCATCTTTCTATTACAGCAGTTGCAGCCAATTCCTGTGACAGACACTRTGGTTCCAGGAATGACACTTTAAATCCTGACAATCTGGTGTTATAATCTTCTGTATTCTGTATAAAGTTCTTAAATAATTGCTAAGATAAGCTTAACAGCATAGATCTAAACCAGGACTTCCAATGCCCAATTAAGTACACTTCTGTTTTGCAAACTTGACTTGATTAACAAATGAGGGRACATACCCACAGTGCCATCCCACACTCCAGGTGCAGACTGGAAATGTTGTGGAGAGAAGACACAAAGCTTCACAGCAGCCAAACTGAAAAGTTAACACCAAGAATTGAATTAGTCTCACCACTGGAAAAGTTAGCAACATGGTATCTTAAGAGTGAGAACTAAATCTATTGCTATTGCCATTGTCACAGTACAAAAGCCACAGATACAAATATAGCCATAAAATAATAAAAAATAAAGCAAGCATGCAAAAAAAGAAAAGGAAGTCAGCCACCACAGCAAGAAAACTCRAAAGAATTCATATGTAAGAAAACACATATAAGAAAACTCACTGTAAGTGCTCTTGTAGTAGATATTGTCARTGCATGGGAAATTGCTGCAATAACCCTTGAAAGGTTGTTTTCCATAGTGACATCTGTTGGACTTTGCAGCATATTGTAACCCCTGTATGTTCTGAAATAAAAATATTTACACCACTGAAGCATGTACTTACAAAAAAAAGAAACATCTCAATCAAAAATGATTATGGCTTAAATTACTATTACATATTTCRCAGACTGCTTATAACATACAAAATCTGAGAACACTCTAAATACCATCTTATATTTTAATATTTTTGTTTCTGTATTAGCAAATGCTATTTAATTTATAACTGAAACCCCTTTGTTAGTAAACAGAAGCAGTAGATCAATTCTCAGTATCTAACTAGATACTCGAGAAATCACCACCAATTTAATATTAGTCTGTGCTTTTGCTCAAATCCATCTAACATTTTTGCATGCTCATAAACTTTGGATTAGTGCTGTAGAAAAAGCTTATTTTCTATCTGAAATAACACAGTGTCCACAAAGTTCTGTTGCTTCCATACTATAGTATATACATTTTAAGTGACATGATCAAGGATCATGTATCAAAAAGCCATGTAATTAAAAACTTGAATGACAAACTGATAGAAGCAAAGAGACCCCATAAATATATATAACTCAYACTGTCTACAAGACAGAAAAAGTATCATTGGCAGCAAAAATACAGCAACAAGATCACACTATCAAAATTAGAAATTACTTTTAAATTATAAAGGGAGTACAGTCTTCTGCAACCACAATCATTAAATAGGACGTGACAAATTGTAAATCTGGATCAACATACCTGAAGAACAATAATATACATGAAATTAGCTTGAAAATCTGCACCTAATTGTGCAATTTAACGGACAAATAGGGTGACTTCAGGATGAAGAGAAGAAACTTTATTATCTCAAAGCAATGACCCTCTATGGTCAATGTGTGAGCACATCACTAGTAACTCACACACAGTTTATTCTCAAAACATGAGTCTGCTTCTGTGGAGCTTAAAACTACCACGGATGCTTCTACAGACCAGAAAAAGAATTCATAAGCACATGAATGTGAAGGATTTAACTGTGATTCTAAGCATTACAAAGAGAAATTTGGGTCTATAGTCCTTCTGAAGCAAGGCCAGCCAGACAACATACCTGGTTATAGTGCTCACTGCAAAGTGGGACGGAGGCTGCGTTTCATGCATGAGGAGTTTCAGGTAGACACTGCTTTGGTCTCGTGCTACTGCCACAACTGGGTCAGCCTGTCCTTGATCACAGTTATAAAACAGCTTTGGAACAAGCCTTAAAAATAATTGTCAAAAAGAAAAAGTTTTATTCCATATTGTTTCCTACCCAAATTAAAGTACATTTAATATACAGTTCAGCAAGCTGCACATGCTAATTACATATATCAAATTGTAAATAAAAGCTGTTACCAAAACTCATTAAGCTGAATTCATCTTTATATAACTGCTCTTCATTACAATCAAGGAGCTCAAGTTAGGACAAAGGAACTGCTCCACACATATGATAATTTAAAAAAAAAATCTTTTCTGGAGATACCTCCCTATACATACAACAAACACTTACCTAGAGTATTTCTCTCTTGGTGTTCCCTGATCTCCCCAGATATTTTCCCCATGAATATCTGTATCAACTGAAAACTAACTTTTACCTGAAAAGAATAATTTTTCACGATCTGATTTCTATGCAGCAAAACCTAAACATACAATAAAATCCAGTCTTCTTGAATAACGATATTTTCGACTCATGTAAAAAAAACTAATGTATACATGTTTTTGTAATTTCATTGGCAGTACTTCCAATGAATGTCAATACTGGATGTTTCAAGGGGTTTCTGCAAGCTTGTAGCAGCTTGCTTGGGCAGATAAGTCTTTTCCAACTTCAACACACCCCCTGTCACTAAGTCAGCATCAAGTTAGAAAAAAACCTCAACTTGTTACCACTCAGTTAATAAAATAACTCCATTTCAAAATAAATTCCCTTAGTAAAAGCAACAAACTGATGCAACAATTCATGACTCCTCTGCTGAGCTGCTTTGGCAATACAAATGGTTTTAAGTGTCAGTAAAGGTTTTGTTGTCCTTTATTTGTTAGTACGAATGGACAGCAACTAATAGTATGAAAAACCTACAAAACAGGTTTTTCTGATAATAAGATATACGAGAAATTCAGTATTACATGCTCCCAACTTCTTTAAACATAAAATTTAAGTCTTTGAATCCTAATAAATAAGCCACCAGCTAATCATTACTGTTTGGYGCATTTATCTATACAGCAACTGTAATTGTAGTAGGTTACAGGAAGTATCTGCTTTTCAAACAAAATTAGCTGCTGCACTATAACCAGTGAGCACAAGAGTTTTAAGACACATTATATATGACCACGTGAAAACTACAGGGGTTGGGAGTTTGGACAAATCTGCAGAACTGCGACATTTTAAGTCAAGAGCTGCTGTCAGGATGCTGAACCAATCACTTCTGCATGCAGAAAAGTATTTTGAAGAAGTTGAAATTGAAAGTGACCCTCAGAATGCAATACAGTTAAATGTAATGGCAATGCTACTAGAAAGCAAAGTACAACTGCCTGATGAGTCAGAATGATGCATGTTCCAGGTACGATAAAGATGCATTTGTTTCCCATCTCTCATTTAAACAAATATACATATGTGTGTGTGAATATGTATATAAAAAACACCTGAGTGATTATTTTAGTTAATGGTACACATTAATATCCAAGTATCTTTCTAAACTACTTTTCTATAAATAAAAATGCCACATATACCTCATTAATGAAGCTGCAGCTACATGTCTCACTCTTGGATCTTCATCTCCAAGCAGACTTATAACAACATCATCAAGTACTCTCTCCTGAAGTTTTAATAACTAGAAAATAAATAAGCACAGTAGATAAAGTTCACTGAATGTTTTCATCGTTTGACCATATTGCTAAAAGAGAGTTAACAAGTGAGATTTCATCTGTCATACAACTCTGTAACACCATCTTTACCTTAACATTGCCAATCACAGTATCTAACTACATAAATGCCAATTTTTTGAAGTTTAAAAAAAACCCCAAAACACGCACACCAGAGAATACGAAGACATCTGAATCTCCATAGTAAAGTATATTCCCAACTGTAGTAAGATTTAGAACATGAGTATATTTACACAAAAATACTTACAACAGCTATCAGTGTTGACAGAATTTAAAAACAAAGTGATGACATTGCACTGGTACCTTAATCCAGAAACACAATATACTGATTGAATAATTTACTTACACCAGTATAATGATGAATACCTCTGTGCAAGCTCTCAGTTTTTCCTTCCAAGAAGCTGACTAGCCTATGATAAAATAGAATTTAGAGTCCATTAGTTAACATTATGYGTTACTTCTCCCTTCAGTGCAGTGAGGGTTCTTTTTGTTTATTTTTTAGAAACAACACCATAGGGAAAACATAAGTAGTAAACACTTTTTGCTACCTTTAGAAAAGGTAAGCTATTTGCTAAACTACTATCTGGCTAGTGTAACTGAAAAGAAGTAGTCCTTCTGTTAAAAAAAAAACATTATTTACAGACAGTGATCGTAACTGTATTTTTTCCCTCACACATAGAATAATCAGACTATTTTGAAAAGATGGTAACACAGTCCAAACGTCACTATTCACAAAGAGTCCACTTTTGTCTGACTAAGGATAAATAGAAGAATTTTCATATAAACATCTTTTGCCTTTCAGCTTGGAAGAACCCATAGAGAATGAGGGAATGCAAGAAAAGGAACTCAAGTCACATTTATTTCAATATTAGCATAAACTGAGCGACTACAGAGAGCTGACAACAGAGAACAAGTCACAGACTTTCTCTTTAAAAACACACACAACTGGACAGAAGAACCAAGTTAGATTCCAAATTATATGGTCCCTCTCCGATCACACATTTACAGAAGACTTAATGCAACAGACCAATGAACTAGAAAGTCCTATACAGTGTTACTAGGATTGGGCTTGGTTGTGAAGTCAGTGGTAACCTGACAAAGGAATTAATATATTCCATATAGGATTGACTGGTCTGATTTAGTTTTATGACACCTGTTAATGCTTCAGAAGAAATTGCTCCACTACAGTTCCAGTTCCCTAAACATCTCTGCACCGATCTACTACACCCATGGAAAAATATAAACACTCACCGAAAATCTACCTCTGCAAGTGTTTCCAGAAGTTCTGTCCTTACGAGCCAATATGAGCTGTTCTTCAGAGTAAGAAGGTCAACAATCAACTGTAAACCTAGTTCACTGTAACTGCTACWGCATAAACTCATGATGCAATGCTGAGAAGAAAAAACAACTTTCAGTTATATTACAGAAGAGGTTCTCTGGAATAGAAGAATGAAAGTGATAAAAAAAACCACCTGTTTTTTTTAGAATACTAAAAAAAGTTACTGCGTAAGAGCTAGGAGAAAGTACCAGAGTTAGGTACTTTGCAAGGCCAGAACACTTAGTTCCATGTGAACTGCTAAAACCTGCTGCTGAAATTAAACTTTGGAGAGAAATGCAAGCCTCACAGATCAGAGGGCAATCCTCCAAAGGACGGGCTCACAGGGCTTAAACGCCACAAGCACTATATTCTCATCTGTTCAAAAACAGTCTCCTAATTTCCACRGGGTATTTTTAGACACCTGGTTCTGATTTCCAAAGTTTTTGAAAAAGTCATCCCTCCTTATTTGAATGTTCAACTAGAGGCACAATGTGTGATTTTCAGAAAAAGTTATAGAACTCCACAGTTCTATGTCTTATTTATCCACACAAAATGTACTTTCTTTGGAAAGTTTGAGGATTAACAACTAAAAAGGCTTAGAACATTTCTGCCAAAATGTAGGAAGTCAGGCTACATCATATACTGAGAAAAAGAAAGAGCCAAAGTTGACCAGTCCGTGTTGCCTGTATTGAACAATTCAGGCGAAGTCTTGTAAAAACCCATGATCACAAGTGCAATCATACATGAAACCACTGTCCATAAGCATGATGATTGCTAAACAGAAGGTTAAAAAAATAGCTTCATTTACCTAACTGGATTTCCTTCCCTCACCTGTATCACAAAACCCCTCCTCTTTGCACATAAAATCACACTTTCCGTCACAAACTATCTACAGTTTACTAAAAGCTGTGCTTTACCTCACTGGTCTTAAAGCTGCAATGCAGTCAGCCACCCTGTGCTTCTCCTTGATAAAAGAATTTCCCTTGGCCTCCAATTTGTCCGTGTTCTACTTTATTGGAAAATCCCTCAAAGAAAGTTTACTCCTTCACACCTCTGCTTTTTCCCTGAACACCTTCCACAGACTTTTACTACAGAAAAAAAATYCACATGGCTCCAAGTTTCACTCACCAATTCAGCTACCATCTCTATTTCAACAATTGCCTGATGGATCTTTCACCCAATTTGAAACACTTACTTTCCTGAGACCTTCCCCACTTTTAAAAAATATGATTTGAGAAAATAGTCACTATTTTACTTGTAATTATTCACATTTAATTTTTGTTCTCCATATACAGGCTACAACTAGGGGTTCACATGTTCACACTTCCCTGTTTAGGCTAGATATCCTTTCCATCTAATGCACTCATCCTACTGTTAATGTAAAGATACAGCTCATACCCGCACATTTCTCATGAGAAATATCACAATTAGATTATAATGCTACACGATCTAACCACATAATTATTTTCCATCTGTTTGTTCGTCCATTTCTGTGCCAATAAAGTTCTTGGGGAAGAAATCATTGTTCCATGTTTATACATCTGCACATAGCAGAATTCTAGTAATGAATCGTAACTCTGTAATCTGTGGTGGTGCAAATAAATTACTACTGCTTACCCTCACAGCTGTACAAGCCAGTTTGCATGTAACAGAGGACTCATCTTTCAATGTTTTCTGTAACAGAGGTATGCAGTCTATCAAGGAAAAGAGATTTCCTAACAAAACGACAAAAAAAAAAAAAAGGCATTTTGAGCAATGAAACATTGCAATGGTACATTAAAAGACAAAAAGACACCCTTAAAATAAATTGTTACCTGTTGAGCTTCTGACATTTATTAGCCATTTTTCCACATCAAAGCGGGATTTAATTAGAATGGAGTTGACAATTGTTCCACACAGAATGGCAGTAGCTCCTCTAATCTGGGGATCTCCRTGGTCAATGTAGTTCAGAATATCCGATACATACTGCTCCTCTAACAAAATAAGTTACAACTACTTTATTTTAAAAATACTAGTATTAGACTTTACTGACTCCTAAAAATACTTCAGTGGAGGTCTCAAGTACTAGACAATCAATGTCAGCACATCCAAAACACGCCCACCTTAGTTCTCCCTTTCTGAGATTCCTTTTGGARTGCATGCAAACTACAGATCAATCACACTGTTCAGACCAATAATCACATATATAAAAACACAAGCCATGCATTTCAATTGTACACTAAATGCTGTGGGGAAATCTAAGAAGCACTTTGGTCAGTGTGTCAAACCAGTTGCACACTCCATTTGTAAAAATGAACCTAATGGCTTAGAAACCATCTCTAAGATGGACTGAATTAAATTAAAAGAAAAAGTGTAAGATAAACAAACCATTTCTATGTAGCAGTTGTATTAAAACAGCTTCAACTCGTCAGAAGCTCTACAAGCTCATCCACTGAAACTTAACTCCTACTACAAGAAAAAAATCCCCCAGCACACACACAGCACATTCATTCCAACTCATGCAATATTTGTTCACAAAATACTAAACTGGGTTTGGAGTTTTCAGTATAGATGCTGCCTCACTTATTTGAAAACCCAAACACACTATTAAAATGGAACATGTGAACTGCAACATACCATACTCTTCTCCCATTGCCTCCAGGGGCATTTTATACAGTTTGCTGAAGAAAGACTCAGGGTGAAGTGCAACGGCTGCTCCAACACAACTTACTGCCAGGGCTTTTACACTGACTCTCACATCTCTATCAGGAACTAAAGCTGCGGGGAAGAAACAAAAACAAATAAAAGGAGGGTATTTAAAAGATTCCTGAGTTGTTTTTAATTTAATTAATAACACTGTATAAACTAAATAGCCTAGCCTGGACAAAAATATGAAGACAGAGCAAGCAGTTCCAGTTTATCAGAGGCAGCAGTGATATACGGCTGCTTTTTGTTTTCCTCAAATAAACTGTATCTGAAATATTCAAATACAGCTGTAACATACTTCCAGCTCACTTCCTCCCAAAACCAATACATTATCTGGACACATGAGCAAGTAACAGTTTAGAAAAGGGAAAAAGAATAAATATCYTGAATCAGTCATGTATAATGATGCGAAAGTGGTTGTGTCCCCATCCCTAGAGGAATATGAAAAACATGAAGATGTCACAGAAAAACCTCCAAAACTTCCAGTAAAGTCTGATCAACACCAAGACAGAGCAAACCGATCACATTTCCAACTTTGTACACTGAGAGACACAATGAATCTCAACGACAAACTTACCTCCTTTGTCCCCAGTAAGCAGGAAAGAAGCTGACAGCAGCCTGACGCAGTGCACCAAAGGAGCAGAATCTCTGTCAGTATAGTGCCCTATGTCTCCCTTTACCCTGGAGGGCTATTAAAGGCAAATCACAATTTTTATTCAGAGAAAAATTAATCTCCGATTTAAATAAAATAGTAAGCACAACAAGATTTAGAAACACTGCACATCCTCAAATGTATGAAGGTTGCAAYACAAAATGTGTTCAATATATATTCAAAAAAAGACCTTAAAACATAATGCTTTGGGGAAGTTTATATCCAGTATTAGAACTGGTTGAATTTTACCATAGAAACATCCTTCTGCAGATTTTTCTGAACTAGACTTCCTGTTTGTAAATGAAGATAAAGCACTTGTTGCCACCACTTTGGAAACTTTGTATGAAAAGCAATTTATTACTAAGTTGTTTCCAAAGAAGACTGACAGTTTTCTGTAGTTTCACATTCAGAATCTCCCCASAGTCCAAGCTGATCTAACTTTGCCTGCCCCAATGAAACTTCTTCTTCCCCAGCTCAGAACAAGGTCCAAAGCTAAAGTCAAAAACATGTAAGAAGAAATCTGTAACCTGTGGTTAGAATGGCACAARGTTCAAAGACTGAGACATACTAACTTCTGATGCAGAGAGCAACCAGCACAAACGTACTTCAAGTAATAAAGGATCGGTGTAGCCTACTAATGTACAGACAAAAAGGGTTTGTGTTCTCAGCAGTGTGTGTTCTGGTATGGCTTTGGTGGTGATTGCCTTTAAGATATCAACCCTTATGTATTCACCTTATGTCAAATGCAATTCAGGCTATAACTCAGATTCCCTATGTAACCTTAGTTACTTTGACCTATAATGAGGTACCTCACATATACAGGCTACCCACATTTACTAATTTACTTCATCATAACTGTATTTTTAATTTTTTTTTTAACTTAGTTGTTTTACGCTTTAAAACCGACCACTGTGACTACTTTTCACCTTGTTTTCATGATCGCCAGCATCTGCTGCATCTTCTTTTGATGTAAATCTATCCACGCTGCTATCAGAGGGCTGCCTACTATGGCTCATGGTTTTCAACAAGTGAGGCTGCTGAAGAGCTTTAGAAAAAGGCAAKTCATGAAATACCATTTCAGATGCAAACTAAAAGCACTTTAATTAAACTTAATTACATAAATACAAAAAATAAATTAGGAGTGATCAAAATAAGTGATTGATTACAAGTGTTGAAATAGATTCTTTATTTTACATTTCAATCTAGTTATTTGATTTTCTTATCCATTACATGAGTCTTCACTCCCTTGGAAGTGCAAATGCACTCAGTCACCTGTCTTAATGGTGTCACCAGTCTGCCCCACCCCCATATTTATCAACATACCAATAGAAGAATTTCTGAAAGACTCTGTTGAATCATCTTGGAGAATATTTGCAGCTTCATCTTCCTCATCCTGTAACTGCCCAATCTGCATACCAGAATACTGTCCTTCAGCACCCTCCAAAACCTACAGAGTGCAAGGACAGCACTTCAAATAACTTAGCTTTACAAACAGTATTAAATCTGAAACATGCAGTGTTAGTAATCTAGAAATAATCTGAAAGCAAATATGAGCCTGATAAATATTAGTGTACAGCTGCATGCAAGCTCCAAGGCACCTCCCCTCCTCCTCCAGCACTGGGGCTACTGCAGGCCACAGCTCCATCTGACAGTCTCCCAGCTGAGCCATGAACCTGGCTGCTAACAGGAAGAAAGTGGAACACTCAGTCCATTGCTCCCTGCAGCTCTCCTTGCTCCCTCATGACGAACACAAATGTCTCTCTCTCAGCAGTTACAAATCACAACCAACACCTTTACTGCCACAAACTGAACTTGGCCCTTGCTGTCACACTCACCTATAACCTCACTTGTCCTGGATATGTGAAGTCAACTAAGAACACACATTTGTCCTTTGTGTAGGACAGAAAAAGGAAAAATAAGTTTAAACATCTTATAATTTCTTCATTCCAAGCCAGGGATTACTAAAATGGACTCATCTGGAATAGAGTTTGACCCCTGGAACCAAGGCAATATATAGGCAGTAGGTATATGGAAAAATACCCATAAAAATTAAAATTAATAGCCATAAAAATTAATCATAATAATAAACAACAGTAAAGTAAAAAAACCAATTTCACTRATTTTATCAGAAAACAGGATACTTCTTCAGTTACTTCCTGTCTTCATAAGCCCCTGGAAATTGTTCATTAAAAAGCTTGTGTGTGGCTAACTCTGACAACCGCTTAGTCTGTCAATTATGAAAAAACAATTTTACATGTAATTACTGCTCGTAAACAGTACGCAAACTGACACATGTAACAGTCTGACAAGAATTTGCAATAAATACATCTTGCCAATAAACACACTTTGTCAATAAATGCCTGTTCACGTTGGCCTCTGCGCTGCCTTCGCTTAATTCAGAGAACAACTGTCCTCACTCCTTTGGTTCTTGTACCCTCACACTTGCAGAAGTATTTGCTTACCATAATTATAAATTTACTTTTTTTTGTAGTACTAAGAGACTATTACTTTTCCAAAGTTACTATTAGAAAACTTAAGTCAAAAGTTTGCTAATATTTGGAAAAGGCTTAAGAAGGTCTAAATTTTCCCCCTTTTGCATTTTCTGCTCTAGCTCCCAGTAATTGTATTTTTGCTGATTTTATTACAACCTCTCAATACACTTGCCCAAGAGAGACAAATGTCTTCAAACAGCTATATTGTATGCATMTGTCAGGTGCTTATTAGACATGTAACTGCTATATTAGTAAATTGTGCAGTATTTGCCCATTATAGGAGAAATCCTTAAGATGGAATAAAAAGGAAAAGGATGAGTTGTGTTGCCAAGTGTAAAAGCACAGGCAGAAGGCAGTGTGAAGCATTATATTCCAGAAATATTCCTTTATCATTCCAAATAGACTGTTCACCCTTTAACACTTCCATTAACGCTCCTGCACCAAAACAATTATTAATATATCTATACAAAAAGAAGGATATGCTACTATATATTTATGTCAAGATTTTGATATTGCCCTTCTTTCAGTGAGCGAAATCTGTTAATGCCTTCATGTGGCCTACCCAGTGAACACAGTGATTACAGCTTTCTAGTTTTTGATTATCGCTGAAGTGAAAGTGTTAAAAGGAGGTCAAGCTCTCCAATAGGGGTGTGAGCTGCTGACCTTTCCACTGTTACTAGCTGAGGAYTGAAAAGTAGAAGACGAGTAAGGAGATGAATCCAAGTCTGGGCCCTCCATGGAAGAGCTCTGAGAAATGTCGGGCCCCTCAGTAGGAGATCCCCCCTCTGCCCGTTGCACACTTACAATTTCAGAACTGTCCGAAGGCGTTACAGCAGAATCTGGACCTTCTGTAGTAGTCTGAGAGCTATCACTAATTGGTGAGGAAGCCTGTGTACCATCATTCAAATCCATAGTGGCATCTGACTGGACAGCACTGATCTGGCTGGAGCTTCGACTAAGCACTTCATCTTCTTCCCCTTCAGTAGCTGTGCTTGTCAAATCACAGCTTGTCAGGTCTACAGAGTCTGACTGCAATGTATGCTGGGAACGTGGCTGCTCAGTAATTATGTCATGTCCTGTAGGATCAGCAGCGGAACTCCCCACTGACCCAGCTGTCGACACACCTGATGAAGAAGCCAGTTCACTGGTCATCTCGCCCTTCACAGAAGCTGCAAAATACAGACATTTACAAGTCAATCAAGTGTTTGAACTTATTTCACTCTCAAGACGGACCCACAGACTAAGTCACATATTGAACTAGGCTAAGGAAGGCATGTAACTAAACAGTGAAGCTATAGGTAGGAAAATAGGCATCTGTAAGATGCCACCCCATCTATACCAGTAACTCACATTAAAAAAAAAATGCAGTCAACTTCATTAAGTAATTAAGTTTTACACTTAGCATTATTTATGGCTTCTGTTTGGTTACCATGTCTTTTGAGTGCTCATACACTTCCTCACCTCCATAACATATCACTTATATTTTACATAGAGCAATAATAGAATGTATTTGCTGACCACACTGCTGAAGGGAAAGGCGGGTACCTGCAAATGATGCAGCACTGACATCGGATCGGGTTTCAGAATCATCATCCAACCCTTCTTCTTCACCAAGAAGTACTTTACCTAAGAAGTGATATTAAAAAACCTTTAGTTTTCAAAAATTGTAGTCAGCTTGAAATGCTGAACAGTTGAAGTCAGTTAGATGTGAAATAAATTTTTTAAAAGTTTATCCAAATAATTTTTCATAGCTATGACAGGCAACAGATGAAAAAGAGAAGGGAATGAAGAAAGTGAACATCCAGTCCCTCACTAACTCATCAGGAAAGAAACAGGCAGCAGTGACAAAGAAACAGAGTTAAGTAATTTTATTTAACAGTTCAACCATTCAGGAAACTACCTACAACCTTATTAATTGTAGTTTATTTTTGTGGACTACATTTAAAATCTCACTAATTTCATGAAGTATGTGCTACGACTAAGGACTGGATACATTGCATCTGGAAGTCTGCCCTCAACTCAGAAGGGCATTAATGCCCACAAGTAATAGAATAAATAACCTCTTCCTCCTTAAGGCTACAAAAATTATCAAAGGCTGCTTGCACTTTGAGGCTTGGAACTCCAATGATAACAGAATGGAAAATGCCCAGGGGGAAGAGCAGCGCAGACTAGAAGCACAAGACAACATAAGTGACAGGGTGATGAACCGTGGACAACAACCACTGAGAGCTAAGGATTACTAAGGCAAAAAATCTTCAGAGAGGCTTTTGCCATAAAAACTTCAGAACCACTTCTAACCTAACACAACTACCACAGAGTTCTCTTACCCACAGAGTATTATCTATTTAAATTACAGGCAGTGGAAAGAGAAAGATACCTGCAGATGCACACTGCCTGGAAGCCAACCAAGGACACAACTGCACTGAAAAGTCTGTCAATAGGAYGGGACATAGAGTGCAGAGGGAGCTGCTGAGCCCATCCTTCTGGATGTTGCAAGTTCTTTGCTGAGACAGAGGGATTCACAGTAACTGCTGAGAGAAGGACCATTTTGCTATTTGCTATAATAAGCTGCACTGGTAGTCTAAGATTCATAATGCAAGATACTAATGTTTGGATAACTCCGGGTGAATTCCTTTGTACCTTATTCAAGTTATCAGGGAGTAAAAAAAGCATTAATACACTTCTGTATAAATTTCTTTTTCTTAACTGCTTTCATACATAACAGTACCACTGTAGAATTATCTTCCTCTGAGAAGTATGTTTTATGATACTCAAACCTGTAAGTAAGGCAGAAAGTAACCACGGCATTTGCATACATGTTCTATGTAAAATAACAGTAATTGAGAACTACACACTCCTGTGAATAAATSAGTAAAATCCTGGTAGGAGTTCCCAATAAAAAGCATGAAATATAATATATTCTTCTCTATTATTTCTCACATTTACATCCACTTCACTGAAACAAACCAGGATGTTCTTCTGCTTTCCACAGCTGACCACCTCTAAAAGTAAGTGAAAGAGTAAGAACACTGAAAAACAGTCATTAGACACATTAGGCTTTATATGTTTAAATGAGTATATAACACAAAGAGCAGAATAGTTTTCCACTATTTGATAAGAAGAAAAATCCAGTGAAGTTGCTTTCAAAACATAGGCTTTGATTTCAAAAGGAGCTTTCAGCCTTTTTTGCAAATGATCTTCTGAAGCTACAACATAAACAAACCAATACAGGCCAGCTGCTCAGAACTGAAGTTGGTCTGATGCAGTAAGACTGCAAAGATGTGGAACATACAGATTTCTGTACATTAGCCTCACTTTACACCCCTACACACGAAGGAGCATTACAGCTTGAGAAGTCTCATCCATTGCCCACTACTCTATATGACAGTAGACTGTAAAACGACTTCAAGGAGGAACTGGAAATAGGCTTGGAYTTTCCCACCTTTCTACAACGGAGAGCAGCAGGAAATGAACAATTCACAATTTGAAAATAAACCCGTACAAAGCACAAAATTGTGAAGGGATTTCTTCAAATTTGTTTATCCCATTGTTTTAGACCACAAAGTCTTCATACTATAATCTTGAAAAAGCTTAAAAGATGATGACTCATACATGTTTCCTCATCAAGTGAAGGAAAAATTAGTGTTTTAACAAGTACTTTAATTGAATTTACACTATTATTAATACTTTAAAGTTACACTGAAGGCTACTAACAAGACAAAGGATCGAGCTGACAATTTACCATTTTTTATTTACACGTGATATGTGTTTTCTGATTTTTTGCGTTCTGTCTCACCTTTGGATGCTGCAGCAGTATCTGCTTTCAGACACCCATTCTTTCAATCTGTCCTTTCTAAACTAGAAACCACCATCCATAAGCACTCTTTCATATTTTGGTATTCTTAAAGCATACAGGTAAGGTTCTTTCAGCATTATGAGATTCCTTGCATATAAAGATTGAAGGACGTATTTGAAAAAAGTATAAGCTATAATGGTCTTTCAAGTTCATATAATCTTACTTACTTTTAAACTACTTTTCCATGAAGTTTATTGTTTCAGCATTGCACATCTCTCTGCTTACTAATGCCTGCAGTGACTGCACTACACTCACACAGTTTCACTGCAGTAGCAACATTTTCCTCACCTAACGCAGGTGATGAAAGTGTTACACAGACTGATTCTGTCATAGTGATATCACTGGCTTTAATCTAAGTGTAAGCACGAAACTAAATATTAAATACTTTCATGCACAAACTGGGAAAAGAATACTTCAAAGCAAACTATATTCTTTAAAATCCTGTTAAATGAATTACCTAGTCAAGAAAGAAATGAAAATATACACAGCAAGACGAAAAATGTATAGAATTAATCTTCAATAACAGAAAAATAAATACAAAAGCATCATATTGAAGCATGCAAACATAAACGTGCATTAGTGAACTACAGAGAAAAAAAACAGGCCAACAAAACCAGGAAAGTTAACTATTTTCTGAGTTACATTAAAGCTTAAGTATTACCACCAAAAAGAAGAATGCCCTGTTCAGAAAAATTATTTTTCCATGTGCTCTTTAGAAGTAAAAACTGCATCAATAATCATCACCATAACTTTGCCAGTGAACTACTGCAAAAATAAAATTATACTGCTTTAAATGATTTTAGAATATCTTGGTTGCAATATCAGAAATCATGTCAGAATTCTTTCATTATTTATAATGATTAAGCTCAGCTGATAACAAAGGCAGTTGTGAATGAAGACCCAAATTCAGCAAGACAATGAAGTGGGGAGGGGAAAGAAAAAAAAACAACCCCGAAAAAATCAGGAAGGAATGCAATTAAAGATTTGGTTTTGAAAATAATCACCTTTATGCTTTCTTGCAAGAACAGGGCTGCATGAAGACCCCCCTCCAGCTGCAAATCACAGAAAGTAACACATCAGGGCAAAGACAGAGCTAATGAAATCATGAAGGAATTCTAATAGCCACAAATGGGAAGGAAAAAAAAAAACCACAACAAAACAAAATCCAAAGCCAGGAAGAAATAGCAAACTTGTTGCTTTCAAAGTCCAAGGTTTGTTGATCATTTGCCATCAAATTACTTTTAACTTTCWATGCCACTTGTGCAAAGTTTGCTTTCACAAACATGTTCTAAATTTCCCTGCTATGATTGCTTCCAGCTAGTAATTTACCTTCCAATAGCAGCAATATTGAATGATCCATTACTTCAATACAGAATCCTTACAGAAATCCAATCAGAGACTGATTCTTTCGAAGCAGGTAAGAAGCAGTTAAGAGAATTTTAAGAACATGCACTTCACAGACAAGAAAGCTGATAGCTGATTTTAACAGTTATGGATAAACTTAAGTCATGCTTTAATTTCATGCTGGTTTTGGTATTCAGCAAGGAGCTCTCAGTTAATATAAATTCTGATTAGATCAGCTTTTATGAATCACAGTTGTCAGATGATTGGTAAGAACAACATCAATTTTGTGGGTAAAAAAAAAAATCTATCACTACATTTAACTTGCTTTGCGTAACCAAAAAAAAAAATATCATCAACACAAACTGTAAAAAAACCTCTGAAGTTTGTCACTACTCAAAGAATGTACACCTACTTAAAGGAAGGAGGGAAAAAACTACTGTACCTGGGGAAAAAAGAAAGCCATGCACAACTTCATGTATTTCATTTTAACCTTCATGCTTTTGACTAACAGTGAGAACTAGAGTTGATGATGGATGTTCACCTCCTTTTACTCAAACTCCCAAAAACAGAGCTTACCTATAAGTTCCACTATGCTCCCACTGCGGCTCCTGCTGGCAGGTTCATCTTTGGATACACTGACCTGAGCGATGCCCCCGRAGGCAGTCAGGGCATGGAGGAGTTCAGGGGGGGGTGTTCTAAAGAGCTGCTGTAGTAATTCTAAAGCTCCAGTCACAACATTATGGTCCTGGTGCTGGGTGTAGTGCAGAGTCAGTTCATAAACCTGAAAGCCAGCAGAGTTCTGGGATAAGTCTCTATGAAGACAGAACATACTACATGTCTTGTCCTATACAASATCAAATTTTAGCAGTGCATTAAAAATAACTGATGCTGGATATATCTGATCTTCACCACACTCTTCCAAGGGGAAAATGTCAATCAACTGTAGCCATTTAACTGCCTTTTTGTTAGAAGCCTGCTGTTTCTTTTTATTGTTCTAGAAGGAAGAATCACATCCAAGAGCAGCATAGAAGTTTTTGGCTCCTTTGGGAGCACCTAACAAGTACTGCTGATTCATTTTTCTCGGACTTCTGGTCATTACTTCTCAGTAATTCCAGTCACTGGACCAACTATCATTTATCAAGACAAAAACGAATCTGAGAAGGGAATTCAGAATGTTCAATATCAAACTAGTGTTGGATCAAGATTCATTTTCCTTTCAATTAGTACTCTTCAGGTAAGGATTATTATCCATATTTTACCTGTGTAAGTTGTTCTGGTGAAGGTGAAATCTCTGTTTCTTTCCTTGTTACGCCAAAACTGCCTTTCAGACTAGTATCTTTTACTTGTTGTTGCAATAAAGGTATGAGATACCTTAGTGTAAGTAAAACACCCAAAATTAAAAGAGTAGGACGATCATCTTCTACAGGAACCAACAAGCCTGAGGGTAGAAATGAAGTAGTCAAATGACTTACTGACAGTGGTTACTTTCAACACAAATGTTATTTCATGTAGTCCATATAACAGCTTCTTTAAATCAAAAAAAATCCAACAAAACAAAACAACCAAAACGTAGTGGCAACTTAAGAGTGCTTTCTAAATGTAGAAACATTTGAAAATATGTATTTAAAATTCCAGACAATTAATTAAGCAACATGGGAGGATGGCCAGAGGACCCTGTCTCAGTTTCCCTGTTCCTGACCTCTTTTCACTCCATAAAAACACAAAAAAAATTCCTTTTTTTTTGTAGTACCTGATGCTTTCATCAAGTGATCTAGACACTCTTGCTCCTCTCACCTGCCTCCCCTCTCCACTTGGCAGCTTACAGCCAAATCTAATTCCCTTACACACACATCCACTACTATCCTAATGAAAGATATTTACATTCTGCCCTGTCTCTCAACTATTGGGAACCTTGTTCCATACACCTACCTGCTAATCACAATCAACCCCAAAGCATATTATGAACRAAGATAAGTTAAGTAAGAAAACACAACCTTCTATTCAGGGAAGGGCGAAAAAATCAGAATCAATTCACAGAGCTCCTATTAGTGCTTCTGTCTGAATTCTGCACCATTGCCAGGACATTATCACACATCATTTTTAAGGGAGGAGAGTAACAATGTAGCATTTGAATTTTTCACACATTCTTGAAAGCAGCAAKGCTAACACAGTAACACCCTATATATCTGTTGGTCTTCCTTAACTCTCCTTTTGCAGTGTAGTCTACATAGTAAAGACCTCCTTGTCAGTAATAAAACTTAGGCAAGTTTCCACTGAAATCCAGAGAAGTCTCTTGTCATGAGTTGCAAAACAACCCAAAGACCATGCAAACTTCACAGCTGCAGAAATATGGAGGCAATACTTGATGCAAAGTTTTGTGCTTATGAATAAAAAACTTCCATTTCTGGTCTAAGTTATAATAGGATCTATGGGGTGGTACTTTTAACAAAGGTTACAGGGTATGTGATCACAACCCAGAGCACAACAGTCATATCCTCCACCTCAGACCTGCTGCACTAACAACCAAGCTGATGAACCACGCAAATCTTCAGATTCCTGAACCTGAGCAAGTTCTCCGAGGGTCCCTAAACCCATTCATTTTCCAACAAGCTACTTGCTTCCTGAGCTTTAGCTACTTCTTTTAAACATTACTGACTAGAATTGCAACACAGACATACAAATAGCTGTAGAAGTATCTTTCGCTAACTTAACACAAAATAAGAGCAAGCATCAGCAATGCAACTGGTAGTCTAAGTATCCTTACTCTACCTGAAATTCTCTCACACATGGAAAGTGTCTTACATGATAAAAAATGTCATGTCAGTTACATACAAAGCAAACTAATTTTTTTTCCCAAACCTTACCTAAAAGTACATTCAATAACCAGGCATAAAAATACTGTGTTCTTCGTGAATGCTGACAGATGCTAACTGCCGATCCTGCTGCCGTTCGACGGATAGTAGGGGAACTGGATTTAAGATTAGCTATGAAAGCCTTCAACAAAACCTAAAAACAAAGACACCTGATTTAACTTTTTATCAGAAGTGATCTAAGAAGCCAGCAAATGTATTTTTCATTTATTCAAAGCATTACTTCATGTACGTCAAGCAAGGGCAGCTTCTGCCTTAATTCAGACGTGCAGCTGTAACATTGCTTTCTGTAGCAGCTGATTGACAATGCTGATAGCTCACCGTGCTTTGGGATACAACAGGGAGCACCAATAGGGCAAAGAAAGATACCTTTATCTCATTGTCGTTTGCGAAATTGCCGAACGCTGCCATGATTTTCGGTATTGCTGCTGCCAGCGTCTCCTGTACTGACTCCTCGGGTCTCTTACTTATTCGTGTTAGGCAGGGCAAAAGGTTGACTAAGTAGGGCCTAAGGAGGGCACAGGAGAGAAACTCATTGGAGACCAGAACAACTGCACCCTTCTAATTATTTTTAATTCATACTSAAGTTCTGTGGCATTACTAAATACAAAAATGTACATACAGAAATGTACCTGCTAGCTACACAGAATGCAGGAAAAGAAGAAAATAGTCTTCTGAATATGAGAGAAGAATAAACTTAAAAAATGCAAGTCATTATCTTCACAAGTTTTTCCTCCCTACAGTCACGTATAGCACAGAATTAAAACTCCACTAAAAAAACCACACTAATTAAATGAAGCTACTTCAGAGAGAATAAGGTGATAGGAATTCCTCCAACCTCCTAATTATATATTTAAAACTTCCAAACAGTAATATTTTGTTAACATCTGTATTTCTTTAAAGGTTCTTTGGCAAGTTCATTATTGGGATGTGTTTACCTGCACTTTTGAGGCCGAACTAGATGGGCAAGCTCAGCAAATCTCCAGAGTGCAGCACGCAGACTTCTTGAAGCACCATTCTAGATAGAGTACACAACTGTCACATTTCATCATGCAAAACCATTTCCTAAACAAACCTGCCTAGAACATACCATATGTATACAATAGTGTACACTTTACTTAAACAAATAAGAACATAAGGTGTCTGGAAATCATTCATTTCCCTTAGCCAAAAGGAATCAAATCAGCTCCATGACCACCTTCACTTTTACAGCTAGTATTAGGAATTTTCCGAGTAACCCAAAACGCATAATAAGAAACACAAGAAAAGGAAGTGTCTGAGATCTCCGCTCTGCTGAAATCTGCTTAAAATACCACAAAGAAAGGAATCAACCAACAAAGAAACACTGATGATATGAGAGTCCAAAAATCAGTGGAACACTTGCAGAGATATAAATACAGCATAAAATTGACAGCAGTGAAGATATGCAAATAAATAACATTCAGCTTCTGAGCTCACAAAAGGAAAAATCAACATATTGATCTGTAGTACTTCACAATGGCTTGACTGCTGAAGTTTAGTGTCTATTTGCCTGGACTGACACCTTCAGTTGAGCACTTGACTTGAACCAGAATGCCCTTACATTAATGTCTAAAGATATAGTATAATTCCTTAGTTTTGTTGGAAATATAGAAAACTATGGAAGTCAATAGATATCTAGGGAAAAGTCTCTACCTAATGCACTTCAAACCCAACCAAAATGCTTCTCAAATTGAGTCCCTCTGAAGACAAAGCTGAGATGTTTAAAACCTGTCATTTTTCTTACTTTCCTTAGCTAGCATATCAAAGGCTGGCGGTCTTGTTAGCATGACAAGTAAAAAATACCTGCATCTGAATTACAAAATGTGCATTTCTCAGGTTCACAGCCAAACAACAGATTCTGGCGTGGCTCCTAAAGTGATGCTGATGCACAAACAAAATTCAGTCTGCTGGGTGCTCCCGTTGTACATGCTGCCTCTCTCTCACCTGTCATGAACCTGAGAGCACCTTTCAAGAAGCACACACCATCTGAACCACAAAATATTTCCTCTTACATCTGGTCATAACATGCAGAAACTTCCGAGCTTTATATGGTGGCTGTTTTCTGTTAATTAGGCAGATGTCCATTTCCATACTCTCAAAAATATTGCATGACATTAAAGTACAACAATACCGTAAGATATCAATATATTGCCCTGCATCTAACAGAACAAAAGCTATGCACATTGTTTTAGTGACTTATCTTGTAGAGTTCTATCACTCCCCCCAAAACACCAGCATCATTACTGTCTGACAAATAACACTTATATTTTCTCTCTATTCAAGCCTGACTATATGTTTATAGATGCAAGAGACACAATTTCAGTGATACTGTCCTAAACACATCATTACTCTTTCACAGTCACAGACTTAAAAAAGGCTATTAATAAATTTCTTCCCGTGGACATAATTAAATTGTGACTTTTGGTGCCAAGAAAGATGCTTCAATATTTTCCCCTATGCCTCTGTAACAACCTGTAAGTACATATCACACATGCATAAAGTAGTTGTATCAGGTTACTTCAAGTCTTGATCAAACGATTCCTCCAAGAGGTTATGTCAATTAAGAATGTCACTGTCCTCCATCTACTTTTCACTACCCTTTCGGTTCAAGTTATTCTTTTCAGCTTAGTCAGTGGAGCAAACGTCATGAACATGCCTTATTCCTTTGGGTGGGGAGTCACTAAGGTTAAGTCAAACTGCTGTTCRCACCAAATGCTCACACATTTTCTGCCAGATAAGCTTTCAGGAGCGGTTAAATCTTTCAGGAGTGGTTAAATCTAAACAATGGGGCCAACAATGAGGAATTCAGTAGAATAATACATTAAACACTCAMAAATCCTTCTAAAATGAATCTTTGACCTTGATCTTAAAAGACAAACTATCAATTTACACTAATGCTACATTCCAATATACTAGAACACATACTAAATAACACATTTCAGAAGGACATGGAAGAAAATTACTCACCTTTTTAATCTCTTTATATAGTTCTAACTGTAACCTAGGAAGATTGGAATCCATCAAAGCCTGCAATGACACGCATTGAGAACATATTGTATCAGAGGAGAGGCGCTTTACAGGAACAATGCTACGTTTGCAATGTAACAGCTTCAAATGAGGCACAGAACTATCTAACAGTCCCTATATTCGATGTATAACTAAGAAAAAGATAAATACTGAGAAGTGACACCTTTATCCTTCACACAAATGCGGTCAAACTCCACAAATTCTAAGTTTTTTGTAGTTAATATTGACTGGTTTACCCACTCTACCTTCACAAGGCCATATGGGATCAGACTACAAGCAGAGCCAACCTATTGTGCTTTTTGGCAATCACCAGGAACAGGTACTYATGAATAGAATACTAAAACACAAGAATAGTATTCACAAGCAGCAAAAGGCATTCCCTGCCATATACTCCCACTGCCAATTAGGCTCCTACTATTTCTCAAACTGAAGCTGTATTTATATCATTACCTTTAACAGCCCTTAGAAACCCTTTCGTTCATGAATATTTTCTGCATTCATTTAGTACCACAAGGTGTTCTGCATACCAGAAGTGTCACATCCTAAGATCCAATCAAGCATACAGCAACAGAGCATGCACTGTAGTTTGAATCTGCAGCCTGGCTAAAAACCAGCATACGTGAAATGAAAGTAAGGACCGAGAAGTAGTAATTTTCTGTCCACTGCAACTTGATCATTCTCTATCTTTAAAGTATCAGAGAATAAAAAAATACGAAAATACAATCTCTTCATACAGAATAATTCGTGTACATATGGTTACCCTTTCTCCTCCAGTTTTTTTTCTAGAGTGTACTACAATTTATGAACATTTCCACCACCCCTTCCTCAGATGAGGCCTTCATACAATGTGAAAGTGCCTACATTGTGGATTCGTACAGTGCTATAATGTTTAGTATTTAGGTTTTCATTCCTTGCCCAATAATTTATTAATTTCTAATTTTCTAACTGCCTTCCTGACCACCAACCTTTAAACTCACATCTTCGCAGGATTACTCCTGATGACTACAAAATCTGATGGCACACGCTGAGCRAGAGGCCACAACTGCTAAAGCACAGTCAGTGAAGTGCCTGTGGCTCCTCCAGAGCACGATTTCCCCAGCCTAAAACTGTATACTCCACAACTCCATTCACCCCAAYTATACCAGCTGTTACAATACGGTGGCATTACCTTGCCCAGAAAAATCTTACCTGGGTTGTATCTTTATATTAACATAAGCACCCTAACTACAGACYGCAGGTACCTAGACGACAGCAGGTAGGATTTACTTCACAAAAGTTAATTTTTATGAGAAGCTCACTGGCCCTATATATAAGGATATCAAGCAACACAAAAAGGCACCAGCTACTCTTTGGCTTCAAGGCTAAGTTGTCCTTATAACACACCCAACTGGAGGAACTCTTCTTGCTAGTGCATACCTCTATTTTTAGCAGGCTAGAATCGAAAATGTTATCATGATTTGAAAAAAAGTATAGTCAGCTCTAAATTACTACAATAATAAATTCCAATTACTGAGACCAACTGTACTGCAATCTGTGTGAACAGTCCTACCAGTATCATTAGCACAGAGAATACTACAACATCGTGCATCAGCTTCAGAAACAAGACAGCTTGACCTTACCCACTGAAACCTGGAAACTCCCAACTTGGTATTTTTTCTTTTAAAGGTATCACCGAGGTTATTTAAATTTTGAGCCATTTATGTTGTCTATAAGGTTCTGACAGGTAAGTGTAGTGATACTTAGAGATGACTTACAGAGTGTTTATCTAAAGTTATGTGCTCAGCCTTGTCTGCACGGAAGTGTTAGTTTTTTAGTTATGTTAATGAGCATAAACTCCAGACAGACACACAGTTACACAAGTAATGTGTACATCTATACTTATATTTCAAGAGAAAAAATACAAAGCATTCAACTAACAAAAGAATTAGCCTCTAAAAATGCCTGAGCACTAAAAAGGCTGAACTTTAACTAAAACACAAGCTTAGGGGCTCAACACYTCTGTTCCATTTATCACAAGTATCACTGGTACTTGCACAACCAAAAATAAAACTCCACATCTTTTTGTCTCTGCATTTACACACAAGTGTCTGCCTAACTTGCTAAATTGCTCCCACACAGCATAAAACACAGAAACTGAATACAAAGTACAACCAACTTCCATAACAGTCTGATACATCCATGCATATAGAATATCACAACTGTTACCATTTCAGAGCTGGGGCCAACTGGCAAGCTAATGACTGATAGAAGACTCCATCATTTAAAATCACTTTAATCTTTAAAACAAAACAAACTACCATACAAACATTTGGAAAAAAAAAATTAAAGTTTTTTTCAAGTTCCCCTGAAACATGCCAGTAAGCAACGATATTTAATAGATTAGAGAATTTAGGAGGTGAATTTTATACCAAGCCTACATAGGAGTTTCACAGAAAGTAGGAAATAAGCTTGCATTCTTTAGAACTGTTTCAGAGCAGCTTTTAAAGCAAATCGAGTTAAATAATAATGTACGCGTTTCACAGAGTGCTCTCCCACAAATGGAAAAACTCTTAAATCAAAATGAAAACAGCCAAGTGCTACAGGGCAAAACAAAGAAGCAAGGCACTCACACTTCCTCATTCCTGATCATTATGGAATACACTACATAATCACTAAGCTTCCTCCATACAATTTTCAGCCACAAGCTCAATCCCCAAAACTTAAATCATTCAGATACCAACGTTTAGTTTGCTTGCTTCTACACACACCCTCATGCTAAAGAAAATTATTATTTGCATATTACTAAAGCACTTAAACTTTGTATCAACTAGATTATTTATGCAGGTACATAAAGTTGTCTTAAAGTTCAAGTATTTCAGAAAAAAAACAAAACCAAAAAAAGGCGAGTGAAAATAAGCCTGTTCTGGAAGCAGCAGCTACCACAACTTACTCCAAAGTTTCATTTTAAGATACTTTGAATCAAGATTTAGACCTTGCCTGACCTCCTATGAATGCCCATCTGCTGATCTCCGAAAAGCTGTTCATTCTGGATCACAGTAGAAGAATAAACAACCTCCAGAACACCATATTTATTCTAATTACTGCCTGAAATCTCCTCCTCCAAGTCTCAGCAAATCACACTACCTTTCAATCAGCTTTTTAATAATATTTTTACCTTGCCTCATGCCAAGTGTCTTTATGTTTACGGAACAATAATAGGAGTATTCCTCCCACACAACAAGATGATTTCAGAAAAGCCCACATTCCTGCTTTGGTTAACTTGAAGAGAACAAAGTTAATGAACAATTGAAGACAAGAATAGATCAGAATGATGAATTACATAAGACAAGTTAAAGTTAAATATGTTGATCTGGGCATAAAAAGCTCTCCTAAGAGAGAAAGAGCACATGCAGAATTTAATACAGAAGCCTACTTAGCCTCTTACATTACGAGATATTACCAACAGTAAGAAAAGCAACTAAAAGAACATCAGTGTGAATTCAGACAAGACACTGTGTCAAGAAGAGACAAAATCTAATAGTAAAAGTTCTTACTTTAATCACTTTATTAAGGCATTCATCTGCAACCATCCGGACATCAGATTCTGCATCCTCACTGCAGAGGAGAAAGAGCTCCATAGCAATGCCCAGCAGTTTCTGAAATTCTGGAGAATTTCTAAATAAACAAACATTAGAAATTCACAATGTGTACTATGAAAAGAAAACACCAATGCTGTTTTTGCAGAGTTTTTATAATCCAGCTACACATATATTATACACACATATACAAGAGGAGAAGACATTCAAGTATATTAAAGCACTTTGTTAGGAGTTGGGAGATCATTTTCATACTCTTTCCTACATAAGCTGGTAAGGTATTTGACCTCTGTGACTAAGTTTCTCTGCCTGCAGCAGAAGGACAATGCCTACTCCACCAAACAAAAGTAAACAAAAGTACTTCTTAGATTTTGGCTTGGTTAAAAAAAAACCAACCATGTCATTTCAGTTTTAAATAGAAGCTCAGCATTTAAAACCAGCAGTCATCAGTGATCCTCTCAACAGGTAACACTCCAAAGTTGTTATTCATTCTAACRCAATAAATTAAAGACATTGCCTTACCTCAGCGACTGAGCAACTATGTTTTCACATATTGTTAGACAGTGATTCACTCGATCTTTCTTGGTAGCTGAAAGTTCTTTCTTTCTAAAGGAAGAACACAATGATAATAAGTCTGAGATAAGAGTTCAAAAGTGACCATTTAAACACTCTTGCTAGAGAACTGTCTAATCATTACACAGGAAAAAGATGCACTTTCTGGTCACTAGATAGACAGTTGTATACCAGCGATCTGTAGACCCAGGACTTCCTCTGCCAAGTGCTGCTAAGAGCACGCAGGCACACAAGCAAAGATACTAACTTAGAAAAAGAATGAATCATTTAACAGGGAATATCACATTAATTCCATAACTTTCACTGAGAAAATAGTCGGGAAAGAAAACTGAAGAATGATGCARAGTAAAGGAAAAGGATGGAAAAAATGAGGCAGTCCTAGAACAAAGCAAAAATAAAAGAAACTGATAAAAAGAAAAAGGTTGGGGAAAATAAGCCATGAGAACAAAAAATACCACTTTTCAAAAGACCCTCCTCCCACGTAATACCACCTTACACTTTTTTTATCTGCCAGTGTCTTGAAACTTTGGGTTCTACTAAATGGACCATTTTGCATCTGAACTGCAAAGGATGACAAAGCAATCTTATCCTATACACTACATTCCTCCAAAAGGTAATTATAAACATAGCAAAGCTCTAGGCACAGTCTCTGCCCATGGAGAATAAGGTCCCTATAGCTGGTATAGCCCAGGAAAGACCAAGCTAAGCGTATGACAAAGAGAACAAAATGCRCAGAACCAAAGAATTTGTATCTACGAACGATGCAGAGCACAATATGAAAAGCTTCTACTTTGCAAAACGTGTTTAACATTCACTTCAACATGATACAAGCTCTTGGAATAGCAGCTCTTCCCTGCTCTACCCCCAACAAAGGAACTGAAAAAAGAGAGCGAGACAGGCTCCCAACCATGACTGTGAAATTTTATTTCAGTGTGCAGTCTCTCCTACTCTTAACTTTACTGACAAAGAATCACTTCTAGGAAAGCAGATGTTACTTTTAAATAATTAACCAATAGCAATACAGGAGCAAAACCACACACACAAATGTACCTCTCCTGAGGGYGTTCCATAACAAGGAGTTACCAGCTTCCTCACCCACATTCACAKGGAATCTTTCCTTTTGTTTTCCAAGTGAAAATTGACCATTTGTATCTTTTAGTCTTAGCAAAAAATAGCAAAAATCATGAAATAGCAAAACAGTGTTTCTGAATTCGAAGTCGGAAAATGATGCGAACAGCCTTGAGTTACATTAACATCACTAGCACAACACTAAAGACCAACAGCAAGTAGCCAATAAGCACATTAAATTAAGCTAACACAAAATACAGTGTTAGACAAATATTTTTTAAGAATTACACTGTGTTATTTAAGAGCCTTAGCTCAAATAATAGTACAGGTTTTAAAAAACTACTTAGCCAGCATCCCTGTCCTTTTTCTTCCATCAGACTGCAAGCAAGGGGTTCAAAAGTCTATGTTCCCAAGATTTCAGTTTTTCTCACAAAGATCCTGTCACCTCACCCCAGAAATACTTTCTACTTTTAGAAGGTTAATGAATAGCTCTGAAAAAAGCCATTTTTTCTGTTACAGTTTGGCAGCATTTTATTTAGGGAAGACTCAGCACTCCTCAAAGAGAATCTCTTCTTGGACTTAAGACACTGGCAGAATACGAGCAGACAACCTGAATTTGTTCAAGACACACAATGTCCTTCCTTCCATCTTAAAAAAGCACCAGTCTTTAGCAGCATTTCAGATCATCTCTAGCAAAACACCAATACTCCCCAAGATGTCCACCTGATTTTGCAATGTCAGCACCACCAATGTGAGCAGGCACCTCAGAAAATGATTAAATCATTTCAACTTTCATGATAATTTTACCCAGTGTTCCCAATCTCTTACAAGCACCAATTTCAGTACAAATTCAACCCAAAAATAGAAAAAACACATCTGAACTTGCCCTTAAGCTCACTATTTCAGATACAAGACACATTAAAAATATTGCTGACAAAGACTACTTTCAGAATAAAGTTCCTTATTATCTACACATAATACAGCCTTCAGCAAGGCAGGCAGTGGTGTTCAATATTGCTCAGATGAGTAGAGATCAATCTCTTGAGCAAAATTCTGTAAACAGAGAGCTCAACTAACACATCATCTACACCTTGCTGAAACACGTAACTTAAAAATTAAAGAAGGCCTGGCTAGAGAAAATATATCTTCCAAAAAACTAATTTCAAGAAATCAAAGGTGGAAGGAAAACACTTCGTGTACATCAGGTACATGCACACATTTTCTGAGCCTACAGAGGGAGAAGGATAACAGAAGAGTAACTAGAAAGAAAACACCTGATTTTTTTATTTTAAAAAACCAGACAAAGCTCTATTCAGAAGTATTATGAAGTCCACAGGCAAATTGCTGATGAGCATACCCAGGGGGCAACAACAGCATCACACATCTGAGGAATCAATCACACATATCTGATGATTAACAGAAGGCAAGAGATACTGGAAGTAGCAGTTATCTACAGGAAAGCTCCATCTCACATACAGAGGAGTTTAATCTCCTGCATACTTCTACAAACCAGAAAGATTAATAAACAACACAAGAAAACCAGCAAGCCCAGATAATTTTGCCCTCTAAGTCCTGATGAGCTGACTACAGAGGTGCAGCTCACTGATGCTAATTTTTACTAGAGCTTGAAATTAAGGATATGTGAAGAGTACAGACATTCTAAAGCTGAGCCAGCAATAAGAAAAAAGGCCAAACCAAATGGCTTGACATCAATCTTGAGAAAAATAACACGAAACTAAAAACCATTCTTTTAATAACAAACAGAAATATGAGTGGATCAAGAAATTAACTAAGTCCAAATATGGGGGACACTGGAAACAGTGTAGTAACACAGACAACGATAGCTTCTCAAATTAACTAGAACTTGTCTAATACACACCCTAGAAATGGTAACTCCAAAAAAACCATCAAGGACCCACCACTGACAAGCACGGCAATAGGCATTATCCATGCAGCTCATGTGGTCTTCAGTTAAGCAAAAAATGAATGCTAGGCCTCCATTTGGCACTGATCAAATCAATCTACGACCACAGTTTCAGTCAAACATAAAAGACCCAGAAAAATTGAAGAGTATAGAAAAAAGCATATTGCTGGAGAGTACCTGGGCTTTTGCAGTACCTTTTGTTGTAAAGGTAATGGTTAAAATCAAATGTTAAAAAAAAAAATTTAAAAAGTTACAGTAAGTGACTATTAGAATAAATCGACAAGAGAAAAGGTAAAGAATCCGGTTTTGGATTCACAAATCAAACTCTAAATTTTTACATCATACTAGTAAAATTTTAAACTAGTGGGAGCTTTGTGATCCAAAACAAAACGCCCAATTTCAAACAAAATTTAGAGTCTGAAAAAGCTAAAAATATGCAAGGAAGAAAATTAGCTGCCTCAGTAGAAGTGTATAGAAGCAACATGACAGAGAGCTCAAGTTTACACAGAAGGTAAAAAAAACTCAACAAGAGATAAAGAGGAGGCCAGAGACTGACATCTGACTGTAATGCATAATATAAGCATAACACAKGATTATTCCTGATTAAAATCTCTTGAAACAGGAAAAGCTCTCRCCTTCTTGGTTAAAAGCTTGGATTTGATTCATATTTTAATCAAGAAAGACAAGGTATCCGTATTATCAAGAGTTCTGGAGTCACTGTCTTACAATAAAGTAAACAAAAACGTTTATATATGTAAACAATTCCTCTCTACTCCAATCCCTCGGATCTTAAAATATTTCATAGCAGGAGATGGCGGTCCTCAGCAGGGTGATAGGAACTTATCACACAAAACTACAAAAATATGTAAGTGTTATTTACACAGAACCACAATGAAGATGAACACTTCTCCCCAAACACAGAGACAATTTTCTGTTCCAGTCTATTACAAACAAGAAAAAATAAATGCAGACAGTATTGTGAATTACATTCAAGATGTCACCTGCTATTTTACTAGAAGTTGTTTGGGAAGCTTCAGTAAAGGCTGCCACAATAGCTTTTCACTGGCTTTTAGGAGGCTCAGTGCTGTCACTGAATTTGTACAGCTCCTGGGGGCATGCAATCCCATCAGCTTTCTGAAAAAAGCCTATTTTTAAACACAAAGCAAAGTCAACAAGGACAACTACAACACTAATTTTTTAATGTTTACAGTAGAATATGCGTAAATTTAGACCCTCGAACCAAGTATAATATCCCCCAGCAAGTGTCACAAATAATTTTCAGGATTTTCTCGTGAAATACCATGATCCCTCTCATCAGTAACTTTCAAGACAGAGTTTTTCAAATAAACATATGAAAGACTTGAAATAGATGTTCATCCATGTCACATATAGTACTAGAACAAAAAACCGCACACAACAGAGCAATTACTCCACGTGGACCAGTAAAGCACCTAAAAACAAGCAGCTCAGGAAGAAGATGAGCTTTTTCAGCTCTTACGCACCAAAAGTATGAAAATGCACTAAGATTGCTTGAGACAACACTCTCCAAAGAGAAACAACACCAACCGTGATAATTTAGTTGGCAACCACATCAGAATGTGCAGTGGGAGCAGGTGGCCAAGAGCCCACCGCCACTGCTTCGCTTCCTCTGCCAATGCCACAGGAAACTGCCAAGTTAGAAGTTACCTGCTCCTCAACCCTTCTGCTTCTCCCCCTCTCTCCAATAGCTGGAGAAAAGGCAAGAGTGTGACTCATGTCTTTATTCCATAAAAATCTTATTGCCTTCACACCTGCTCAATAAAAACTATTTTTAGTGGATGCGAATGCAAGGGGCAGTACTGTACTACTGAACAGCTCCTTGCCCTTGTCCTCCAGTAATGCATCCCTACGGGAAACCTGAATATTTCATGGACCTAATGCATTTCTCCCTTATGGTTAAGAAACCAAGAGTGTCAGGAATATTTAAACTAATCCCTCTTAGGTCTCTGCACACCAAGTCACAGCACAAGCTTTTAAATCAAGCTTRTCACAAACAGACATCCACAACAACTCCCTCTAAAAGCATCAGAACTCAGACCTCAACTCTAAATTTTCAATTCATAAACACCAAAACTTGTTTTTAACTTCAACGTGAACTTTCAGGGCACTGTTCTGGTAAGAAACAAGACAACCAACTGAACAACAATCGACACTTAGACATATGAAAAGTGAAAAATAGAAGAAATTTCTCTTGCTCAGCCTTGAATCCTCATTTCAAGAAAGCTGCACAATAAGCTGGAGAGTTCAGATTAAAGACAGTCATACACAGACAGTCGAGCACAGAAAAACAAGAACTCAAAGGGAGGGTTTCAGAAGTTATCAGAAAAGAGAAGGTTGAAAGTAGTGCTTCAAGTTATGCTTAAGGATTTTTGCCTTTTTTGCAGCAATGTACGAGGTGACAAGTAAGGTTTGCCTTCCTAGAACAAGCCTATGCCTTACTGTACCTCCCGTTCATTACCCACACCGGAGAATTTTCAAACGCACTTGCCCAAAAAGTTACTCCACGCTTAAACTTCGACAGAGAACCCGCCAGTAGCACCCCGACACGCCTGCGGGAGCCGCCTCCTGCCAGGGACAGGGCAGCGCCCGGGCCAGCTCAGGACTGTTCCCGGGACCAGAACCGGGGCGGCCGGGCCGGGCGGGAGGTCGGACACGCGTGTCGGGAGCCCCCCAGGCCCGGGCGCGGGTCACTCACGGTCTCGGGAGCGGCTCCTCGGGGAGGGCAGCCGGGCCCTGCTGCTGCTGGAAGGAGCGCAGCGACTCGAAGGCCTTCGTCAGCTTCTCCATGGTGGCCATGTCCGCTCCGCCCGCGCCAGCGGCACCGGCCCGCGCTCCGACCAGCCCTCTCACGGGCGTCTGGCGGGTCCGAGTGCTGTCCCGCTGCCGCTATCGCCGCCCCCGGGCTCGCTCCCGGCGCTGTGCCGGGGCTCTCCCGGCCCGGGCCSGTCACAGCCGCGATGAATGGGGCGGGCGCCGCTCGGGGCCGCGGGTGCCTCCCGTCCGCCCCACCGCCATCTTGGATCCGTCCCGTCGGCCCCCGCGTCCCGCCCCGCCCCCCACGGCTGCCCCGCCCCACCTGGAGCGAGGCCCCGACCCGCTGCTCGGCCGCGCATGCGTACACAGGACCCCGGGCCGGAGTCACGCGCGCCTTGAGGGACGTACACACAGGGGCAGGGGGCTGGGAAAGGGGCGGGTTAAGGGGGGAGAGCGACAGGTGCTCTGTCCAATCAGAAGGGGCTCCGCCCCCTTTGCCGCGTGCCGGAGCGGGCCCCGGCCGCTGCGCGGGGAGCACGCGCTGGGTGCCAGAGCTGCGGGGCGCTGCTCCCTGGCGCCCCCTGCCGGCAGCGGCAGGCCCGCCCGGGAGGCGGCAGGGCCGCGCTCGGCTCCGGGCAGGGCAGGGTAGGGCCGGGCCGGGCCGGGCGGTGCGAGCGCTGCCCCGACGGGTCCGGCCCCGGGAGCCCCTGACGCTGCCCCGCGGGGAGCCGCGTCCTCATTGGCACCGCACTGACTGTCCCCGCAGAGCGAGAGCACTCGCTCGGTGCCCGTGCGTCAGGGCTGCACAACACGTAACGCGACAGCCCCCTGAGCACAAGTGCCGGCCCCAGGCGCTACCGGCACTCCAGTTTTATTTTAGGCTGCACAGAGAAATACACACAGGAACAGGACACACAACACTTGGCAGGGTACCCGTCGGCCTTTCAGCTCTCCTCTCGTGAGCGGGGACCTGCTTTATCAGAGGATACTTCTTGCACTCATAAAGCACATCTTAAACATACAGGATACAAGACAGACAGTGTACAAAATTTAAATAATTGATTCGATTACTAAACACTTAGGAAAAAATCAACAGTATTGTGAACTTTCCAGTTACAACCACTGATTTTAATATATCTCCTAGCTAGTACAGATTTTAAATGACAGCTGATCAGAACTGGCAATTCAACTTATCTCAAACACATGAAACTGGTTCTAGCAATAAAAATGGAGAACAGCTCTTGAGACTTCTAAGAAAATAAATTCCCAGTAATTCAACTTGGTTATTGTTAGCAAATATGAAAAAACAAAGCAAAGATCATGTCTCTGAAATATTCAGGSCAACAGAAGTCGTCATAGATCACATTCTTGCCAAATATCCAGCAGAACGGTGCTCTGCCAGTTAACTTTATTAGCATGTTAATAAAAAATGAACCCTTTGAAACAGTCCTCTGAAAGCAAACCTATCCATAGTACTAAAAGCAATTTAACTTAGAGCAAAACCTTATTTCATTACAAAAGTGTTACAAGCGTGAGCTTTTAAGGCAAAACCAATATTTTTCCTGATTATGACAAAGCTTGCAGAAATGTGTCTCTGGAACATGTGGATCATCACGAATTTTTTAATTAGCAAATGATACATGATAAAAGACGACAGCAGAACTGGAACGCTGCACACACTGTGTGTTAATCGCATGTGCCACTCCACAGTTTGAAATAAACTTAAGCACATTAAAAAGAGCATAAGCTCTTATCACAGAATAAACAAGCCACCAGTCGAGTCAGCCCTTGCGAGCCTGTTTTAAAGCTGTAGATCAAACGTGTGCCCAGTCCCCTATGGGCTGCTGACTCATCGGCAGGAGCGCCAAGGCAGTGCCTGCCCACAAGCTCACTGCTCTTTGTTCTCCGTGTCCTTCCCAACTCTATCGGCACTGTGAGGCTCATTAACCAGGAGCCGAGATAACTGGAAGATAACTCAGGGGTATCAGGTTTTTCTTTGGTGAATACCTTATCAGTAGGTTCTCCCAGTCCAAATTGACTGATCCATGGCTTTGCACGTATCATGTCCCTGACTGCCCCACAAACAGCTGCACTGGCAAAAATAAAGTGATGTAAAAGAGGCTATAGGCAAGAAAAAGCAGGCAGGGTTAGAGAACTGGCACTTTTGTAAAGTCGGCGTTACCTCAAAGAAAAATGGAGTTGCAATTAATAGTACATACCTAAAATGTTATATGAAATGTAGGGGATGACAATTAATTAATCTCAGCCTCCAGGAGAAAAAGAAAAGAAACATGTTCTTACTTTGTCTATAATGTTACCTCTTGATTTAATGTTTTTAAGAACAGGTTGGATGAGCCTGTCAGTAATATTTTTCACCCTATCCTGAAGTCCACTTTGACCAGCATTTCTGCATTTCCATGAACAATTCAGGAGATAATTTGTACCACTCCATGAGACTGCTGGCCCATGTGGTTTCGGATATGCAAAGCTAATCTGCAATATGTCATAGCAGGGTTGTATCGTCGTTAAGGTCATTTCATTTCAAGTTCTTTTGTAGAGCATTTGGGGGCTTAGTCCTTCAACCCATGTCATAAAATTACAATAAAAGTGTTAAGGAAAAAAACAGCCCATCCTGATAATTCTGTCTTTTCACATGGAAATTCATGCAGAAATCTAGATCCAGACCATGAGATAAGGTCAATTGTGCCAATACAACAGTACTAAGGCATTTTTTCCTGGATTCAACCATCTTACATTGGTAAAAAACTTACAGTATGCAACAGACATTTTCTKCTTCAAGAAACTGCAAAATTTTTTTTTAATTTCAATTTTTCTTTTTTTTTCTATCCCAGCTACCACGATAGACATGCTAAATAAATCACATTAGACAGTACTACATGTGGTTGAGATATGTGGCAGTGTTTTGCTTTTATTTCAGGAATTACAATGCTAGAACATCCAGGAAGACAGGTCACACAAGAACAAGTCAGTGGTTTGGAGATGCTGGAACTAAACACATCACATTTAACAGTCAGCTTCCTATGCTTGGAAAGAATTCTGGTGTTTTGGACACAACTGGATTATGGCAAAAAAGTTACCTACATGTCATGTGCAAAACTTGAGTTACACCACAAGAACAATTACGAAATAAAAAGAATTGTACATTCAGCAGAAGAGACATCATCATCATCAAAATAAGCCAGGTGGGTGATTCAAATCAAAGTAAAGATAATTTCAGCTTAAAGATGCTTTCCAGTAATTCAAATTTCACTTCCTAAAAAGAAGTGTTTTCTGAAAATCTATACTAAAATAAAGATGGCAATTAATATAACACTAGATTGTAAACCATAGAAAAATATTACTTCTGTTGACTTATTTTAGCAACTTGTAAACAAGTATTCTCTGTACAAATGGCAGTGAAAAATTTCTTGCATCAGTGTTGTTTGAAAAATAATTGAAGTGCATTCTAAAAATGGATTGTTAGTTGTTTTTAACAGCTTCTATCATTGATTCATAAATTGGACAATTTTATTCTGAGACGGAGATAATTCTCTTCCAAATTCTCTTTGATTCTCTCTGAATCAAAAACATTCAGAACTACTGTTTTAAGAATTATTTGGGAAAAGARAAGAGACAACAACTATTAAAGGCTAAGGTTTGTCAGCAATGCTCTTGTTACAGAAATACCACGGGTTTTTTCCTGTTTATTATTAAGTGTTCATTTTTTCAGCTGAGACCGTTTTGTTGTTGTTATAATTCAGAAACATAACATCATCTCTRTTACGAACACCATACCTCAGGGGGCTGGGAGAAGCTGACAGGGTTTTAATAGAAAACAAACAACCCTGAGGCATGATGATTCTATTCCGTTGGTCACAACATTCAAAAGCATTAAGTAAAACCAGTAAGATACCGGTACATTGTTTCACAGTTTCTGAATTTTGAGCTAGAGAGATTCATGAGGTACATGCAAGCAGACAAAGATTTATATATACAAATCCTTGGAAACACACGCCACAGAAAAAGAGCGTTGATCTCATGCAAATAACTCCGTGGAACTCCACAGGTCTTTCCAAATCTTGCACCAGCAGAACAAAGCAGTTGGGCTGTTGGATTGTCTCGCTGCTATCAAAGCCTTCTAACACATGGATCCAGAGAATGAAGTCATGCTGAATTACAAGAAGTTATGTTGGCTTCCCCCACCCCACCTCAAACAGTTTCATGGAAGTAAAAGGCTACATAATCAGTAAACACAACCTGCTACTTTCCCCTTCTTTGTCCCAGTTGTGTCCTAAAAAAATCAAGAGCTAAATTCATATTAAACATATTGCATTGTGATATTCTGCTTTCAGGTGTTCTTCCCTCTCCTTAGCCTTTCCCTGCTTTCAAAATGCATCTCCAAGCTCATAATATTCCAGTAAAGACATTTAACCAACATTAGTCACCTTAGATTAAACAGCTTAACATCTCCCCCTCCCTGGACGGTGTAAGGAGAGTTATGCTGATCCTTCCAGTTTCTTGTCTTTTCTAATTCTTTAGGGGATTCACATTAGATAAGATCTGGTCATTATTATGTGGTTGTATTTCCAGCCAAAAAGGACAAATTTATAGCAGAAAAATGCCATCTTGAGCCTACTGGGAAAAACCACACAACCAAAAAAAAACCAAACCCAAACCCCAAACCCAATGGAATTTAGGTCCTAATCCCATATGTATTCACTCAAAAACAATTTAATAGCACTGTTCTTAACTTAAGAAAAGACTTGTGAAATGAAACTAAATAATACTTCACAAAAACAAACAAATCCTCCACTTTTTTACAAAGAGTTCCTTGCCTAAAGAAGTAGACATGTAAAGGACGCATTCTTAGGAACAATTTCCCTTCTCTTCATCTAGCCTTCTTTTTTCACAGATCCCTGGAGAATACGTGTTAAGTCTCAACACTCCAAAATAGAGAAGGTGATTTTATTTTTTTTTAAGTTAAGATTCCTCTCCACCCAATACAGAAAGAAAACTTGAAATACGTGATAAATAGACTTTCAGACTTTTTTTTTAATTTGTTAAAGCAAATCCTGTATTTTCTTCATAAAACGCACTCAGTTTGTGTCTACGGTATTCTTACCCAAATGTCAAGTTGCTCTATGCAGACATTAAATCCAGACTGTCACCCTGTATGGCTGGTGTTTATACAGTCCCCTCTGCCTCAGAACAGCAAGCCTAAGATCTTAAAAAATTAAACCCCTTAATCAGAGAAACAATGACTTCTCCAACCAGGTAGGTATTTATAAAACACTTTTCTTACTTCCCCATTTTTCCATTCCCATCTTTTTAGAGTCCTTCTGTTGTTGTGGTTCAAAATAAAGAGGGTCAGGTCAGACTATGCCAGCTCATTGTCTCACACGTAATGGTTCTAGCCAGCACCCTTACTTTAGATATTTCTGTCAAGCCTCCCATCCCTTCACTATTACATCAGACCATTTTCCAGTAATTCATTCAAACTCTCTCTCCCTCTGCCAATTTCTCCCTTTGTACTTTCTACAAGAGTCATTTTGCTGTCTTGTATGCTGTTTTACACTGGAGGAAAAATCCACTGAAAACAGAGGAAAACAGTCTCATTCCTCATTTCTATGGCACAGTAGCCACAAAGAACAATTTCAGAAAAACACCAGATGAGCCCCAGTAGGGTGCTGTAACACACTGGTTTTCCAACTTTTTTTCAAATTCTAATCCACTAAAACACGTGTCTTTAGAGCCCAAATACTGTGAATTAAAACCTGATGATAGGCTTGAGTATCAAATACATCTTGTGAGTTTCTCAGAAGCAGATGAAGTGTCTTTCAGTGGGTCTGCAGATCACAAGCAGAGACCTTTTTGAGGTGGGGGGTCTATTCAGTTGCTCTGTGTGTACAATACATGTGTGGTCTGGTTGGTGCCCCAGAGATTTGAAAGGGAAAAAAATGCAAGCACAATCAAAACAAATATTCAGAATACAGAACAAAATACGAAACTGAAGTCATGTCTCCAAGTCCATGGGGACTATATATTTCAAGTCCCTAACTCAACAGAAGAGGCTCTTAATGAAATGTGTTCTTTAAATTGACTCTCATACTCAGATTAATAATTTTACTGGAAACTTTACAAAATATAAAGTCTGGCCTACTGTAAGTCCAGAAGAATGGAAGTTTGGCTTTCAAGCAGCTTTTGTCAGTTTTACTGATGAACATCAGGTGACTATAACAAACTTCAATACCAGCTCCATATCTGTCTTAAACAATCATTAAAGGCATGGTTTAACGTTTTTGTTTTAAAAGGCTGTAAGAAAAAATTATTTACATAATTAAATTCAATACTTAATGCTACCTTGCCCTTCCCCCAGTGGCAGTGATCACTGTCAACCCTAAAACATTGCATATTACAACATAACAAGCAGAAAGGAGATTAGTAAGAAGAGCCCAGGCTTTGTTTTTTAACCCATTATAAAACTATAACATCCTACACGGAGTTAAAAACAATTTCATTTACAGAAAAAAAATTAAAAGGTGTCCCCACAGGTAAAAAATAAATCCTTTCAGTAAAGACAACAAAGTTTCCAAAATATAAAATTTTGGCATAGGTCTACTTGCATGGTTCATGCCAAGAAACTGGATGGAGAGGATGTGCAAGAAGGGTAGAAAAGAGAAGAATAGGATACTCCAGCTTTTTACAGGATTAAGCTAAATGTTCAAAGTTCTCTTTATACAGAAATACAGAAAGATATTCTACAGAGCCAGATAGTAAAGAGCAATTCCTAATAGCTGGCCACAGTGCACTGAATTCCTTTTTTTTTCCCTTAGCAGTTGCTTGAGAGATACATTAGGGTAATAGCACTGCCATGCTGCTGGATAATACCAGAATTATTAAATTTATCAGTACAGCAATTTTACAGTTAAGAAAATTGCTAATAAAGATCCTAATGAACAAGAAGAGTTTTACCAGGAACATACAAAGTCAAGTTACATTGATACCATAGCTATTATCTCTGTGCTTTAAAATCCTTTTAGTATTTCTAGATTCATTCCACTGGGAAAAAATAATCAAGATAAATCAAATACATACAGAAACACACTCACTCAAATGGCACTCATTGCTTTTTGTACAATTAAGCTTTAGTGAAAATATACATCTTAAAACAAATGAAGTACAAATGTACAAAAATCCTTGAACTCAGATAAAAAATATATATAATACAATTTGCTACAGAGATATAAAACATTTAATGTTTGCTCATCCTTTCTGATGAGCGTAAAATGATTTAAAGTCTGGAGGACTCCTGCTCATCATCACTGCAATCAGACTTAAAGCAAACCTGCAAGAGAAGATAAACAGACAACTCAGTTGCTGATACTGAGCAGATACTGAGTATCAGAACTGATACTATTGTTTGTGTGTTCTGTGGGGCATGGAAAGGTGGGGGGGTGGGTCTTTTTCCAACACATTCTAGTCCATCCTAACTAAATGCTTTGGGAAAATCAAAGGAAACCACAATCTCAACCCCAAATCTCAAGTCATTAAAGTTTAATTTAACCTTAAGTTCTTTCCTTCTTTTAACTTCACAAGACAATTAACTGCAGTATTATTACTTCAAAACCAACTGAAAACTCTCAAACCATATTCATTTTTCAGGACTTTTTCTGAATACATAGAACCATATCTTGGGACAGTATGAATCCTGCTGATTCTTGTCTGGAAAAGACTACAGTAAGACACAAGCTTTAACTTTAGCTATGTGAGATTATTAGTACACTCAACCATCCCTTCTATTCCACTACTCTAAGTAGGGGAAACGTGAATTTGAAAAGGTGAACTAAAAGTGACAGTACTATTATACATTCCATTAGCATTGTACCATCTTAGAAAGGTGAATTGCCAGCTGAAGACAAAAAATTTCTTCATGCAATTTTAATACATGGCCCTGCTTGGCTACTTAATGATATGCTCCTAGCAATTTCAAAATTCCATTTCTGCTTGAAAGCAAAAGTAATTTCCACCCAAGTGTTCACTACTGGAATATATTCAAGCTTCTCAAGATAATTCCTCTCTAAGTGCAGGCACACTGAGCAAGCAGAATTGTATATAACATCTTCAACTGCAAACCTTTACAACTAGTCTATTTCTTACATCCTATAGACAATTATAATACATGATATGTCTTTTAGGTGATAAATACTCAATTCTCTGAACAAGAAATTCTTCTACTTCTTCTACTACAGAGTAGAAGTTTGTGTATAAGAAAAGGCTGTGCATTATCAGCTATGTAAAGATAAGTTATTGTTTTGGTAAAGGCATTAAACTACCTAAGATATTTTAATGTTTGTTTTCTGATGCTTCTTGTCACTCATTCGTTTTGGGGATATTTCTACTTATTTACTTATTTATTGGATATTAACTTATTTTTGGTTATTTATTACTTGCTTTTACACAGGACCTCAATTATCTCTGAAGAAATATCTACAGAAGTTTTCATTAAAATATGGAAAGACATATAAGAAGCAAGACCCAAATTAACCTCTTTAGGAAAGGAAGGTCTACAGCACAGCTTTTAACAGAACCCGCTACCTTTTTCCCAGGTAACTAGAGGAAAACTTCTTGGAGTCACAGGGATTGCCATCATTTCTGAAATGCATTGGAGGGGCAAAGCCATAACAAAACAGACTTCATTCGTTTCAGTATTCAGTGAACAACTTGTTTTTCCCATCACAAATTAATATAAAAAGAAATGAATGGAAGTTAATTTTCTTATGAAAGAAAAGAAATACCCTTACCTCTCCACTAAAAAGTCTGTGAAAGAAGCCTCTCTTTGGTTTAGGAGACTTCTCTCTGTCTGGTGACACAGTACCATCAGTTTCATATGCATTGATATCTTCAAAGCATCCCGTTTCAATCATCTTTGAAACATATGAAATATAAATGAAATATCCATACAAGCCTCTCATACAAGTTCCAGGTATTATCTATTTACTGTGGCTGGGTACTGCTAGCACTTAAAAAATTCATCGGCCAAACTGCACCACTTGCAGAGCTCTAGAAAGGAGGCACTAAGCTGACACCGATTCTCCTTGTGCACTCAACAAACTGAAGAACAGCAACGAGAGCACTATCACACAGGTAAGTGTTATGTGCTTCCTTGCTTTGGTTGCATTCTTGTCTTTCTTCTGCCCGTGATGCAATAAGGAGAAGTTTTTAGAACCAGAAATTGATTTTTCTTTCAGGTATTTTGCTCATTTCAGAGCAGTCTAGCCTAAAAAATGTAATATCTCTATACACTGGACTGAACTTAATTAATAAACATGACAAGGGAGAAAAAAAAGATATAATGAAGATGGGTCTCTCAAGAGAAGCACGGGATTTAGAAATAATCTTTGTCTGGGTACACAGAAAATGAAAGAAATAAAAACACAATTACTGAATGCAGAAAAGGACAGCAGAAAGAGTGAATGCCAAAATGTAACCAACATGCACAGCCAGAAGTGGGGGAGTGGCTAATGCYCACATCTAGTTGGCATTTACCAGTAAGTGACACTGGTACACATCCATCACAACAGCATGCAGCCAAATGGATATACCTTGTAGACAGAGAGAGGGCATAAAGAAGAGTAAGAAGAAATGCAGCCTACATTTGTTGTAAACCATGATATTGGGTAAATTATAGGAGGGCGAGAGGAATTCTTGAGAGGCAAAAATTTGAGGGAAAGTTCAGTAACATAAATTAAAAGAAAAAAATAAGCACAAATGTACAATGAAATCTGCAGTTGTTCCTCGAAGAAAAGGAATTGCCATGGCTAAAATTCCACAATTACTTTATCCCTCTATGCAGGGTTAGTTATCAAGCTGCAGTGCATTTTTTAATGACTAGATGATATTCTGAAGTTCAGAAATGCAACATAGCATAGCAAATATCTATTTCTCCAAGGTTCACTGTCTCTCAGTGAAAACTTTCTATGTCAAATGACATCTTTTCAAATATCCTTCTTAATGTAATGCAAAAAAGCAAAAGGAAAACAAAAGAGAATGTACTTTTTCCTCCAAATTGTTCAGAAATTGCTCATCTTTTGTGTTCAAGCTTTAAATAAAATGCAATCGTACTGGGAAAGAAACTACACTAGTAGAATTCAAGACAATACTAATTTCAGAAAGTCACAAACACCTTATAGGAGGGGGAAGGCATTCATAACAAGAACTACAATTTTAAGTAATTTGTTACCGAGTGCTCTTGCTGAAACAGTAAAGAGGATTTGAATTGCATGCAGAGGCAGCAAAATTCCAGTACTCTATGCAGAATACTAGAATACTCATTCACTAGGCACATGAAAAAACCTAAGAGAAAGTCTGACTCAACTGATATTGAACTGTTTGTTTTGAAACCTTGGAAAAGGTGAGTCTGCAGTTCTGTATTACTATGTCACTTGGATACTCTATTGATACACAGGCACTATACACAAACAGCTTGCACTGCACCTATTTGCTTTTCAACACTTGGAATAGCATTCCATCCCTCTCCAGTGAACAGCAATACTGAATAACATGTGACAGAAGAACAAGGAAAGGGTGGTCCTACTGATACTAGATACTGTTCTCTATGTTGTGTCTACGATGACAAGATGTCAGACTCTGTTTATGCAAATTTACCACAGATCTGTTTTTAGCAAGCTGCTTATGTTTTCAGAAAAAATTTTTCCTGAAGCCTCTCAGCAAAGAAGTCTAAACTAGAAACTTCTTTACATCGCATAGAGAAAATCAGTACTATAATTATATTCATTATTAAATCTTCTATAATTCTGTGCTAAAGAAAATAATCTTCTATGAAATGTACATTACCTCGTTTTGCCAAGGGATTGAGACGCAACCCGTCACAAACTTGGAATAGAAGTCATCATCTGTAGTATCCAGGTTCACTCCTTTTACTGTTGAGAACTGCTCTATGTCCAGGACATCTTTACAATAAACGGCACGTGGCTGCAGTACAATACAAGATTGCTTCATTAAAGTTTTGGATTTGGAGACTTTTTGTTTGTTTTCTCTAGATGAGCAAAAGGGAGCAAAATGCCTGCAATTCTACATTCCACATTGCTGATCACCAAATTACACTATTCTATAAAACAGAAAAACAAAGACTCTCTTCATAAGGCACCTAAGCAATTCCATCCATCCTGCAAATAATAGAAAAGAAATGACAAAACCAGATATAGCTTGTCTGGATCTCTTAATGGTTGTCATAATTCACTCATCTTCTGTCACTCTCCTTTCAACTCTGGAGTATTTTCTTCAAAGCTATTCCTCATTTGTTCTGCATCTGAACTACGGACGTGGACTTTTAAGGGTTAAGAAGTCAGCTACAAAGCTCCCTAGTGAAATACCACTATTGTAAATTGTTTTGTGATCTCAGATGAAATGCCACAAAACAAGTAGTTATCATCAACAGCCACAACAGCATTCTCCTACCAATTTAACTAACTTTAAAGATTTCTCTGGAGTTCATATGACTGCTGACATAGAATTATGACAGTTCTTGCCTTTTTAGATACTAATCAAATCTGTCTCACCTACTTACATCTGGCAAGAATGGAGGTTCTAACATGTTAGCTTCCAGCCTCTTGAAGTTGATGCTCTTGAAAATAGGATGTTGCTTTACAGCAGCAGCTCCTCCTTCAGTGCAACCCAGTCGTTCCCCCGGATTTTTAGCAAGTAACTGCAAATATATAGGGGAAAAAAAGCTGATCCATGATATAATCCCACAATTAAAAATAAAATCTACATACAATGTCTTTCAATAAATTTATTTTGCTACTTGGCCTCTTATTAGGTAAAATTTATCATGTAACAAAATGAACTGGAAACCCAAACAACAACATTCTGGGAACAAATATCTTTTCAGTAGACAAAAGAATCCCTGAAAGCAGACAATTTGAAGATTATACCCATTTTTATAGGAAAATATTTTAATTGACGCCATGCTGAATAAATTCTACAGACAGAGTTTGCAGTAGGTTTTCCTGTGAGGAAATACAGACTTATTTTTTTCCCATAGGCTTAAGTAATGCACATATTTTGCATAAACTAGTACTTCACATTTGTGAAGCTTTCTGTATAAATTTAATAACAGGCAAGATACGAAAAAAAAAAAAAGCTGTTGTAGATACTCTTTTAGGTGAGGAAACCTCTGTACTACTCTGCCACTTCTTCCCATGCAGTATCCAAGCTGAACATGCTATTGCACTCCATCTATAATTACACATGGTCCAAGCAGTACTGGACCATTTCATTCATGTGACGAAAAATCAATTTATGCAGCTTTCCTTCTTCCTGAAAAACGTTCTGAATTCTTGAAGTTTGATAATTGAACAATTCATGAACAATCACAAACTTTCATGTGAACCAAACAAAGGCTTAAGAAATCCAGTTTTGAAAAATTTTCAAGACATTAAAATAAAGTAGTTGGTCTCTACAAGGATTAGAAATTTAATTTTCAAACCTCTACGTCTCTTCACCCACCATCCTGCAGATGGATTTTGCCTCCTCTGAAAACTTGTCTGAGTATGTTTCCTGGTCTTCCTTTACTCTCCGGTCAATCTCATCCCGTTTAACCCTTTCCTTATGCTTCCTGAATGGAGACTGTCCTTCAATCATTTCATAGATCAAACAGCCAAGACCCCACCAATCTGGACTGAATGTATACTTTTCGTTTTTGAGCACTTCTGGAGCTACAAAACAAAAAGAAACACACACCCATGACATTTCACTTTAAATTGACTAATTATGTACCGGAAAAAAGCTCAGGTGCTCTTTTGGCTCTCTGCAGAGATCTTTGTGTGGCCCCTCTGTATTTTGAAGAAACATTAATTTCTACAGCGAGGACTGTTTATATCCAAGAAAAAAACTTAATTTCTTTAATGCTTAAGACCAGTATTGTTTACAAACCGAGAATGATGTTTTGCCAAAGCATGGAAAGAAATGTATTGTTACAGTAACTTGTCTGTTTACCTATGACCCTAAATCTCTTTGCATCTCAGAAAAAAAATTAGGTACTTTCTTAAAGTTGTACCTAAAACCAGAATTTTCAGTTAAGTTTTCATGTTTATCAGTAGGCTTATAATTAACTACTAACACCTACAAATTAATATGACAACCTTTCTTCTTCCCATAACATATCTAATAACTAATCCAGGTCCAACGTAGTTCTCCTTATAGTCACAGAACCAAATTTTCTGGTAAAAGGTAACTAGCAAAGAATGCTTTACATACCCATGTAACCAACAGTCCCAACACGTCCTCGGACCGTTTCACCTTCTGGAATCTGCACAGCTAATCCAAGATCTGAAATTCTGATATGTCCTATTTATGTTAAAATAAATTATACATAGTTAACAAAAATAATAAGGTATCATCACTTTTAAAACAAAAAATTTCCGCAGCACACCTCAAAAATCCCCACTGCAAAGTATCAAAACATTCATATAGTACTAAGTTTATTTAACTTAACTGTAAAGGAGTGTTTTATTGCTATTCAGCTGCTCCTTAAAAATGTCAAAAAAGAGAGGTACAGATATAACTGATTTTCTGAAGGTCATACAAAAATAATTTGCTCTTAAGTACTCTAATTCCTAGCTTTGGCATAGGCTGCTGTTCTCGGACAAATAGAAATGCTCATTTCAGATTCTGTATCCATGCATCAGACACTTGTATTTTTCCATTCTGTATACCCACCACAACACTTAGCTTTCTGACTTCCTAATAAAATCTCAAAATCTACTTCATTCCAAATGTGAGAAAACTGCAACATGTACTGAGACAGCAGGTTTTCCTCTAGTGAAGTATCCCAATAATGCCAAACACGAGTACTGGGAATTGCTACCCCCACTCCCACCCCAAACCAAAAGCAGTCCAGTCAATAACCTACTCAGAATTATTTATATTGTAACATGTCAGTTCAATTTTAGAATTTCCTCTTCTCATGAATCACTCCCAAGTGGGTAACAGCTTCTATTGCACTTTATCAGCCAAACTTCTCGAGTTGAATACCTTCCCCTATTATGCAAAGCCTTTACACCAACACCTCTAACACAGAAATCATCTGGCAGAAGAATGATTTGTCATGAACAGCACTGCTCAGATGGGGAACCAGTCCAAGAAGTGCAATGGGAATAAATTCACTCCACTCTCCCTTATGTTCCCATGCACAGATATAGTTCTTTGTTGGACAGACTCACGAACTGTTTCAAGCACATTCAAGATATTTCAAGGCAAGAATTGTATTGACATTTTAATTTAAAAGCACATAAGGTACTTTTTAAATAAAAATATAAGAGTCTAGACAAAAGAAAGGACAATAACATTTTCAATTCAATTTTAAAACAAAAAATTTTGTAGAAAGATTCATTGTGGAAAAAGAGAAGAACAAAAGCCACACTTTTTTCTAACTCTGGTTAAAAGGACAGGGATACTCTTGCCTACAGACACACCACAGATTCACAGAATAATTCAGGCTGGAAGGGACTTCAGAAGGTCTCTAGTACAACCTTCTGAGCAAGCAGTGAGCCCAAGTGTCCCAGGCTTTTTAAATACTTATTTAGAAAGCCTCCAAGAGTGGGCACTGCATCACGTCTCTGGGTAGCCCATTCTAATGCCCAAGTAACCTTTGTGCATCTATGCTCTGGCATTCAAAAAGCTCTACAGCATCAACATTAGTTACCAGCACATTAACTTCTTATGTATACGTGTTAGATAATCAGAGGATGAAGAGAGAGAGTGGAGAAAGTCAAGCACCACTCTATATACTAGCTGGAAATAACTAAGTGCTCTGGAGTAGCAAATGCTATTTTAAATACATTCGGATCCTCTTGTATTCCCTGACATCTGATGAACCCCTTTTCAAGTGCAAGATCTGAGCTCCTGAAGCGATTTTCTAATTAGTCCCCTGCGCTCTCTGGAACTAGATCAAAATATCCCTGGCAGAGAGAAAGCATTCTAGTGCAGCCCTGTAAGGCTACATTTTTCCTCAAAGAAGCCTTCAGCTTTTCCAAGACATTGCTGCAGAGAAAAATTAAAGAATGCATTTGATGTCTAGCAAAGCTTTAGCTCTTGGAAAGTGACTTCTCCCAGGCATCATCTTTTTTGAAATTTATCAGTCAGAACATGCTGACTTTAAAAAAAAATACTGTGCTAATGACTTCAAAAACAGTTTTTCCTCAACTAAAATGCTCAGCAGTTACAAGAACAAACTTGTAATATTCATCCCCAGCTTAGGAAAGAATTGCTGCACATGTTCTACAGTCAATTCAAAAGATTCTGGTAATGACTTGCACACAAAGTCATTAAAGAAAATTAATTTGGCTTTTGACAAACAAAAGACTACAAGCATTTCTTCATACTGTTTGTACTTCCTTGATTCTTTCCAGCCACATATGCATCAGGGACCATCAGATCTCTTTTAGTTGAAATGTTAAAACAGAAATACTTCAGATTTCTTCTTACTGTCTAAACATTCTTGTTTACTAAGTAAAATTCTGGCCCTGCTTCTAACAAATTATGTTTCCATAGTTGAAAAAAAGACAAACAAAACAAATCCATATAAAAGTTTTAACCATCTTAAATCAAGAGGAGGGGGGAGAAGAAGGAGCAAAAGGGAAGAAGTTGCCATTTTAAGGTAGAAAATTGACCCTTGAAACATCATCATCACTGACCCCCAAAGTTTTCCCCTGCTTTCTAAAAAGCAAGGGCAATATTTTCTTTGCTAAATTAAGATTCATCAATTAGGTCCCTTTTATCGTGAACAAATTGCTTACATTTCTGGCACAGTATTAATTAGAGGTGTAATTCTTGATTTCAATATTACTTTTAATTTTTGCTTACCACAGTCATCAAGAAGTATATTCTCAGGCTTCAAGTCTCTACAAATTAAACAATAGAAATGTGAATTAAACAAAGGCAAAATTATTAGTCCTCAAGTGCAAGAGACACAACAGAAGACTTTTTGGTTCTGACTGAAGCAATTTTTCCAGTTCCACCTATATACAAATAAAAGTTGTGAAGTTGATGGTCTATAATACAAATAGGCTAACCAGAGAACTCAAGATCCACTTTCCCCGAACTCTCTAATCCATTTACATTAACAAAAGCAATTTGWACTCCACAGATAAGAAGCTTTCTCCACACAACACTAAAACGCTTATATAAAGAGCCAGCACTTACACCCAAATTTGTGCTCATAAGTGAAAGCCATTTCTTCTGAGGAGTATCAGCTATACAACTCCCCAGTGGTAAAACACAAGTGCTTGCTGCAGTTTGATGCTGATCCCTTGCTATATTCCACCCCAGGGCATCCATATATCAACAAAGAGTAATATTCCCAAGACTAAGCACAGGCTTAAACTCCATTCCTTTAAGGTGGATATGCAACTTCTAAAGCTTACTAGACACTTCATCTAGTTAGGATTCTTTGCAATAACTTTCTAGAAGTCTCCTATTACTTTTTGGTAAACACCAAAGTTTCGCAAGAAACATATTTTAGCTATTAAATACTAGCAAGGCTCAGGAAATACTAAAAGGGCAATTCATTCAGTGTTGCAATTCTGCATCTTGTGCATTTTTACTTTGAGAACAAAAGAAAATACTGAATGGAATATCTGGATTCTCCTCCGCCCAAGGAAAATTTGGGGAGTCACTGAAGCTGAATCTGAAGTCGTCCAGAGGTTTCTAGGATTTATTCCTTAGTATATTCTATGGAGAATATACATACATATAGGCATGAAATATATGTATAAAATATATAACGTACATTATTATTTATAACAGTATATATAATTAGTTATAATGTGTATTGTTAATGTATATTWTATATATATATTTGTGGCATGCACCAGTAAGCATGTGTACTGAGATACAGTCTCTCATAAATATCACAAGGCCAGAAATAGACAATTAAAACCCAGTAACTGGCTAAAGAGTCAGGTATTGGAATTGATTATTATATAGGTGCATATATATGAGTATACATACAGTTGTGACAAGCAAAAGAGACTGAACAATGTAAAAGAAAAAATTTTAGGAACAATGACTCTAGAGTTGACATTCTAAATGAGAAACAAATATACATACACACACTTGTTCACCAAGAAATCTAAATAGGGTTTTTTCCCCCAAATACTGTTAAACTGATGTCCTGAAGTATGTGTATTCATGGTAAAGTTTCATTATCTTATAAGATTAACTGTATAAAAAAGTCAAAGATGTTCTGCTTCTAATGCTTTTAARTCTCGACAATCCCCATAATGTTAATAAATTGACATTAAATATGAGATTACAGTATCAGAGAAACCAGGAGAGATCAGAGTTAGAAAAAACAAAGAACACTAGCATTTCCCATATGTGTTTGAAGATCTTCTTGTAGGCAAACAGCTAACAAGTTGGGCCTAAAAAAAGGGCTGCAGTTTGGGGTCTTTTTGTTGCTGTTTTGTATTTTAAACAATCAGTTTCGTTTTCACTTCAGCAATGTGAAATGACCTACTTGTAGCTGATGAAATCTTTCACCCCTGCTTCCCTCCTACATGTATGCCAAAACACACTGTGTAATACTGCAAGATTGGCCAAATTCTCTAGGGAACCACATCCAACCACCAGCATAAGCCTGATTTACTCTGTGGTTCTGCCACTTTCCGCTCTGTGTGTCTGTGTTGGTCTTCTGCTCTAGGGAGGGAATAGATGAAGACTCATTATATTGAAGTTATACTTTAAATCTTCTTTGAAACAAGTGGTACTTGGTGCTACACAACAGTAGTATAAAGAAAGCTTTCTTGGTCTACCACTAAGTTTGTTTTGCTTGTTCTATAATATTAATGCATACCAGGGGTTAAATGATGTTTGTACAGAGACAAAACAGAGCATTAAGATCATACAATTTATGCAATGCATAAAGCTCCTGATAGTTTCATTAATTCAAAAGCAATAATATGTTTATTGGAGGAATCTGAAACAAAAACAGAAGAGTTTTTCATATGGACTATGACTGTCCTGTTACCCTTGTGAGCATAACATGCAATGCAGCCAGGAACTTCTATAGCCCTCTGTGAATTGATTTACAGCAGCCAGGAATACAAGCCCATATTCCTAAAACTTATTTATTTGAATTATAAATTAATTTTCTTTTTAAATTAAAATTTACTTTCATTTTACAAACAAACCTTGAATCAATTTTATACTGTTTTAAAATGTATCAAGCATCTAGACCTAAATTAACAGTAAGAAGACATATAAGATCAGTAATTCTAAAGCATATGCTATGAAAAGGACAACTTTGTTTCTTTTACTACGAATTACAGTATAAACTTGTTTTAGTAGAAAACAATTAATATGTTCAATGCTGAACAGACGTGGAAAAGTACGAGTAACTGTAGATGACACTCACCTGTAAACAATTCTCTCCCTCTGCAAATCCTCCAGACCACAGCACAGTTCTGCAGCATAGAAAATAGCCCTTTCTTCATCGAAGCCAGGGTTTCCCATGTTATATATATGAAACTTCAGATCCCCTCCATTCATTATGGTTAATACCAAACACAGGGCATCTTTCGTCTCATATGTATAGGATAAACTAACCTAAAAATGGGCAGGGCGAGAACACAATCATTATTCATTCATAAACCCCAAAACAATTCACAGATCTTTTGTCCAATACAATCAATGCATGAATCCTTTTTCAAAACAAAAAGAACAAAACATGCAAGTAGAAAATCACTCCTGCAGAGTACTGGAAGACACAAAGGAATTCAGACTAATTTGCCTGTGTACACAAATCTTACACTCAATACAAAAATTTAGTGGCAGATCTGTTTAGATACCATAGAGCTCCATCCAGAAAATACAGTTATTGATGATGCTCCTCAGCTGCATGTTACTTGTATTACTCTTTGTCCAGACAATGTGTGCATGTACCTTATTTTATTAGTACCACAGGAATTATGCATTGCCAGACCATCTTCCTGAACTTCTACAAGACTCAAAACTGCCCTACATTAAAGAAACTCAAGAAATTATTTTAAATCAAATGTGTAGTTTCTATTCCTACCCCTGCCCCCACTCAGGTAACTGCATATTTCCCTGATTTAGAACTTGCCAACAGTAAAGACTCAGTACACTTCTTTACAGTCTTTCTTCTCACTGTATTTGGAATGTGGTGCTGATAGGCAAGGACAAAGCACCACATTTTTTTTCTCAGGTTTTAGATGAAAGTTTTTGAATTGCATTTAAAGTTTTAAAGTAGACTTGTGGATTAAAAAAAACCAAAACTCCCCATTTAACACAATGTAATAAACTACAAAATTTAACATATGATGCTTAAGTTAGCAATTCATTTTCAATAGAAAAAGCTATGCTAGGCAGATGATGATCTGGTAGGATCTTCAAAATTACCTACAAAGATTACCTAACTTGTACTAAGAGCAATGATATTCAAACATCTACTTATCTCACATTAGGTAAGCAAGTTCAGTAAAAAAATCAGTAGGATTTTTTTTTTTTTTGACTCAATAAATGTATTCTTAAATGCAGTACAAGTAAATAATGGCCCTAATTCAGTAATATGTCCAAACTCTTCCTTCAGAAGCATAAATCCAATAATAAATCATAAAATTAAATAAATATAGAAATCAGCTACTTGAGGCAAAGATTCCCATTTGGTGGTTTTAATTGATGTATCCAACTATTAATGACTTTACTTGGCACAGAAGCATGACAAGTTATCTACCCACTTCAAAACCAGTGTTACTGCAGATCCTAGATCTGCATCTTCTCTGTTGCATCAAAAAACCCCACCATTGGATAGCACGAGGTAAATAACATACTCAATTTTATAAAGTGATTTCAAATTCAACTTGGATTAATTAATGATTTACAGTATTTACATATGTTGAAAAAACATGACTCAAAAATAGAGGTTTCACTGTTATAGTAATTTACAGATCAATTCAAGTACTCTGGATTCAGTTTCAATCAATTTAAGCCCAATAGCCTTGTGCAAAAATAACATTGGCATATTTCTACGAAACTATAATTTACAAGAGTTTAAAATATTTATGTATCCGGCCAGCAGGTTCATTTTTCTTTTAGCTGGCAGTACTCCACAGGGTTTTTTTTAATACATAAAACTTATCAGAAAATACATACACACATATTTTATACATATATATTTATAAATAACTTCCACTATCCTCTAAAACAGGTACTTTAAAATCCTCTTGAACAGCAATACAAAATTTATCAGTAAATGGATTTTAAACCAAAGCAAAATGCATTTAAAATTAACATTCAAATGACAACACTTCAATTAAGAAGTAAGCATTACCTGGAGTAAATTTTACTTGGTATATCTTTGATCATTCTAACTTACTTCACCTCTTAGTACTTAGAGCAACTAACAGACCATAATTTACATAATAACATCAGATTTAAGTATTAAAACTAAGATTTTCATTACATGGAAGTTCCATTAAAAAGTTAATTGTTTCACATCCAGGATACCTTTTTAAGCCTTGGTACTCAGCAAAGCAATATAACCTGACTCAATATACTATTAAAATGTCATGTTTATTTCGAAATATATCAGCAATAGAGTAACAAATGCTATGAAAATACCCAAGGATATAAAAACTCAACTATTATACAGAGGACAAAGATTCAGTGGCATCTTAAATAGAGGACAAAAATTCAGTGCCATCAGCATGCTGAAACATAGCCTAATGTTCTGGCTGTAAGAAGAAATGAAGCAGGTGGACTAAAAGCAATTCAATATTGGATTAAAAAAAAGCCCTCTGCACAGAACTATTCACAATCACACACAAAACACTTATTGTATCAATCATTTCTCTCTACAGTCATACACTTTCTAAATCAATTAAAAGACTCTTGTGCCCACAAGCTCCTGGAACGGACTGAAATGAAGCAAACCAAGCAAGATAAATTTCTGAAAATAAGACTAGAAGTAGATACTTACTACAAACCTACTATTCACTTTTTCTAGAATTCTTTTTTCATTTAGAGCCATTGATTCTCCTTTCCTCTTCTTTATTCTCTTTTTTTCTAACTTTTTGCAAGCATACATTTTTCCTGTCGCCCGTACTTGACAAGCACACACCTAAAAAAAGGATGGTATGTCAGAGATGCTAGAAGTTATTTAGAATTTTTATTTTAAAGAAGATAAAATTTTCTTTTCTTTTCAAACTCTCTAATGTTCTCAGAAAATGATGGTCTGTAAGCATCAATACGGAACYTTCACTCATAAAACAACTTTAAAGGGTCACAAACAAATGTAGCAGAGGTAGAGAAAGTGATTATACAGAGGTAAACACATGTTGGGGTTGAACAGTTTAGTAAAACTGCGAATCTTGTGTTAGTGGAACAACTGACTGGGGTAACAGTATGTGTCTAGGCAAGCAGGACAGAGGACAAATATACACATCATAATCAAACAGGAGAAAGGTAACGGTAATTTAGTAACACTCCTTCCCCTGCAATATAGGGCTCTGGTTAAAATATGTAGGGTGGGGAAAGTTCGATGCATTATAAACAGAATTAATAAAATCTATAGATTTTATTTGAATATTCTACATAATTAGCAAATACAAAATAAATTCTCATTGCCAAGTGAAATTTCTAAATATATGCAACTGTTGTCAGTCAGTGGAAATTTTCTGCAGCTTTGTGCATGACCTACAATTCTTAAACTAACACATTAAAACAGTTTGTATCAACAACAGTTTGCCAGGTGATGTGTCACATGCAGATTGATGGAGATAAGAGTTAAACAGCCTGTCTTCTGTATTAACCTTTTCTTTTTCTTAAGAACTGCCTTGCAGAAAGATAATTCTGTACTCACCTCTCCAAATCCACCTTTGCCTAGTACTCGGTAATGCCTAAATGTGTGTTTGGTTACTGGTTGCCTGATTAACAGAAAGAAACAATTACTGCAATAGGAATTACAACTGTTAGTAAACCCTCCCCAGCCTGAGGTCTGTCTTCATTTTCTCCTTTCTGTTCTGTGACATATTTCTGAACAAATATTGCCTTGACCTCATGTAGAAGTACTACAATAAGCTGAATTTCAAACAAAAGGGGTGCATGGGCTCCCTCACGTGGTCACCAGGCATTCCCAATAGCAGGAAGAAAAGCTGGTCAATTAGGCCCTGTGCCGTCTACAGTTAGAGCCTTCCGTGTTCTCATCACAGTCAATTTATCACCTCCTGTTGCCTCCCTCAATAGACAGGCTGACATGCAGACTGCATTTCAAGGGGATCATGCTTACAACGCAGCATTAAAAAGATAAACCATTTCTCATTTTACTTCATTTTACTCAAAAACAAAAGAGTTGTGGTACACAAGAGCAGTTCAAGAGCCAAATTGTAAAAGTACTGATGTAGTGGAAGAGGAACAGATAACTGGAGGCAGTAGAGCTGTTCACCATTCTATGCTAAAACTCCCCTACATGTGTCTGAGCAGGGCTTTTACATGGTAGCGGGTTTTCCTGTGTTTTGTTTTAAATGAGCATTCACTGTTAATGCAGCTTTTTTCTCAGGACAACACATAGAGATTCATTTAGTAGAGAATTCAAGTAATTTTCCTGGTTTTCTTAGAGGCTTTTGATACCAATTCAATAAAATAAAGACATTGGATAATTGGAATTTACAACAAAATTAATGCTCAAGCAGCTTAATGTTTGAATATGTGATCATGATACCCAACAGGGCTAAATTTCAATCAATTTGTAACAATTTCAGCCTTCTGAAAGAGTCTGGACGCTCATTTATTACTGATTTAAAAGCCCAAACTAGATTCTGATATATATGTAAATCTTGCTATCTTTAATTACTAAATCTGTGTCTGTACCATGCTAAAAAACCTACTAGCTACCCAATCACCAGTGGGTTATAACACTAGATTAATCTGCTTATTAACCACTAACTAGACCAAGTTTGAAACTAAAGGATGATAGCATTCCCAAGAAAGATCGGCATTCCACTGCACACTTGACAGCCAAACATTTATCCGTATGATAATGAATTTGCATTTAATAATAATACAAATTTACCACTTAAAGACTACCAGACAGTTATTGAAGTATTGGTTCTCTTGCTGTCCCATCATCATGATCCTTCACATCTTGTCTTTCATAATTTCTTAGACATGCAGTGTCATTCATTAGGGCTCTACAGCATTTCTAGCATAACAAACAGAATTTGCCACAAAGCAAAGCTAAATTGTAATGTAAGCATTATAAATAAACTTACTTTTCCAGCCATTTCCACTGTAAGAAACGGGAAAAATACACACTGTCTTGGTAAGCTTCAAAAGGTCTTTTGCTTAGGTATTCATGGACAATTCTAGCAGGAAAATAAACAGAAAAATAAAATYCATCTTATTCTGAAAAAAGCTGATGAAGCAGGAGGTGCTATCAATCTACCAACATATATTTGAACATAGCGATGAAGCTGTAGACAGAAAAACATCATCAGTGTGCTCTACAACGGTTTTAACCTAAATGTCTCACAAAGTGGGTGCCTGTCATAGAAGACTGTTCCTGCCAAAACACTTGTGAAGGCCAAACTACTGCTACTCATAGTAACCAGACAATTCGACCTCTGCACTCTCATTGTCTTCAAACCCACCTAAACATCAGCCTCTCAGCAGCTATTTTACGCATGGATGACCCCGCAAATAGTCTGAAAGTATCTACAAGGTTTCGTACATTCTTTGGAGACTGGCGAATAAAATTTTATTCTAGGATTTGAAATTGAAGTACTAAATGCCCTATCCAAACCATGAACACCAGGTACCTTATCATTCCCTTAGATGAAACACACCAAGATGGAGGTGGGGAGGGAAACAAGTAATTCAAACTGTATTCAGGTATTTATTGGACAGAGGAAACGGAATGACCTACATGAGACACTCCATTTGAGACATGTTTTACTAGGTGTTCTCACACATCCCTTTCAATCTTATAATCTCAGGTTACTACAAAGCATGCTTATTTTTGTTGCCAGAGAGATGACCCAAGCAATGACAAAACCTGTAGTCATCCTGCAGACATGATCAAGCATGCCTTGAAGAACCAGAAATACTAGAAACACAAAGGCTTTAGAAAGACTCATAAACATGTACCATCCCTCCAAGAAAAGCCTCCCCTGCTACTTCTGTGTGAAACATCACTTCGTGACTTCAGAACAAAACCAAGTTTTATTCTTTTGTGTTAACTATCACAAGTGATCCTCTAATCAGCCATTTAATGGAACGTGTTGGCCTCAGTTAAACCTATTTTCAAGAACCTTAAAATGTAATATCATTCACAAACCTTTCAGGCTCCAACTTATAACTTCATATTTTTCTGAGTACCTTCATCATGGAAGAAAAGTCACTCAAAAAGTAAGAATATAATAAAGAGAAATACCATTTAACTTACAGAATTCTTGGTAGCAGACAACAGTGTGATTCTATGCAAAAGTAGCATCAAAGAAAAAGCTCTGCAAAAGTCACACATCTAAATCACATCTGAAGGAAACCTAGTCCTTTAATAAATCTGTTCCAAATTTCTTACCTATGCCCATTTCAGAGACCAAATACTTCTATATAACAACTTCATCTTTCATTTTTCTTAGAAACACACTAATTTCTCCTGTAATTCTCAAATTTAGCACTAGGCATTTTTAACTTACCTCGTACAGTCCATAAAAAGATCCTTAGAAGGGTTCTTTTCCAGTCTTGCTTTACATTCATTTACTGTTTCCTGAGGTATTTCTGGCAAGTGTGCTGCAGACTTAACATAATAAAAAAGAAAGGAAAGCAACAATGAAAGCAATTTTGTAAATCAATAGAAAAAGTAAAAGTTTTGTATTCAGAGTGAAATTAAATCTTTTAATACAGGAAAAGGAAAGGAATGGTCTGGCTAAAAATAAAATCAAGAAAGTCATATTTGAGCAAAATTTTTATTTATTCACTGTTACAGAAGAATGCATTGAAAGTTATTACAGTTATTTACTATTTCAGTATCTGGGGAAACAAACTTGGCAATAAGTCAAATTTCTTTTTCTTCCCATAAGTCTACCACCCCAACAGCAAGTTACCTATTTGGCTTGGCAGGACAGAAAGAAGGACAAAGAAACGCAAACAAGCTGGGAAACTATTTCAAACCAGACTGAAGAAATCTGGGGTTTTTTTWAAAAAAAAAGCATGTGACTTATGGTAGTCCCAAAGAAATTCTCAAAAGAGATGCAGCAAATTTAGATTCTATCTGCTTTTAAGGCATCTTCAAGACCTTTTGTATAAGATGGCCAAAGCAAGAGAAGCAGAAGGAGCATCTATTCATAAAAAGCAAGCATCTAATCATAACCCACAGAAAAGCTTCTACTGGATACCAAAGAAGAGACTCTTGATAAATGCAAAAAATCAGCTATTAATGAGCACCACGGAAAATAAAAAGAAACAGAATGCTCCAGAAGAAAACAGCATTTCACTTTATGAAAACCTGCAGCAATTCTGAAAATTTACAGCAAACAAACAATACAGGGCATACAGGAGTCTAAAAGACTTCAGACTTCTTCAGACTACCAAACTCAGAGTTAATTTATTAAGTTTTCTTTAGGTGTTAAATGGGGAATAAATTGTAATCATAGTAGACATAAAAGCAGAGATCAGTCAAATTTTCTGCTCCAGTTGATTGAGCAGAATTTTAGAAGGCAGCACACCTCTCAGAAAGACAAAAATGGGACTAATGAAGTTTGAAAGTCAATTTAGTAAAAACAACGCAACCACTTAGATCTCTCTATTTATCTGACACTTACAAAACACTTGAGAAAATATTTTGCAACATAATATATTTACCCCATTAGTGAAGTACGTCTCTAAAACTTTGAGGCCACAGTCTATACGCTTTTCATCTGAAGATACCTCATATTCTGCCTAGGGGAATGGAATTTAAAATTAAATTATGTTCAGAGCTACTTGGCACTTAAGTCTTTTACATGATTATAAGTAAATTTTATCATGAATAACACAATACCCCTAATATAAAAGGAACTGAAGGCTATATAGTGAAACATGTATGAAGAACAGTCCCAAGGAAAAAAAAAAGCATATGGATTTTAATCTTTAGAAAACATACAAAACCTAACAGTCTAAATGCCATTACAGAAACTGCATCCTAGAGGTTAAATTAGATCAATTACCATGAAATAGTATTCATGTAGTATTGTAGGACAGAATGATCCAGATGGAAAATAATTAAGAGTACAATAATCAGCTTTTTCTTCACTACTTTTTTTTCTTCAGGTATTATTCTTTGCTAAAGTCTTGGGTAAAACCAAGACAAAACTACTTTCTACAGGGTTATAAATGAGATCTAAACCGAACCCTACTTCATCCTTTGACAAAATAAAACTGAGCAGATACAAATTTTTTAAGTTTTTGACTTAGTAACATCTGATACTGAGATGTAGAAAAAGAGCATTGTGCAATACAGTGCATTTTGCAGATAAACAACTGCCAGCTGAACAGCTCCAGAAGTAGCTACTTATGGAAGAAAACCCACAACCAACAAACCATCACACAGATACTACTATTGAAAAACTCCAAGGACTACTTACTATTAATAATTTTAAGGAATAATCTAGAAGCAGACATCAGAAGTTAAAATATTTAAAGACAACACAGAATCTGGGGAAAGATTAATTAGAAAAGAGCAATCTGAAACAGTAATCTGCATTAGGTTGGTAAACTGGGTCAGCTCAATCAAAGCTTATTTCATATTTCAGAATGTAAATGCATGCACCTAGGAACAAAGAATACATTGCAGACTTTCAAAATAGAGGACTGTACCAGACAAAACAACTGTTGGACATATTGGGACAACAGTCATTAGGAACCTCACTGGAAATTCCAAGTAATTGATCTAATCAGAAGTTATCTACCTTTATAAAGAAAACTAGAACACTAAAAAACGACAGCTCAAAAATCAAAAACACACACAACACTGGAAGTAACAGAATCCGTGATTTCCAGTTCTGCAATTAATCACAACTAATCCACACTGACTCACTACTAAGTCATCAACATCTTTTTCTGCTGAGACCTTATGGTATCACCCACTTCAGCACAGTACTCAAATCCATCAATCCAAATGCAAGCCATTATTTTTGCTAGTTCAATTCCACAAAAAGTCCAATGGTAAGGGATTCTTCTGCAACTACTAATCAACCTGAGCAGGTCAGAAAAGTTTCTCAATCAAAAGTTCAGCAGTGCACTTAGCACACCTTTAACACCATTTTAATATAGTTAGGCATACTGTTCTGAGTGGATACTGTAATTTAACAGGAAGTTTAAGAGATGGCCTTTCCAAATAACTCTGTTACTTACTAAGTGTAAGAGGGAAGTTTGAGCTGTCACCCATTCTTTTTCATATGTGAGTAACCTTGTCCCCAGCTAGTGAAATGAGTCACTAGATTGGATAACTGTAATTTCTCACTTTAACTTCTGTCACTTATATTCAATTATTTCACAACTCTTATTTCTGTAAAGCCAAGCTGACTCCAGACTTTAAGGTCACACCTTCCCAAGAATTGGAGCTTACCAGTCTTAGTACTCAGTACAGGTAGACAACATAGTATTGTACTTCCTCAATTTTGGACTCCTAAAAACACATTGCTTCATATAAAAGAGTCAGAAAACTCTATTAACTAAGACACAAGGTTTTTAAGGCTATGGCATTTCATGTCAGAAAGCTTATCTTCCAAAAGATTAAGTCTAAAATTTGTTTAACATTTTAAAAAGCTAAAATTGGCAAAACCCAAGGTAAAACCCCACAACCTCAGCTTTTCCCTCCTGTACTGCCTTACAAAGAACACCAACAAACAAACCCCCTCAACCCCAAAAAAAACTTGAACAAGCTTCTTGAAGTCCAGTGCTGAAGTTCAGTTCACAAAACGGAGTCAGGCTAACTCAGGAACCATCTATAAGAGATAGTAGGTATTTTATCTCACATCCTTGATCAAGACAGCATGCTAGTTCCAGATCATGAGAGTCACCAATTAGAGGTTCTCTAGTTTCAATGATTCCCAAGCATAATTCTTCACCATGGTTTTTCAAATGGAAATTAACCAATAGATTAGAAAAAAAAGCAAATTGTGAAACCATCCCCCACATCAGACTATGTCAGTTATGACAGTCTTTGTTAATTCACAGAAGTGTTGCAATCCACACAACATTATAGGTTGCATATTTCAAAACAATTCAAATTTTTCAGTTAGTGTAAAACAGTTAATACTTAGAGACAAATTTAACTAAAAAATGACATCTGTAGAGCAAAGACATGCCTGCCTTACAGTCATGCCTAAGATTTTTTCTCTTTTRTGCTGGCAAAGATTCTGCTACTCCTTATCTAAGCTTTCAAGGATTAAAATGTGTACAGAAGTTGTAACCATTAAGGGCACATGCACAGTTGTCAGTGGTCTCCCCATTAAGCGCTCTGGTTTACATTCACTTCAGGATATTAGCTCCACTGTTCTGGATTTCCATTCAGTCCATTCTGTCTCCAGCTATCAAACTGGAATTTGGTCTCTGGAATTTGGTGCTAGAACAGCTCCTAGGAATCACAAAAATGAAACACACCTGGGGAGTAAGCCCAACTGCGCACAGATTCATTGACAAATATAAAGAAATTCCATTTATTTGACACTCAAATTTATTTTTAGCTGATCTAGTGCCTCAGTTTATACTCCCACAGGGGAAAGAAGATGGGTGAAACAGGGAGCACAGCAATAATCCCATGTATTTCCTTATACCCTGCCTCTTTCAGAGCCATCTTGCATTCTGACATTGTATTTTGGGATGCATGGACGCAGCAGCACTATCCTGGTTCTGTCTTCTTTAGTCATTTGTTCCCTGAATGTAAAAACAAAACAAAAATTGCTGGAAGGAGAAAAACTGTTCTTTCGGCAGCAATCTCAGTTTAAGACTATATCTTATTGCTCTTGGATTAACTATGAGGGACAAAGAATCAAAAGCTCTGAGGTATTATTCTCTCCTCTTAAGGGCTGTTTTGTGCCTGCCTAATCTTCTCATTACTTTCCCCTTCCCCAAGAGGGTTTTGGGCTGAGGATTTTTTACAAAATATAGCTGTGGGCACACTTCCCTCACTTCCTTCCTCCCCTCACTCTTCAGAGCATTAGGTATCAAGATGTAAATATATCAAGACTTTTTCCCTTACTCTCTAAAAATCTGTTTTTTCTCCTTCTGTAGATGGTTCCCTAAGTTTCCATCTCCATTGTATTGTTTTTAATTAGCACATGCTGTCTAGCCTAGGGCTTCCATGCAAGTTGCAACACTTCTAAGTCTATGTTTGTAACATTTTGAAGCCTGAGTACAGAAAGTAATATACATCATCCAGACATCATCTAGAAGCCAAACAGCACATGTTCCCAAAATTACTTCTCTCTTTCCCATCATGCCCATTTCTGTAGCTCTGGCCATACCAAGATGGCAGAGATCTTCCTTTAAGTAACAGTTTTTTGACATCCAACAGAAGTTACAGCTTTACAGTTGGCGAAGAGCAGATCACACTATGCTTTCATGTACTCAGCATCAGGAAACAGATGTGTACAGAGAAAATTAATAAAACGGTTGTGTCCCAACCCCAGTGTGCAGCTAAGTCCCACACAGGCACTCGCCCACTTTCCCCCTCTAATAACCAGAAGGCCAGAAGTGAGAAATCTTGCAGCTTGAAATAAAGACAGCTTGATAAAGCAAAGCTGCAGGTACAAGGAAAGCAAAGTAAGACATTCATTTATGCCCATTGGTAGGGAGACATTTGGCCATTTCCAGGAAAGCAGGGCTTCATCATCACACATAACAGCTAGTTAGCAAATCCTAACTTCCCCCCTTCCTCTTTCTTTCCTACAGCTTTTATTGCTGAGCACAGCACCATATGGTATAGGATATCCCTTGGRGTCGGCTGTCCTGGCTGTGTCCACTCTCAACTTCTTGTGCACCATCAGCCTCCTCACTCCTAGGGCAGCATGAGAAACACAGAAAGCCTTGACACTATGTAATCACTGTTCAGCAAGTACTAAAACATCCTTGTTATCAACATTGTTTTGGTCAAAAATCCAAAAGATAGCACAGCACGACCTACAATGAAGAAAATTAACTCTATCCCAGTCAAAACCAGAACAAAAATCACATATTTACAAACACGAACATATAAGCAACTGCCTACTGACAGCCATCTTCCATTTCTCACTGCTTACCACTGCATCCAGAAATTCAATGCATCTTTTCAAATCTGGTCTGGAATCACAGAACTGTCTGAAGAGAAGTCTTCCTATTGGCTGTTTGTCACAAAGCTGGTTATAGTCTCTTTCTGGGAAAAAATAATAAGTAAATATCCTTATTTTTATTTTCGTTATAGGATGGTCATTACTCCCATTTGAGGTCAGAAAAACACCACTAAAAAGTGAAGATTTTACATGACCATATTTAGCAAAGATACCATAAATATGCAATGATCCTAAAGAATAGTGAAACACTCTTTAGTGTCTTATAGACTATCCCATTTACTAAAAACACGTTGAAGTATATATTTGATTTTCATTTAGGTTAGCGTGCAGAAAGCAACCATACTGTGAAATAGCAATACCAAAGCAAACAAGATTGTTTGGAAAAAGGGAATACAGGACAATAACAGAAAAGGTTAAAAAAATTATTACAAGACATTAAGGAAAAAGATAAAATATATTACCATGAATTTATATTCCTTTTTCTAATTCAAAGTTTTGTAAATCTATTCTTTAGGAACCGTTTCCTTTAACAAACAAGGAGCTGTGATACAGCTTTTAGCTTTTAAATTTTATTTTCTCATAAATTCTCCATCATATTAGAAGTTTAATAGCTTTTTTTTTTGTGGTTAATTAGCATTCAGAAGCAAGACGGAATCCTGTCCATTATCAGCATCAAACCCTTACCCCTCTGAGCGAAAACAGTCAGACCGTTCATGCTATGGGCCACTCACCGATGGAGCACCGAATGCCTTCACAGTGACTCACAGGGGGCAACTTCAGCATCTCCTTCCATTTTTTACTACGCCCACTCCGTTTGCCTGGAAGAAAAATATGAATAATGTAAAACACAATACTATGTCAGAATAAAATTACATGTAACATTAACAGCATAAAGTTAGGTCAGCTCTACACAGACGTGTCGGATTACTTTTCATGCCTAGAAAGAAATCCATCTACAAGGATATCCAAACCAATAACGAATTTGATATAGAAGAACTTTTATGCATTTTTTTCATGTTTCATGTAAAGTCTTTTGCAAGACAAATATTTTGTGTTTTGGTTGTGTATACAGAATATCCCTGCAGAGACAAGGCAAATACGTAGGTATTCTGAAAATTACCAACAAAACTGGAACACGGAAGACAGAACAAAAAAAATTTTGAGAATTTTTCAACCATGGTAAAGAATGGAAGAAAATAAAGTTGAGTAGCAAAATACCGAGAACAAAGTTCTTAAACACATTTTTGGATAATAAAGCTGTACATAAATATTCTGTTTCTTTTCTTAAAGGCAGTAATAGTAGTAAGAGTAAACCCCACTAATAAATGAGAGGACATAGCYCAAATACACACCATTTATTCTAAACCATACAAGGATACCAGCAGGAACTTAGCTGTTGTAGAATTTAGAAATTTTCAATGCTTCAGATGTCACAGCACTAGTATTGAATTAGTATTGATTTTAAAAAACTACTACAATATTTTTCTCATTGTTTCTCAAAAAATACATCTGTGCTACATTTTCTATGTTATATTGACCTTTCAGCACATGACCTTGGCCAATTTCATTTACAGAAGATACGTGTACTTATCGAAAAAGCAGAGATAGACACAGGAACATATAAACACTTTCAAATGCAAAACATTTCAGCAGAAGAGTAATTTTGTGCTGCAAAATATTTTAAAGGACGATTTTACTAAGCGATATGATCAGATGCATTTCCACATGACAGAGCAGCAGCAAATCTGCAGAGCAACTTTCTAACCATACCAAAGCAGTATGTACTGCTAACCACAATGGAAGAAAAAGGAAGGGAGTTACCCCATGTAACCTGAATAGAAACTAAGTGGCAAAGAGTACCGAACTCTTTCAGAATTAAATCGTTAGGGTGAAAGGAACTAACATCTTCAGATTAATAAGACATGTATTTTAAAAAGCCCCTCTTTACTCAAACATACAGCTTCTTTAACAATTCCACCATTGCAGTTAGAGAAGTCCCAGCTCAGTGTACCTTGGTTCATATCAAATTTACACAATCCTCACTAACAGGAATATTGACATCTTACTGTGCTGCAGCAACAAAACATTCTCAACTCTAGTATCCCTAGAAAGGTAAAAAAATAAGGAATAAAACACCTATAAATGTTGGCTTGTGGACATTCTTTGAACTGACACCTACTCTCTAAAAAAACCCCTAACTTCTCCTGCATTTCATTTTCTAATAATCACTTTGCAGGTCATTTGCCTTCCATAATGTTTTAGAATACAAATATATGGAATCTACTTCCCATCCCATACTTCAAGCAGCACCAGAACTAATAATGAAGCTGTAATTACCAGCATCATTAAAATAAACTGTGGCTATTTTAACAAAATATTTTTGATCTCAAAAAGAAGTTGAATATATGCTTAAAGAAAAATCAAATCACACAAAGCAAAGTGCCTTTCTAAGAGAAGTGACCACAAAGAAAATCAAGGAATATTAACATAGCCTATACACACGCATTGAATAACAAGGCCTGGGTATAGATTATGTGATCACGAAAAACAGTGAATAGAAGTGTCAGTTTTAGCCACATAACTGAAAAATACACTAAGCTGCAAGGTCCACAGAAGTTAAATTTCTTCTGTTAGAGACCGTCCAGAAGGACTCAATTGTGCATGACACCATACAATCAGTACTGATCAAGAATGATAAACTGACCCCAAATTCATATCACAATGCTGTCTGGATAAAGTAAAATGAATTGTGATATATACCAAGTAGACCATCTTCTGAAGCACTGTCAAAGAAAAAACCCAACCAAACAAAAAATGGGAGGGTCACTGGTGCATTATGCTTCAAGTCCAACATAAAAAGTGCTGTATTTTGCCCAAACATTTGGCCAATTACTTACGATGTGACCATTATGATCTTCATTTTAAGAAAAGAGACCACATGCTAGAATACAACTGAATTCACCATCCTACAGAAGTCAATAAAGACTATGTATAATTTATTAATGATACACAAGAATCAAGTGCTTAGCAGTATCATTTAAATCAACATGCTCTCACTTTTCTCTGAACTTAATGTTCTTGTATTTACAGCAAATGCACTGAAAAAGTCTGTAGGTCCCAGTAATGTAAAGAGCCATTTCTGGTAAAAGTTATGGCAGGAGGCCAATTTGTTCGTCATGTTATTCCCTAATTGCAAAATCCTTTTCCATTTCTGAGGCAGTTTAAAAGAAGTATCAAATCAAATTATAACAGTTGTGGTTTGAAAGTGTCTTAATATTGATTTCAGAGCTTCTATTCTGGATCTCATTCTAAAACACTCGAGATAAAATTCTTCCAGAAAGACAAACAGCTTACTTTTCAACAGAAGAGCAAAAAAGCCATTAGGTTAAGGTCCTTTCTGGTTGACCTCTGTGGCTCAGATGAATTACCACTTCTGCCTCTTTCAGATGTAATCGCAGCTAAGAACAATGTCCAACTTGAAGCGGCTCATCTTGTACAAAGAAAAGGGTGGATGCAGCAATACACCATTACAGTGAGGAGAAACTTCAGTTACATTTTCAGATACACAAGAACCTTACCTTCTCCTCCTCCCCAAATTACTTCTTAGAGTTACAATTTCAACATTTAACTCTTTTCACATTTTTGCTTCTTAAAGATACACACTAAATTCAGTTAGATCATTGCACTAGAATATGGTATGGGCAACAAGTTTAGATGTTTTATTTCAACTTTTTTTTTAAACTTTGGAGAAATATTTGAAAAATGTATGTAAGGCAATGTAGTTGGCTTATTCATCAGTAAAACCACAACTAGTTGCAAAAAAAGGAACTGCTGTGGCCACAACCTATGTCAAGAAATAAGAATATGTTTCAAGTCATCAGATGGACCTCTCACAGCCAGAGAGATCTTCCTTACAGATTTGATTTGCAGACTGACTCTCATTGCACTGAGCACAACGTTCACTGAACATTATTAAGTCAGTTTTCCTTGAGACAGAAAATTTGGATTCTGTCATAGAGAATCATACTACACTGGCTACTACCCTGACACTGAGATTCTGACATCGAGTTTTTTGGGGACCTCCGTGCTTCAGCTTTCCTGCCCATGCAGGTCAAGCACCGAGTATCTGAGGCTGAGAAGCATACAGCTCTACAGCACTGGGGTGCATGATTGCTACAACTTCGTTCTTGCAAAACTGATTCCACAAACCAGATTGTCAGATACCAGCTGACAAATTCATACTAGTCCACACCCAGATAAGCTCTGAAAGCCTAAAACTGCAACAAGATGACAACCTCCAGCATGCCTTTAGCTGTATAAATCAAATCAGTCAATTGGTTCAATGAAAAAATGCAAAACAATTGATGCAGAAGCTCTACATCATCAACACTGAGACGCATGAAGATAAGCTGGGTACTCACACTGCCTTAAAATATGTCCTTCCCACATGCAGGCAAGTTTCCTAACAGATTTAAAACTCACATGAATTCAAATCTTCTCCTACTTCCAGACACATTTTCCTTCAAACCACTCAAAATAAGGATTAAAACCTTTCACTAAAAAAATCAAAACATTCCTGTTTAACTATGGCCTTGTGCTATACAGACATTTATAAACAATGCCCATTAAGTAACAAATTTTGATTCTATGCCCTCACTCAGTAAGATCCACCTTCAAGACACAAAACAGTGTGGAATTAATACCTGAGGTCCTCAGATCAGACCATAGCACTGGAGTAGCACCAAGTTCAGGCTAGAAGACAAGCTCACACATACCATCACCCAAAGGCTGTCATGCTTTCAGTTCTAGAGACAGTTCATAAGGTACTGTTTTGGGGGGTCACTGCAACCTTCTCCATCTGCAGGTCAGATACATATTTTGTCATCCCTGTTCCTTCAAAAACAAGCCTGGCCACAGCTTAACAACTACGTCAACCAGAGTGGCAATTCTTTTCTATAGAGAAAGATTTTTTTTTTCCTCCAGACATATGATACATACAATCTGGCTGGTTCTCAGTAAGGTTAGGAAAATCACCTGGCTGAAAATTCAGGTTTCAGTGCAAGGTTAGCACCTAACCCACCATTACAAAGGCCAAGGTACTTCTGAATGCAAACAGAAGCAAAAACGCAAGTAGTACAATAAATAAACACATAAAAGATATCTATAGATTACAGATCATTATGGCCTTTATAAGATAATATTCCTCACACTCCTGGATTCAAGTGCACGGAGTTGGACTTCAGCAAGGCAATACTCAAGTGCTCTTGCTCACCTGACTGTCAAGGCAGTAACACTGTAAGCAGTTAAAAGCCCAACTCCCTACGTGAACATTCGTGCAGTTTGTTTATGTGCACAGTCATTTCTTGTTCCCACAGCTATAACCACTCGAACAACTGGTTCTTCACACTGGCTCTATACAGCTCCAGTGATCATGTGCACATGTAGGAATGCCAGTGCACACCTGCTGCACAGCTCCTGCACTTCCCAGCAACCAGGTATGGAATGGAAGGCTTATATCAACTCAGGTAAATGTAATTCATATGAAGCAGAATTTATGAATGTATTCTAGCAGTCGAACAATGGTTACATTGGTTATAAGGGAAAAAAACACCAAGAACACTCCAATTTTACAGTTGATTCAACAAACAAGGATTTTGTTATCATGATAGTATACCAAGAGTGCAACAGATATAAAGAAATAAAATTCCTTCAAGCTGCTTGTGAAACCTCTACTGTAATTGCCACATTTGAAATAAGCAAAGCAGCAGCATGTATCAATAACCAGACCTCTCACGTTGCGTTTATTTAGTAAATGTAATTATTTAAGATTCCAACATGCCCACATGTGTTCTTCTCACAGTTCATTAAATGAAGGACAAAAAGGCAGACATTGTGCATAATTCTGTACAAACACAGGAAGACATGTTTCCTGCCACAATGAGTTTACAGCAATTTAAAGCACAATGCAATAAAAGTGCAATAGAACATAGCAGGCAAACGAGGGAAGAACTGACAACAATTGAAAGAACTACAAAAACCCTCAGCACTCTCATGTTAAAATTCATATTTGCTGCTGGTGGGCTTTCTCGGTATGAGTGTGCCTTGGTTTCCCCCTTGTCCATATCCCTTAAATAACTAAAGAATTTAGTTCAGTTCAATAGCCAAACTACCGTGATCTGAGCAATCTGACTAGAATTATCTTCCTAGTTACAAACACACACATAATAGGATACCTTCCTTGTATCATCAACACTATACTGAATTATTACCTTATACTGCAAGCAAAAGCAGGATTTATTTTGCTTGCAGAATTATTCAAATTGCTTTTCAGCCCTGACACATAAAACTCACTATTTGAGAGAACTGCTTATTTTTTGTGCAGAGTGCTTCATTAACACAATTTCACTCTGAAACAAGCGTCTTGCAGGATTCACTTCAGCCAAACTGTAATCCCATTCTGTTAGTGAAAGGTTCCTGCTAAATCCATCCTTGGACTGCACCTAGCAATTATCAAATCTCCAGGAGCTTACTGATCCAGCAGAAAAGTAATTTTGGGAAGAAAACCCCAAACCCAAAACACCCAGCAACATAAGAAAAAAATCACCTCAAAACCCACACACCCTAGACTGGTTCATGGATCCAGCTGGAAACTACCTCACCCCTTCTGCAGCCACAGGCTAGAACCAATATAACCAAGAGCTGGGGGAAAATTTGCTAGAGGCATGACCTTAATTTAGCCAAAATCAATCATGACACAGAGGATATTTTATGCCTAACAGCAGACCAAATTCGCATTCACAAACTGCTCCTGCCATAGCAGTACAAATTAATTTTAAAGCAGATGCAAATGGATAGGTATGTTTAAAATGTACTCTTGGCATGGATCCTCAACTGGAGTAAACTGCCACTGACTTCAAAGGAGCTATATATCTACCCTTTGGGTGTATTTTTTTGAGACTATTACTTTAGGCAATGAAAAAAGAAAGGCTCCTAAGCAGTTTAAAAAGTACAGGGATTAATTTCTTTCCTTCACATCATCACAGACTATGTGTGGGATGCTGAAATGAATTTGGGGCTTACATATACTCAAAGGATTTACTGAGAATGACTGAAATAACTACAAAAAACAGAAGATACAAATAAAAAGAGAAAAGTGAATATAAAATAAAAAAATTTTCCCTGAACTTTCTGGGGTTTTTTTTAGAATAACCTTTTTCATATTTATTATTTCTCTCYATCTATGGGACAAATTTTTCAATGTCCTTCAAGAGATACTTATTTGAAAGATATTTCTGCTGGAAAAAAATGAATCTGTTAATTCCTCTGCTCTTGTACACAACTCGAAGTCATATTGCTGTACACTATTCTCTTACACATGAAAATCTGAGTAAGGAGAACATGGAATACCTGGTGTGAAAGCTTGCCATCTCAGCTCATACACCACTATCACTTAACACCGACCTGGTTTTGTATCTCAGTTCCTGCACTTCAGCACTCATAAGATCAACTTTGAGTTTGCTTTATAATCTCTTGTTTTTCTACTGAGTCACTTGTGCTTGTTCCACCATTGGGTTTGCCTTAAGATGAAGTTTTCCCTTTTTCTTTTGCACATACAGGTTTCTCTCAAAAAGTAATGTACACACCAGAGGAAAGAGGTGGGTTGACACAGAATGCCACTTAACCCAGGAAATTGGGACTGGGAATCCCAGAACACCTTGCACTGCAGTTTTCACTTGGAAGCAAATCCCTCCATGGACAGGTCAGCTTTCAGCACAAGCAGGTCAACTGGACAAGGAAAGAAAAACTCCCAGTATAGCTCCTGACTCCTAAATCTTTCATCTATGAAGTACCAAAGGGTACTCTGTGTCATCATAGTATCTCCTAGTAGTAGGTACATTCAAGAGTCATATATTATCACTAACACTCACATGTGTGAAGAACTGGCATTTGATTATTTAACAAGTCACATTAAAAGAAGATAAGAAATCCTCATGGCTTCCCTTCTTCACAGAAAGAAATGTTGCAGTTGCTACAGAGACATTACAACCCTTTCATGAAAAGAGACAGGCTTCCATTTAAATAATCTGTTTTATTAAAAGGAGCGAACATCCTCTTACAGACAAAATTTGAAGTTTTGAGACTGGGGGGAAGTTTGGGTTTGGTATGACCTGAAAAATGGAATTAGTAATCTCCTATAGACAGATGTTATCATCACGCAAATTGAATTAGAAGATTCATGCTTCTATTGAAATAAATCAACAGTTAGGCTCTTAGTGAGAAGGTAGAAGGTAGTTAGTCTAGAAACAGACAGCAATACCACTTTCTTTTACAGAAGAAGTAAGTAGAAGGAAAAGACTCATTTTATCTGAGTTTCTTGCTCTCTATAACATAGATCAAATTTACTTTCAACATATCAAATCAGATTTAAACAGTAGACATGAACCTGGCTGTTCAAGGTGTGCTGATTCTGCACACCTACAAATGTCAAACCCAAATGATATGAATATCCTAACAATATTCACGTCCAGAAGCAGTAGAGGACCTAAAATTAGAGGAAAAATATGTGTACAAATCTGGGATCACGATTTTGATTGCTAGGTCTGGTTTATGTGCTCAGGTGTGATTTGGTGTTATTTATTGGGGACTTCTGAAATCTCATTAGGAATCCACCATTCCCTTTCACCAGGAGCGGACAGGGACGCAATATCTTTTATTCAGCTTCTACATTTGCAAAATGAAAATGACATCTCTCAGGTTAAAAGACTATCAGATGCATTCAAGCATACAATCTTTTACTACTCTCATCTTCGTCAGAAAAGAGTCTCAAGTTAGACTGAGACCGACCCATGCAAACTGTAATTAAGCCTCACTGATTTCTTTTGACATTCCACCGCAAACAAAAATTAGAGCACAGCAGTTTACATGTTATTTTATTTGGTTTTACAACTGATATATTTATCCAGGTCGACACCTTCTCTTACCTATGCTGAGGAAAAGGATCATGGATGTGGCTATACATGAAAATAAGTGAAGCTGCTATTTTATATTGTCTTTGGATTTTACTTTCTTCCACAAAAACAGCAAATGTGCACTATTCCATGCTATCCCACCACTCCATGCACTATACAGTGAGACAGGAGAAATGTGGGAACGAAAGTAATTTGAAAGTCTGCTTTTCTGTCCCAATTGTGAGGCCGTTTTAGCAAAGAATATATTTCAGTAAAACATCTATCTCACATACTAACTTTGCAAATTCCATTGCATTGCAGTCTATCGGGCATATAAGAATAGAGCTGGGACAGGGATTTTATGGAATGGTCTTGACAGATGGAGTAAACCAGACATACCCAGACCAGCCAGAGCATGCAACAGACAGAAAATACTTTCATTTCAAGGAGTGTTTTGAAAAATGTGACCTAAAAAGTATCCCATGCACAGGAATTGAGACCTGAAAAGGTAAAAGACCTTCTACCAATTGATCAATGGAGTTCTAGAGTTTCAAGGCCAGAATTCACATTTTTTGTGCCTGCTTACAAAAGAGCCCAGGCCAACTGAAGCTACAAAAAGAGTAACAGATTATTACCATTACCTTTATAAGTTTCACATCAGGTAGAACTGATCTTCACATCAGCTGCTCTCAGACTTTCATTTAGTTCATTAAAATATCTTGTTTGGTCAGTTCTACCACTATAATTTATTTTAAACATAGTGAAACCTTAACTAAAGAGGCAGCCTGACATTAAGCAGCCACTTAAAAGCCTTTGCAGATTACCACTCCACTCTTTGTGGTGAGGGTTTGGGCACAGCAAAGTTTTGAGCCAGATTCCACTTTCCCTTCRTTACTCAGATCACTTCAATGCAAATTCCAAATTCAGGCAGCAGCACCACAGACATGTTACCGTCAGTGAAACCAGCCAAAACATGTCCTCYAGTTTGAGGTGGTCTCTTCAGCTAAGGTTGGGAAATGGCCCAAAATTGTGATCACTGTTCTGGTTTTTAAACCCCACTTCAAAGTCAAAAAGCTGATTTTCCTCTCTTGCTGCTTAAGGCAAATTTAACTGGATACRCATATGGCGTAAGTGCCAAACCCATTTAGAGTTGGAGGAACTTGCAAAACATAAAGAGGCAGATTCTGTTGTTCTTACTCACTTTAAAGAGCTCCAGCTTAACTAATGGGACTTCTCAACACAATTAAGAAAAGTAGGATCCAATCCAAGAAGAATATGCACATTTCATAGTTGAAAAACATACTCTGCACAAAGTACACTGGTAATCCAGGGAGGCTTTCAAGTGGCCATTTAATGCACAGTTACATATATGAAAAAGAAGCAGGACAATCTTAGTTCAGGATGTATTTTTTAAACGGCAACCACGTGCTATACTATAATTAATTATCTACCCAAAACTTTGTTAGGTGAGGGGAGGAATCTTCAATTCAAGGTGTTCTGGGGAGTCAAAGCGTAAGTGCTAACTAATGGAAAACACCACACTTTTGTATTAGGATAATATAATATGCTCGACTGCAAAGTACAGGTCGCATTCACCAGCTACGTTTTTCACAGCGAGGAATTTCAGCAAGATGGAGTGCAAGGTTTTTCCTGAGAAGATTTATGTCACTTTGTCCTTTATATCCATATGCATATATATTTATAAACAAACTGAGAACTACAGATTAATGACTTTTTTTAAACATCCGGTAAAAACACTATTAGAATCAAGGGCGAAGGAGGAAGGGGTGTTTTTTTTTTCAGAAGCAAAGCCACAAGTCAGTAACTCCAAACAGATCCCGCGGGAGGAGCAGCGCAGGTGCCTCGGGGCACTGCCAGGGACTCACCGCCCGCCTCGGGAGGGCCCCCGCCTCGGGATCCCCACCCCGCCCGGACCCCCTGCCCGGCAGCCTCTCCTCCCTCCCAGCCTCTCCTCCTCCATCACTTCCTCTGCCCCTCCTCGCGGGCCCCTTTCCCCCTCACCTCAGACCCTTTTCCTCCCCCAACGTACGACCCCAGCCCGCCCCGCCTCATTCTCCCGCTTCTCCTCCCTCTTCGCCTCGCCCCACGGCTCTCACCCTCCCGGGCTTTCAGCAGCACCGTGTTGGCCACGATGTTCTCGATTTCCATGGTCGGGGGCTGCGTCCCCTCAGGGCAGCCGGAGCGGGGGCCACCCCTAGAGCCTCCTTCGCCCCCTCCTCCAGCCCCGCCACCGCCGCGGGGCCAAGCCTCGGCTCATCCGGCCCCGCAGGACCTCAGCACGGCGCTCGCCTCTTCCCCATCACCCGCTGCTCGCCCCGGCACCGCGCTCCCCCTCCCCGAGGGCGGAGGCGGGGAACGGGCAGCGCCCGCCCGCCCCGGCCATGGCTCCTCCGCCCGCCTGAGGCAGCACCGCCCCTACGCTCCTGCCCCACCACCCCCTCACCGTCACCGGGACTGCAAGTCCCAGAAGGCAGAGCGCGGTGAGCACCGGGGACACGCGTGCGATGTTCCGTGGGCCTGCTGGGATATGTAGTGTGTCAAACCTTCCCCCGCCTCGCCCCTAAGCGGGAGGGGAGAAGAGCGGTAAATATCGCGGTAGTTGGCTTAAGCTCTCGCGAGAGGTGCCAGTGTGCGGGTGTGCATGTGGTAGTGCCGGGCACGGCAGATTAGGGGAAGCGCCGGGGGTGATCTGCTCCCTCGTCTTCTCCTTCCTCTGCTGCGCTTTTTCCTCCGCTCCACGCTCCCYGGCTCTCACGGAGCTGTGTCGGAGGGCAGGGGTCAGACCAAGGGGCAGATCGGGGGCGTTTGCTCTGCTCCCTGGCGCCATTTTGCTCGCCCCGTTCTCACCCTCAGTCTTGGYCCCGCACACTGTGAGGGCTGAGCCGCTGCTTCCCCCCCGTCTCCCCACGGCCAGCCGGAGCAGCGATGGGGAAGGCGGCGAAACGGAAAAGAAAGATGTCAGTGCTCTCCACAGCAAAGGGCCCCGTGAAGTCGGCGATGGCCGTGGTCAAGAGCAACCCCTTTGAGGTGAAAGTCAACAGGCAGAAGTTTGACATTCTGGGGAGGAAGACCAAAAATGATGTGGGGCTGCCTGGTGTCTCACGGTCCAAGGCCATCAAGAAGGTAAGAGGACCTCCAAAGCCGGRATTAAGGATGACATCTGTGGTTGTGGGGAGATGATAAGCCTGGAGCCCTCTGAGGTGAAATAAGCGACCACCTCTGTTGGGCACAGGAGCAATGGTGAACTCTTAGTGCCCAGGCGGTGATGGAGAGCTCGGGGAATGGCTCCCGCCAGTGCAGGTGCTCCTTACTGCTTGTGTGGGAATAATTCTCTGTTCAAGTTATCCAGATCCAGAATATAATGGCATGTGTGGTCGCCAAGTAAATACTGGGCCAGAGTTAGTGTTGGTTACGTTGGTCAGTTTTGGTGATCACAGGATGTTAAGCTTCTTCATAATGTTGTAACGTTGGTGTGATAGTGAAAGCTTGAAAGGACACTAAAATCAGGATGCCCTGAGAAATGTGTAGACACAGAAACTACCACTGATTTGGAAAACAAGTCCAGGTGACTTTTTGTGCACTAGTTAAATAGTTGTTTTGTAGAAGTATGTTGGGATGCCATGATCTGTCCTCTGCTCTCATAAAAGAATGATCATAAAACATAGGAAGAGTAAATTTTTTCTCTTGTRCCATTTAAATTATACAATTTTAAAATTGCTTCTTTTTCTTTCTCTACTGCTATCAGTAGCTACCTGACCAAAATCTGTAATGCGTGAGGGAGAGTGTATCATACTATGCGTCTGGAATTCCTTATCCTTGGATGAAACACTGGATTTTTCAGTGTTCTGTCACTTGAAACAAACCTGCAAAGAAATTAAAACCTCTATAGATTCAGTTAAAGATGAAAAAAGTGTAACTTGAAAGTATGCCCCAGAGATTCTCTCTGATGTGTTACATGCTTGCTGCTGTTGAACAAACTTTAAAGCACTTAGTGAAAGGGCAAGTGCAGATAGTTTATCATTTTACATTGTGAAAGGTGATGCATTAAATCTTTTTTTTAATCAATAAGAGAGGTAATCAAATAATTCATAAACAAAAGTGCTTTTTGGTATCCAAGGTATTGAGAGATATTAAAGTTCATATACASTGTCTAAGGTACGTGCTAATTTATATGTTCTGTGCAAGAAGTAAATACAAGGTAGAATTGGCACAGYAGTAGATGAAACCTGACTTTTAGTGTGATTTACAGCAGCATCTGAATGCTCAGTGAGGCTACAGAGGTCTAGGGTAGGAAACCCAGCCTTACCCTTCAGTGCAGCACTTTATGAGGTCCTGGTAATATGAATGGCACAGTATCTTTCTGTAAGATTCAATTAATGTGTTTTAAATAAAAATGGATATTTTTGCAGCCTAAACACAGGCAACATGTTCTTTCTTTAGAAACTGTGTAGTATCTTCAGCATGGAATTATAAATTAACTTTCAGTTTTTGTTGCTATTTGTTAAGATTTTAGAAAACTTCATGGATGTTTTATATGACATTTTAGAGTTTGGGGTTTTATTTTGTAGTAAGGTAAATCGGATGCTTGTTGTGAATTATATTACTGGCATTGGAAAGTAAACGTGTCTCCTTACCTGTCCCGTAAGTAGAGCACATAGTAAGTACCTTGTATAGGTGTGATAAACTTCCTTTTATTGGCTGATGCCTGACCTCCCTGTGCTCAGCACTGACACAGAGTTAATTGTGTGGACCCACTTGAGGCTTTTGTGTCTTAGATGAAAAGACAAAAAAAAGTTCAGCTGACATTTTGCTGGCTTTTTTTGCTTTCTTTAATATGTTATTCTTAGTTTACTAAGCTTCAGACAAATCAGAATTCTTCAGTGGAAATGCATGGGGTTTATATGTGATAAAGGTGAGATACAGTGTAATGTATTTTATCTTTACACAGACAGCTTGTGAGAGAACTCAATGAATCTGAGTGTATTGTATGAGCTTCCCATCTTTTTTTCTTGTTCATTTTTCCTTGTCTTTCAGTGTATTCTGGTAAGTTATTATTTATGATATGATGGGAGCATACAGATTATTATGTTGACAGGATACCGTGGAGCCTTTTTTTACCTTGACTTTGAAAGTAGTTACCTTCTGGTTTTTTAATTTTATCTCTCTTTGTCTTTTTCCTTCTAGCGGAATCAAACATTACTGAAAGAATATAAAGAAAGAGAAAAGACAAATGTGTTTAAAGATAAACGTTTTGGCGAATATAACACCAAAATAACTCCTGAGGAAAAGATGATCAGACGATTTGCTCTGGAAAGACAGGTAAATAATAGGAATTTTAAAAAAATGAAACAAAGCCAAACACAAAAGCACAAGAAACACTTGACTTTTTAGGTTGGGAGTGCCTCCTTAGTACAGGGTTTTGCAGGGTAATGCTTTATTTTTGATTTTATATGTTTGGAACTTATGAAGACAGAATCATTTGTGGCAATGAAACTTTTTTCATTAAATCTCTTTGATTTTGCAAGACAACTTTTTGAAGCAGAAATTTCTTTGAGCACTAACATGCAAGGGGAAGCCAGTTATAAGCAGATTCATTAAGTGGTTGGTTTTCTTTAACTGCTTTGATTTAGGAATTAAACTAGGAAAAGGCAGTCACCATCAAGTACATTCATTTGCTSAGTAGAACTCTGTAACTTGCTGTCCTTCTGTAATGTGAATTGAATGTGCAGTACTGTCCTTTCTGCCTCATCATAGTCAGTCTCCAGAATTGACTAATATAATTTTTTATAGGTTGAAGTCTGTTTCATTAGGCCTGAAATGCAGTAATTAAAAATTAATGTTACTGATAGATAGATAAAACTTAAGCTTCCTTAGGTTTCCTGAGTTAGTACATTTGTACATTAGTATGAGAGAGACATGACATTCTCTCATTTTACATTTAATGTATTTTAATGAAAGTGTTTGTCTGGCAATGGTCTTATTTCCAGTGTTGAGTTCCAGCAGAACTCAATAAGAACCTCCTCAACTAGCRCTAAAAATAAGGACTGTCTTAATTTTTTTACCTGGGAACTAAAGGTCTTTTGATATTTCACTGTTCTTAGCAAAATTATGGAAAGAAGAATATTTATAATCTTAATGAAGATGAGGAGTTGACTCACTATGGCCAATCTTTGGCAGAAATTGAAAAACTGAATGATATTGTTGATAGTGACAGTGACACAGAAGAAAGAGGAACACTGTCAGGTAAGTGTCAGCTGGTGTCCCACTGCTGGTTTTATTATTGGTAAACATGTACATCATTTGTTCAGTACTGTCTCTTGGGGAGAGAGAGAATATCATGTACTTGGTTGGAATGTTTAAACCAGATTTGATTACTCATTGGCCACACGCAGGCCAGCTCTCTGGATTTTAGCAGGGGTTAAGTTGGACATACCTACTAGCAAGCTTCTTTACTCTCCAAGCTTTTCAGCATAAACAAGTACCTGGATTTTGAGCCCTTTGGCYACAACTGAAAGTGTGAATTTTCTGTTTGCTTTCTTGCACTTCTGAATCTAACTGATAGATAAATATTGGAACAAACTGTGTTCCTACCTCATACCAAATGTTTGTCAGTGTAAATTTTGTGTCTAACTTAATCTCTTTTGGTATGGCCATTCCCATAGGGACAGGAATAATGCATGATTGGTTCAATAGTTCTAATTGCTCCCATTCTCAAAGAACAGGGAGATACTGTCCCAGCAGCAGCACTCTTGCAGTYGTGTGTGGATTTGAAAGATTCATATTCTACTTTTTTTTTCCTAGCGGAATTAACTGCTGCTCACTTTGGAGGGGGTGGAGGCCTCCTTCGTAAAAAAGCATCAAGTGAGCAGCAGGATGAAGAAAAGGAAAAACCTAAGTCTAGGAAAGAACTCTTAGAAGAGATGATAGCCAAATCTAAACAAGAAAAGGTGAGTTTTTAACCCTGAAGTATAAATGAGCATGATTAAGAAGCTGTCACTATTCTTGTGTTTGCAGAATAGAATAGTAGTGACAAAGAAAACAAAGGAGGAGACTGTCTAAAAGAAGGCTCCAAGCTCCTTGAAGAAAGTCTGTCTTTCTAGGCATTTTAGATACAACTTGAATATCTGACATTCTTTTGTATCCTCAAATCTCCCTTTCTGTTCACACCTAACCTGTTTTCTGTATGGAACCCATGTACCATTCAGTATAGCTCTATACTGCTTCTTCCACAAGGAATGTTTGCACCTTCAAAACTTAAACATTTGAAATTATTCATTTGTTAAAAACAGCGTTTTTGCTTTATGCTGTAAATGCTATGTCATGTCCATCTGAACATAATTGCTGCATTTGTTTTTGTTTTATTTTTCTAGCAAGAGAGGCAAACTCGGAGAGAAAGTGCATTAGAACTCACGGAAAAACTTGACAAAGACTGGAAGGAAATCCAAACCCTTATTGCCCACAAACCCCCAAAGTCAGAGAGAAAGGACAAAGAAGTAGAAAAACCCAAGGTAACGTTTTGACTAGACTAATTTCTTCAGTTCTAGTAACTTGTAGTTTTGACTTGTAGTGGCTGGAGTATAATGCCAAGTTCATCACTTCATAAAATAAAATGCTGCCTGCTATTCACATTGAAGGAGTGCTGCAGTTCTAGGACAGTCTGATTAGCTGAAGGAATGTAGAGTTTTGTGCAATTTCTCYGATCTTAGTTAGTTATTGCTTTTCTTTAGTTACCAAGTGAGAGAGAGGTTTCAGGCTGAACAACACTCTTGGCTAGAACTTATTTGTATGACAAATACGTCTCCTTGAAGAATTAAAATTGTTGGGAACACTGACTTATTTTAGATGTCTTTGGACTCGTCCTTGGATAAAACAACTTGTACTTGACAACAGATGTTTCCTTATTGAAATTGGGTTCTGTCTCTTCAAAACGGGAATAAAAATAATTTAATTTTGAATAGGTATCTTACAATCTCATGCTTTTTCTATAATTTCTATTTTATGCTAAGGGCAATAAACTTTGAAATCTAAGAATAGGTATTGTGTTGAGCTTTTTTTTTCTTCTAGAAATTTTGTTTTAGCTTGCAGAACACTGTGAATTTCCATTTATTGTTTTGCAGTAGAATTCAGTTTTAATGAGATCAGTTAATTAGTTCAGTCTTGCATTAAAATTGATCTCAAAGTACAACAGAAGATACTGGATCAAAAGTTCATTTTTTGGTGTATTGATTTTTGGCTTTAATTTGTTTCATAGCATGCTGAAACTCACTGAATATCAGCATCCCTTTTTATTTTCCTTAAGCTAAACTTCTATGTAATAGAAATAGCAAAGGCTTATCTCATGTCTGACAGTGTAAAGTGAAATGTGAATTATTAATTTATTAATTTATTCTAGCTGTGTTTTGTTAATAAACAATATTTTAAGGTTTTTTCAAGTAATAAGTAAGCCAGTTATTATTTAAGATACTACCTTTAAGTTTTTCAGTTGTGAGTAATGTAAGTAAGGGAGGGGGAAATTCCAGGAAAATTTCTATTCAAGTTTTCATTCCATTCCTTGTCTTAATACTGAGTTGAGTGTTCTTGCAGCTTGCTTTGGAAGCAATCTTTTCCTTTTATCTTAACAGTCTGATTTCTTAGCTGTTAGTCTGGCAGAGGGGTGGCTGCAAAGCAGAATAATGAAACTTTAGATAATAAACGATTGCATAAATATTTCTTTAGCCTGATGAATATGATATGATTGTTCGAGAACTTGGATTTGAGATGAAAGCAAAACCTTCAGAAAGGATGAAGACAGAAGAAGAATTGGCCAAAGAGGAGCAGGCGCGGCTCCAGAAGCTCGAGGTATACCATTTATGGTTGAGATTGTTTTGGGGCCTGTCTTTTGGGAGTGACTGCTTATATTCATTGCTTGGCCTTAGATTGTAAGTGGCTGCACTAAACTGCAATTCGTCAGAGGATGAATGCGGGAACTCTTCTGTTTGTGTTTGTAATCTGATATTAAAACAAAAAAACCCCCATAGGCTTAGTGTGTGACTGGAGGTTTATGAAATGAGTCAATCTTTCTTCAATAAAAATGTAATGTTACTTTGATTTGCCTTTAGATGTTTTAAATTATTCAGAGTTGAGAGGTGCTTCTAAGTCAGTGAAGTATCATGTTGCACAGCAGTTGAATTAATACACTGGGCAAGTCTTTTATTGTTTTCTTCTGATGTTGCAAGAGCCTTCCAGTGGTAGCGTGTATATAGCTTTGCTTTGCAGAGGAATAGAATTGTCTTGGGAAATGTTGCGTGCTACTTGTGTTATGTGGAGCTCTGAGTCGTATGGAAAGATTGAATAATTTGGTAAATGTTTCAGTCCTTTTTTTTTTTTTTTTTGTTTTGGTATACTAGGAACACATTTAGGACTACAGGGAATTCAGTACCTTCAGATTACCTCAGAGCAGCTCAGTATCTAACAGAAGAACAAAGAGATATTTTTTTCTTTTCTGCTCTTACCATCGTTTGATGCTCAGTGTATATCCCAAAAGTCTTAGGATATGGTTGTGTTTACTACAACCTTGTTACACTATGGGAAGCAGATAAACAGTGCAAATGCTAAAACGCTTCAGAAGCTTCTATTTTCTCGTAGTGATGTCCCATAAACAAAAGAGATAAATTTTAAAATAAGAGAACACAATGCTTTTGGTAAACCCAGTTTTAAAGCCTCCTAAATAAGCTAATCCAATTGACTGCACTCTTATCAGACTGTACTCCCTACAAAAAAATAAGGTATTGTCAGCTTTTGCCCATAATTTCTCAAGTTGCTGGTTTTTTCTTTTAAGCAACTTTTTGAGTAATTCAAATTAACTGATTTTTTCTTGGGTTTTCTTAGCTGTAGTATTTGAGAGATCTTCCATTTAGGTGTAGTTACCTGATTGATCTGGATGTCTCACATCTCTGTGTGGTATTTCTTGTGAAACACAGGCAGATCGCTTACGTCGAATGCGTGGAATTGATGAACAGGCAAATAAAAAGAGACCTAGCCACATGTCTGCTGATGATCTAGCTGATGGTTTTATCCTGGATAAAGATGACAGATGTTTATTGTCTTACAAGGTAAGGTTTAAAATTTCTGAATTTTCAGAGGTCTGTAAAGAAGATTAGAAAAAACAGTTGGCAAGTGAACTCTGGAGACATTTAGTCCGACCTCCTGCTGAGAACAGGGTCRGCTATGAAATCACCAATTTACTCAGATCCAGTCTGTTGGTGGAAAATCTCCAAGAACGGAGGTTGCTCAGAGATGTGCACTGACTGTCCTTACTGTGAAAAGGTTTTTTTTCAAGCCCAGGTCTGCCTCTCCCCATAGAGCAGGTGCCCCAGCCCCTGCTAATCTTGGTGGCTTTCTGCTGAACTGGCTGCAGTTTACAGATATTTTTATTGTATTTGAAGGCTCAAAACTGAATGCTGTGGTCTTACAAGTGTCGAGTAGAGGGAAATAGTTGTTTCCCTCAATCTACTGACTGTATTCCTGCTATTAGAGTAGCCTTCTCTGCCACTGGCCTACTGGGTTGAAGAGGAGGCTCTTCAGCCCTTCTGGTCATGTTTTTTTAATTTCACTGTATTTGGTACTGCTTCCACCAATTTCAGTCTAAAGATGAGTGGTTTTCTGAAAGAACCTTTCCCCTCTGAAGTAGCTTTGATTAAGGTGGCAGAGCAACATAACCTTAAAGCTGATGTTATGAGTCACCCTGACTGTGGTGCACACGTGTGCACTGATCCTCTCATCCTCTCACACACAAGTGACAGGGGGACTGCTGTTCTTCTTGAAGGGGAGAATACCAGTTGTGAATGTGGATTTAAACTGACAATTAATAAAATCAGGATGGGACCAAATATTTATCTGATATGCTATTTTAACACGTAGAAGAAATACATTTTTTAGCTAAGAATGTTTCTATAAGTGATGTTGAAATTTTTTTCATATCATCTGCTAATTTTTTTTCTGTGTGGTTTCTTTTAGTCCTTGTATACTACCTCTTATTTTTCCAGTTTCTTACCCCCCTTACTCAGCCCCATGAAAATACCTTACTTTTCTTATATCTGTATGTATGTTCTCCCTTCTTGGCTGGCACTGCTGACATTCACTGCCTGGTCAGAGTAGCAAGGCTCAGATTCTGTTCATGCATATTTAAGATAGCTTTGCATGGTGATTTTGGTGAGGTGCTGCCACTTTATCAGTCTTTTAACTGGCTTGTTTTCTCTACCGACAGGATGGAAAAATTAATATTGAAAATGAGGAAGAGGGGGAAGGAGAGGAAGAAGAGGAAGGAGAGAAAGAAGATAATGAGAATGAAGAGGAAAGTGAGGAAGAATCTGTTAGTGAAGATGAGGAGGATGATGCTGCAGATAGCCACTCTGATCTTGAATCTGATCTTGAGAGTGAAGAAGAAGCTGCAGGGAATAAAGAAGAGAAGAAACACAAGACAAACGAAAATGAATCACAGAATGTGGAAGAACTAGATCCAAAGAGAGAAGCTGCCAAATCAGAGCTTCCCTATACATTTGCTGGTAAGCAAAGGACTGATCCAGAGATTCCCTGTTGTCAGAGAGTTTATAACAACCAGTCACTTTCTCTGCTCTGTAGGATCTTTTATTCATCCATGAAGTTTTCCTTTATAGTTGTCTTCTACTATTTGAAGAGTAGCCARTAACTGCTGTTCTTAGTGAGCAGCCCTAGTCATGCTTTGAGCAGTAGGAACCAGATCTGTTTCATCCCAGAGCAGCTTCTGCCCCTCTGAGCAGCATTAGAATTGAAAGATAAACACAGGAGCGTAATGAAAATATCTGTTCTCCTTTCTGAGGGCAACCAGCATATCCAATCCAAAGTGCTACTGTTTTACGTAAGAGAATCCAGAACAGTATTCTATGATCTATACTTACGGTTTCTCTAATGTTTGGACTGACATTTTTGTCAGAAGATGCTTGGAGAGGCAGGATTCTGAGATTTAATCCCTGTGATGTGACATCACAGTATTGTTAGAGACACTCAAAGTTTGACTCGTTTTGGGTCCCTGCCTAGCAGGAAGGAGGAGACATGTTTCAAGTAGTGCACAAAACATTCATTCATATTAAGTACGTAATTCATCTAACTATTGTCCTAGTGTAGATTTCTCTAACAAGAGTATCTGTTGCAAGATTAAACAACCTTTCAAACAACTTCCTTAAGTGCTTGTGCTTTTCCATTAAAAGGAGATGACTTATTACACAAAGCCTTTTAAATTGCATTCAGGTTTTGCTTTAACCAGAAGGCAGTGCCATTAAAATAACTCAAAAAAAAATAACTAGTTAGGATGTTTTCTAGCATGTGGACTTTTGTAAAAAACTAAATATATACCAGAGTTTTGGTTGTTGGGGTTTTGGGGGGTTTTTAAATCATTTTCTCTTAGTGGCAATATTGTTACTTTCCTTAATGTCCTTCATACAAGAGCTAATTAGGTATGATTTAAACATAGAGCTAATTGTATTATGGTAAATTTATGGCTGAATGTGTTTAGGTTTAATTCTGCTTTATGTGTCAACATAGTTGTGCTGCTCAGCATAGGTAGTAAATACAGGATGACTTAAATTTTAAGCATTGAAAAACATGTTATTTTCTGACTCGTGTTCATAGTTATAATGCTACATATATGCTGATAGATTATTAGTCTTTAAAAGGTGATTATTTAAAACCTGTAGGGTTTCTTTTTCTTCTGAACAGTAGCATTTTCAGATTGGAAATTTGTTGCACATTCACTTAAATTTAAAGATGTAAAGTTTGAGATTTTTGTCTGGTCAATTTTTGTTTTTATTTTCTAGTTCCTGAGTCCTATGAGACATTTAAGTCTTTATTGACTGGAAGAACAGTAGAACAACAGCTTATTATACTGGAGAGAATTCAGAAATGCAATCATCCAAGCCTTGCAGTGGGAAACAAAGCAAAGCTGGAAGTATGGGGGTTTTGTTGTTTTGTTTTAGTTTAAGTTTAAAATTAACTTTTAATTCCAGAGTAAGTTTTAGTAAGTATTCAGAGAGCACTATAAAACATATATGCTATGTTGTGAATAACAGTAGAAATAACTCTTCATTTTCTAAGTCTGTATCACTGTTTAAGAATATGTACAGTGAAGAAAAACCTAATAATTCTAACATACTATGCTTCTTGCAGAAATTGTTTGGCTTCCTTTTGGAATATATTGGAGAGTTAGCAACTCTGGATTTACCAGAGCTCAGAACAATTGACAAACTGGTCCTGTAAGTATTAAATCCTATGGACATTTGCTGCTTCAGGATTTAAAGAGAAAAGTTACCCAGAGTAAAGCGTTTAGCATGTTGTTTGTTTCAAATATTCTGTAGGGCTTTATAATGTTTTAACTTTGTTTCATCTGTTGCTCGAGCTATTAATTATACCAAGAGATTTTCAAAACCTCAGAATGTATTTTTTGATCTGCAAAATTATTTTTGTGGGTAGTGGATAGGTAATACCATATATGCATGGAACTTCTGTATATGAAGTTATTTAGACCGCTGATAAAGGATTTTAAGCTTTGCAATGACACTGTGCAGTTTCTGTTGCAATCTCTGGTTTTGACATGGGTTTTAGTTCTGTGAATTCACTCAGGGAACTAGATGAAAATGGAATGAGAAGTGTTATAGTAAGCTCGTACGGAAGTTGCAACTAAACACTTTGCAGGAAGTTGTCAATTTGGCATTGTTGTCTTCACATACCTGATGGGCGGTTAGGCTGTGACGAGAGCCAAGTTTGTCTCAGAGGTATACAGCAAAGGACAAGAGTCAATGAGCAAGGGCTGCAACAGGGGAAATTGCAATTAGATTTAAAGAAAAAAATCTTCACARCAAAGGTACTGAACATTAAAATGAGTTTCCCGGAGAAGCTGTGAAGGTATGCAAAACTCGACAGAGCTGTGAGCAGCCTGATCCAGCTGTAAAGTTAGCCATGCTTSGAGCAGGGGTTGCATCAGGTGATCTCCAGAGGTCCCTTCCAAACAAAATTGGTCTGTGATTCCTATCTTGACTTTGCAGGATAGACAGCTTTCTTTCAAGCAGTTATTTTTATATCATTTTCAGCATATGGTTTTTATTTCATGCTGAAGTCAGTGAGTTTTTAAAAATCTGTTATGTGCAGCATTAACGTTGATTGCTGGGTTGCATTTGTCAGCAAGAGCTCTGACCCACTGATACTGTCACACATGGTTTGTACTTAGAACTGGGATTTATTAATATCACTACAGACATACTTAACTGAAAATACTGGAAGAACTGTGACCAAACAGATGCAGACTTCAGACTGCATATCCCTGCAGGCACTAGCTGTAGGCCAGGAGCCTATCTAACTTTGTGTTTAGGTTTCTTTTCTTGTTTGCAGTAGTAATTTTGCTAACCACGTTGCTGCCTTACATGTTGTTTAATATTGCCTAAGAGTGCTTAGAATTGTGGGCTGTCTAGTATAAGCCAGCATACTTCAGTGCAGTAAAATCTAAAGTTAGGAGATTCAGAAGGATATGTCATAACCATAGCAAATGATTTGGGAGTCTTATTTTAAAGTTTTAAATTGTTTTTTATTTAAGATTTAGAAACTTAAATATTCTAACAACTCAAAGATTCTAACAAGGCCCAATGAAAATACATGTCTGTGTAATCTAAAGTATTACAATGATAATCTGTATTCTAAAAAAGAAAAACTGGTCTCAGGCAATTTGTTATTGTTACAATGTAGATGGAACACAAGAAATCTTCCTATGGGTGCTTAAAAATCAATTTTTTATTAACATCAGTGCTGTAACTTGATTATGACTTAAATTTCTTGTTAATAGGCCATTGTACAATCTTTGCCAGATGTTTCCTGAGGCAGCCAGTGACAGTATTAAGTTTATCCTTCGAGACGCTGCACATGATCTGGAAGAAGTAATTGAAGTCAAAGGCCGTGCAACGTTTCCAGGTTTAGACACGGTAACAAATGCATACTGCTGGGATAATCTCCTTCCATTAGTACAGAATGCTAATAAATGCAAGATGATGTTATGTAATGAATTATTAGCATCAATGACTTTTTAGGTTTCTCAGTATTTTAAATTGCCTTTCTGGAGATAAGTTGTAACAAAAACTCCCACAAGAACAAAAAAAACCCACCCCTAAGAAACAAACAATACACACACACACATTCTTCAGAATACAAGTGTGACTATGATATTAATAAGGGGAAAAGATCTTAAAATCACCCCTCCAGTTTTCATAGCAAAACACTCTTTGTTTTCCTGATGAAACTTAAATAGGTAGTTTTAGGAAGAAGTGATGTTATCAGTTATGTTGTGATTTCTTTAGTTGTGTTAAGTACAAATGTTTAACAAAGTGCTCCACAGAAGTGCAATATCTCTTAGGTTAAAAAAAAACAAAAACAAAAAGCCCAAACCAACCAAGAAAATATTATTATGGATATAAAAATACAACATTTCTTAGTACTTTATATATGATAATGGCCAAATTAGTGACTTGGAAAGAATTTATCTTTCCTTCCTGTATTACTTACATCCCATTTTCACTGGCCATGCTAAATGTGAACAGATTCCTTTCACACTATCTAGCTAAATGGCTGTTAGGGAATTTGGGAATGGAGCATATGGAAAATGAGTATTTTTTAATTGTAGTAAAAAGTTTCAAAGACAAACCATAAGTCTAATTCAGAGGGAGCTGCTTGTTTTCTGTCATTCAGCTCGGTGAATTGCTGCTGCTTAATGGAATAATTAGACTATTGAAAGAAAATTGAAGGATTTTTTTAGAAGGCTTGGTTCTTACAGCTTGGAACATAATATTGAGTTCTTTTGAAGAGTCTTTATTCAGGATCTTTTGGATTTTGCAGGAAATGTATTGTAGAGGCCTTTTTAACTTCTTTACRTAATTTGTCATCCTTATGACACCAGTCACACTTCTGGCTTTCGTTCCATTCACTGGACTTTTCCTGGTTGCAGGCCATCTTTATCTTTTAGGGTGGAATTACATCACTTTATATTCTCAAAGAATTTGTTTGAATGAATGTTCTATAGATCAGTTGTCTTAGTAGGCCTTTCATATACTTACTGAAAATCTTAGCCTGAAATTTGGAGTATTTAGTGACCAAAACACTTCAGGAGAGAATTTGTTCACTGTAGAAGCTTTATAGAGAGGAACAGAGCTAAAACAATAAAACTTAACTTGCATCTGGTTTACTGTGTAAATATCCACTTAGATTATTTTCAGAATTACCTTGCAACTGATGTTTAGCTTCCATATGGTCTTGACAGGTCACTTGTAGCTCTCTAACAAGTCCCCTTCAATAAAATTATACCTAATCAATGCTTACTTCTTTCAGTTGCAACTGTTATTTGTTGGTGTGTGCCACTGCCTAGGAATTCTGGTCACTTAATTGTCTGTGTTGAGGACCTGTTGAAAGGTGTCGCAGGTCCTATGTGGCCACTTGCTCCTGTGTTTGTGGTGTGATAGTATGTATCATGGTGGGCTGAAGGGGCTCAGATGTTCTGGTGGAGTAAATGAGGTTGGGAGGCATAGTTCCTTCTTAGTTGTTCTTTCAGCTGCCTCARTTAATCCAATGTGAGACCTATAATGGATGTCCCATAATGCATATTCCCTTTTCTCACTAACTTGTAAATAATTTTGAGAAATTTGATATGGTACATGACGTATGTATTGAAATGACTATTTATTGTAGTATTTTTGACTACTATGTGGCAGTTACTTCCTCAAAGGTTACATATGTGTAAAGTCAAGATCCTGGGAATAATGTCTTAACTGTATTTTGCCTTATTCTGTTTTATGTGCAATCAGCTTATTTATTTGAAAATTATATCTCTGCTGTTTCCAACTTCTGACTTCTGGCATCCAGTTGTAACACCAGCTTTTATGTACATGAGTCAGCTACTTACTAAGGTATGTCTGTGATGTTGTATCTCAGTATGTAACTTCACTTTCTTATTTCTTCCTAGGACTCCAAATATATATGTTAGCATTAGTGTATATAGTGGAAATGCACTTGAAAAGGCAGCTTTGTGCTTGGTCTAGTCACAGGTAGTAATTGGAAGAAAGACTGAAAAATACGCTTGCAGTGTACATTCCAACTCACAAAACCGTGCCTACTCAATTTTTCAAGTTGTCACACAAGAATTCCTTTTATGGTAAATTACATAGTAGTAATAGAACAGACTGAATACAATCTGAAGTAATTCATTAGTGGTTTCTCTTCCATATATTGCATTTTTTCATATTTAAGAGAGGTTATTTACTTTAAAATTGGCATTGATTTCCATTGATTTCCTTGAAAATGTACCTAATGCAATGCATTTAGTTAAAATATGTCCTTATTTTTCTATCCTGATATCCTGTTTATATGTTTGAAAGTCTTGAGCTAATTGTACTATTGCTGCCAAATTGCTCTGAGCCTTCTGTTTTGCTGGTTCATTTCTGAAGAATTTATTGTTTGTGGTTTAGCACCTTCTAGTGGCTAAATGAATTCTGATAAGCCTGTTACTCAATTCTGCAGATACTCTTGAGTGAGGACAAGGGAAGCCAGTGTGGTTTTCATCGATGATCAAAGGGTGTAATTTTACAGACTTTAAATGTTAACAATGTAGTTGATATTTCATCTTTTGGGGGGATTCTGTGTTTGTGATGTATAGGCTTTTAATTAGGAATATTTTGTTCTTTTTATTTCTTTTAGTGTCGCATTACAACATTGCAAGATGTTATTAAAGGGTTATTTATATGCTGTTTGTTCCTGGAATATGTATCTCTCTCCAGAAGATTTGTACCAGAACTCATCAATTTCCTTCTTGGAGTACTTCACATCTCCCTACCCAAAAACCAGGCCCAGGGTGAGTTTGTTTAGAGTAAATGAGTATTTAGTTTAGAGTAAGTTGTAGTATTGGGGTTTATCTTTTAATTTTCAATACAAGTATTTCACACTGATTTCCTTGGTTTTGAACAAAAGGCCAAAATCATGTGCTAGTTTAGCCAAACACAACCGTGATTCTTGGGCATCTTGTTATGAACTAAATCGCCTAGTGGTGTTGGCAGGAAGGAAAGAACTGAAATTATTAAAGGAAATGAAGTCATGTTGGCCACAGTGCAGTATTTTTGCAATATTGGCGTTCTAAACAGACTGTGTGATTGGACTGTGCTCTGAAATTCACGGTTCCTAATGGATTCCTTATGAGTGCCCTGTAACTTCACAGTGAGGCAGCAGCTCGTGCTGCAGATACCCTTTATCTTCAGCTGATAGCTGTCACCAAGCTAAATGAGAGAGGTATATCACAAAGCTTGTATTTTTCCTTTTTATTTATTTGACATGGATTTGTTGTAGTGTGACAGAGGGCAGCTATCATCACAAGCAGGATTAGTAATAYAAGTGTGTAAACTTAACAATTCGCCCAGACAACAAGTGGAATAGAATTACCTTTTCAGTGTGATCCATATGTTAGCAATTTTTTTTAATTTGCCAGTCTCTCTCTTCAACCTCTTTTTTCTTTTATTAGTTTATATCTTTAAAGTTGTTCTAGTTCTGGGGCTTCTTTTGTTCACTAGTTCAGTTACAACAGTTTACTTTTCGGGAGTTTTGTCAGAGCATAGTAACTGACTCGTGCTAGTATCTCTCTCTGGGCACAGCATGTGGGAAGAGACTGTAGGAAGGATATTACCAAGTGAAAAAATCAATTATTTGATAAACTCACAAGATATCTGGGATTTAATGAACTACAGACTAAGTATTAATATGCTCATCACTCTTGATAAGACCCTTAAGAGTCTGTTCTTTAAAGAGTCATCAGTCTGGTGAGGAAGGTTCAGCTTCTGTCAGCATTCCAGTACATCTTCAGTAGGCAGCTCCTTTCCTTTCCTTTCARAATTTTTATGCCTTTCCATGCTCACTTTTTTTTTTCTTTTGAATTGTTGAGCTACTCAAGATCCCTTTTCTCAACAAGCCTAGCACTGCAGTTTCACCTTTAGTATCTGGCATGGCATACCCTACAGACCTTTCACCAGCTGCTTCTCACAGCTTAGCAGTTTCCTCTGAAGTGTGAGCCAAGGTTACACAGCTGGGCTGCATCACAGCTAAGCCCTGGATTCTCAGAACACCAACAGCTGAACTCTTAGAAGGAGGTGGGAAGAGGTTGTGGAGTGGGTGGTTTACGTAGTGCTTAAAGCATTTTCTCCTTTGTGTACTTTCTTAGGAATATTTGATCTACAAAGGGTTTTGTTACAGTTAAAATACAGGATTCTGCAAAATTAGATAAGAAACTTGAAAAATATCTAGTGGTAATTAATGATCAATTGTTACCTTTTAAAAATAATTCTTTGTATTTCTATTAATGCTTTTGCACTAGTTAAATTTGCATGGTGTTGGTTTCTGTTAGCAGTGAGGAAAAGCTCAATAAAAGATACATTAGAGGAACAGTGTTCTATTGAGAACTTTCCAGTCACTGTAGGTGTTTTGAAGTTCCCAGGGTATCCAATTGTGTTTTTAAATATTCATGGTGGAAGTATTGCTGGTAATTGTGATGGTTAAGCTATCAACACAGAACATGTTCAAATGAGCAGACATGCAGCTCTCTGGAATGTTGATACACTGTCACACCAAAAAAATTCTTGGGGTTCAATTTTAACTATAAGTAGACTCAGCAAATAAACTCTTAATGTTTTAATTTTATGATCTTGATCCATACATTTCTCACATGAGGAAGATATATGGAATACAGCTTCATAAGAAACTGAAATACAGGCTGATTTAGAGTAATAATTATTACCTTAAAAAAGAAAAGCTGTAGGTGGAGGGAGTGGGAAGGAGTTGTCATCGTTGATACCTTTAGCTAATGGAATTGTTAATGAGATCTGCTATCCTCTCACAAGTAAAGCAGATAAAAAACCTCACGTATCTTAGTTTCTGATCTTGCATAAATTTCTGTGTGTCAGAATCTCTTACAACTTTGGGTCTCAAACATTAAAAACCTTTATTTATATATACTGTCTTCTGGCCTGTCTGTGAAGAGCCATGTACAGGTTCTAGAGCATGTAAATAATCTGAACTTACAGTTTGAAAAAGTTTTGAAGTAAATTCCACTGCAAGCTTGCAGGACATAAGGAAAACAAAGAGGAGGGGAAAAAAGGGTCCAGCACAGAGACTGCAAACTGTTTTGTCCCTTAGCCATGAAATTCCTCAGATGCTTCTTTAATGTTGCTCTATAAGTAGTTTCACGGATCAGCTTGTGATCAGAAGCATAGGGATTCTTTAGTGTTTTCTGTATGCCCTGCTCCAGTATATATTCTGCATTCCAAGCTCTTCCTGTTTTAAAACTCGGGAGCTGGGGTGGGAGAGGACTTTACTGCATGTCTGGGCCCCTGCTGTGAGCTCCYGGGAGAGGCTCAGTCACTGCAGCTGTGGGTTCTCCCTGCTGCAGCTCACTGTGCTTCACAACCGCCTTCTGGCCAAAGCCTTCTACTTGTGACTCCATGGCAAAGTCCTATGCCTGCCTTTTCCCTATATATACAACAAATCAAAGAGTGACAGAATGTCATTGAGTTGGAATGGACCTCAAAGACCATGTAATTCTAACTCCCTGCCATGAGCAGGGACACCTTCCACTAGACAAAGTTGCTCAAAGACCCATCCAACCTGGTCTTGAACACTTCCAGGGATGGGGCATCCGCAACTTCTCTGGCTAGCCTGTTCCAATGCCTCACCACTCTCATAGTGAAGAGTTTCTTCTGTTTATCTAATGTAAATCTACCCTCTGTCAGTTTAAAACTGTTASCCCTCAATTTATCACTACACTTCCTGATAAAGAGTTCCTCCCCATCTTTCCTGTAAGCCTCATTTAAATACTGGAAGGTGCTGTAAGGTATCCCCAGAGCCTTCTCTTCTCTACACTAAGCAACCCCAGCTCCCTCAGCCTGTCCTTGTACGGGAAATGCTCCAGCCCTCTGGTGATTTTCATGGCCCTCCTCTGGATGCTTTTGAGCTGTTCTGTGTCCTTCTGCCAGGGGCCCCAGAGCTGAACATGTTCCTTTGGGCAGGATCTCATGAGAGTGAAGTAGAGAAGAATCCCCTCCCTCAACCTGCTGCCCATGCTGCTTTTGTTCCAGCCAGGACGTGTTTGGCTTTCTGGTCTATAAGGGCACACTGTCAGCTCAGAATTCAGATTTTCATCCACCTATACCCCTGAGTCCTCTGTAAAGCTGCTCTCAATCCACTCATTGCCCAGCCTGTGTCCGTGTGTGGGATTGCCCCAACTCGGGTGCAGGACCTCACGGTTTGTCTTATTAAACTTCATGAGGTTCACATGGTCYCACCTCTGAAGCCTGTCAGGGTCCCTCTGGATGGCACCCCATTCATCTAGAGTATCAACCCCACCTTGGTGTCATCTGCAAGTTTGCTGAGGGTGCACTCAATCCCATTGTCTGTGTCCCCAACCAAGATGTTAAATAATAATGGTCCCAGTACAGACACCCTGACGGACCCCACTCATCGCTGGTCTCCTCTCAGACATCGAACAATTCTTTGAGTGTGACCATCCAGATAGTTCCTTATCTACTAAGTCATACACCTGTCAAATCCGTGCTTCACCAGTTTAGAGACGAGGATTTCGTGCAGGACAATGTCAAATGCTTTCTACAGGTCTAGTCAGATGACATCAGTTGCTCTTTCCTCATCCACAGACTGTAATCCTGTCATAGAAGGCCACCAGATTTGTCAGGTACAATCTGCCCTTAATGAAGCCATGTTGACTGTCACCAGTCACCTCTTGGTTTTGCATGTTTTARCATGGTTTCCAGGAGGATCTGCTCCATGATCTTGCTGGGCACAGAGCTGAGGCCGACCAGCCTGTAGTTCGCTGGATCTCTCCTCTTTCCCTTTTTAAAAATAGGGGTTGTTTTTCCATTTTTTCCAGTCACTGGGAGCTTCAGTAGTCTGCTACAACTTTTCAAATATTAAAGTGGTTTTGTAGCTTTAACTTGGCACTTCCCTCAGGACCCTCAGATGCGTAAGGTCCCATGGACTTGAGCACATTCAGGTTCCTTAGTCTCAAACCTGATGTTCTACAGTGAGCAGTACTTSGCTTTCACAGTCCCTGTCTTTGAATTTTGTGACTTCGGCAGTGTGACTAGAGCACTGACCTATGTACCCATGCTCCAGTGTTTTCCATTGTTTTAGAAAAATGTAATTCTGATAAAAGTATTTTGTAAGGTAGAAAAATGAAAAATGTAAAATGAGCTGGTTGTTTCTCTTCAGAAAGAATGCTTAGAGTTGATCTTGTCTAATGATTGTTGTTCTTGTTTTTTTAGGGTATACTGTAGTGCATCCATTTACACCAGTGGGGAAAAATTTAGAATTGCTTTTGGTGTGTGATAAGGAGGATCTGGAAAGCTGGGAGAAGCAAAATCTGCCGTTGAGTATTGTGACTAAATTAAAGGCAACCAGCAGAACAGAGATTAATCATATCAGGTATGTAAGAAGTGTAAACAGGAAAAATACTAGATTATCTGTTGTGTCATCTCAGTGACAGTGCTCTTTAGAAGTAAAAATAAGAGTAGTGGATAGTTCTGCTGTGTTTTTATGAAGCTACTCTGTAGCATAGAATATATGCTAATCATTTGCCAGAACATTATGCAGTGTACTTGTTGGAGTGCTCAGACCTTCCATTCCTTTTTGGTACAGCTCTGAACTGATGAGGATGATGTAGGGACAGAGGAGGTGTTGAGTGCTTTGAATTGTCAAGCACCTTAGGATCAAATAAGCGTATGTATATACAAACACTATGTTAGAAACKGTAACATAAATAAGAGAACACTGAAATTAGGCAAGACCATAATTAAACATGTTCATTAGCCGTGTTCAGCCTCATTTTTCATCTTCCACATATGTTATGGTATAACTTTATCTTAGGGATAAGTCAGCCTTTTGTTAAGTTCTAAGAAAACTGAAAACCAAAATTACTAAGTCTTTTTCAACAAAATTTTAGAATTTCAGAACCAGTACCAGAACAATTAGAACCAGTATAAAAACTTCCCACTCCTCATAAGTGGCAAAGACACAAAACTGGCTTTGTGTTCGGTGTACTGACACAAGGATTTGTTGCTGATGGAATTCTTTGCTGATCTGTTGCTGATGGTACTTGCTTAGGAGAGTGAAATTTTTAGTCTGAATTAACAACTATTTCTGGTTGTAACTGGTTCTGCCAAGCAGTCTTAATAATGGATTCTGCTAACCTTCCAAATTTAATTAATTCAATTCTATTTATTTGAAAACCACTACAGTTTTTGCAAGTGAAATTGTTAATTTTTTTTCTGTATCAACAGGTTATCATGTCTAGCCCTGTGTTTTGACCTTATTAAAAAATGCGCAGCTCTCTATGAGTCTTTACCATCATTTCATGAAATAATGCGTCCTCTCAGAATACTCCTTACACAACATGTGCCAGTTAGTGAATATCCTGAAAAAATGCAGGTATGTATTCCTCGGGAATAAAACAAGCTATATGTTTGTTTTATGAATAAATTCTGTGATCTTCATCTGTGCTTAGACAAAAAAAACAAGTGTAAGCATTAGTGAGATTTTTTCAGGGGTCAGGCATTTTGATGTTTCTGGAAAAACCAAAGAGCAGACAGTGTTAAGAAAAGGTACTTTTTTGTTGTGTATCATGTCTTGCCCATCTAAATGAAGAGAGTAGCACTTGGCTTGTAATAATGTAGCATTCCAAGAGTGACATAATTTATAAGAAGAGTAATCTGGCCATCCTATTGCTCTTGTATTTTTGTAGTGAATCTGTAAGACCTTGGTAAAACAAATACATGTACCAAACTGGTGAGGTAAAACTTATAACTGTTCAGGTAAAACGAACATAAATATGCCTGGCCAGTACTTTACTTAGGACAGTTGCTTATTTCCTAGCAATGAGATTCAAATTTTTAATCTGTCTCTTCTGAATGAAGCAAAATTGACTTCTCCTCAAAGAGGCGTTGGGAAATRTCCTTAGGTAACGAGGTTTTGTTGTGTAAATGATGCTAAATGGCCTATATTTTTTGCCATCAAAATAAAAAAAGAAGAGCAATCATTCTTGAAATTACCATGAAAGGAAGAGTCTGAGTTAAACTGGCTTTAGCCTTGCTTCTCCCTCTGTTAGGTGAAACTACCTGCAGACATTTCTTAATGTCTGTGATACCATCCTAATAGACTTCCAGAAGCTTTTAAGAATGATCCAGCCTGGATTACAGCATGTCAATGTTAGCAGTATCCTAATGAATAGGAGTGACTTAACCCAGGGAAAAAAACATATGGGGAGAACATTAGTGTTGATTCAGTTTACAATAGCTTGTGATTGATTTATGGTGGTTTTGATATGCTTTTAAAGTTGTAATTTGTTTTGCACTTTCAGGAATGGTATCACAGTGTTCTGAAAGAGCTGGACAACAAAGTAAAACACTATACCCCACTGATATGTGAGAAAAAGAAGCCAGTGCCATTAAAACAGTATACTCCTAAAATTGTGAAAGTGTAAGTAAGGAACACTGAATGCAAAGGAAAGGTGCATTTAAACATTCAGAATTTTAGYGAGCTAGAATGGGTTTGGAAAGCAGATCACAAAACAGAACTGTTTTTCTTCTAGATTCTGTGCATAGTTCATAAGGGGCCAACTACTTGGGTGGTAGGGAGAAAAAGAAAAAGGAAAGAGGAATTTTAACAGCAAGTATTATCTTGTAGGAAAAATAGCACTGAAAGTCAACTCTTGCCCATTTAATGAATTGTAAATTAACAAATCTCAAGATGATGATATGGTTATTATCTAGTCAGGTGCTTTACTGAATGCTCTCTCAGCACTCAAATTGCAAGAACAAGAGTGAGTAATCCATATGTCTGTGAAATACATGAGGATAAAAATGAATGGTGAAAAACACTAGTTTGGTTTTGTACATAACAGAACAGTGTTTTGATTCAGGAAATCTGCTTAATATTGGCTGCTGACATATTTAGCCATATTGGTTATCTACAGGGTCACAAATTGTCTGCTTTATTTATTCTAGTGATTGAAGAGAACAGCTTTGCTCTGCTGTACACATTTATCCCCAAGTAACTGATCAGACTTTTTCTGTAAAATGCATCTRCAGAGAAGGTCTACAAAAATTTAAGATGTGTTAGGAGATTCCATCTTTCTCCAGACATCTTCCATTCTTCTACTTCAGCTTTTTYAGTCTGTGCAATGTGCAGCCTGTATATGGGGAATTGAAGTGTGGTCATTGGCATGATGATGATGTGCAGTTAGAAGGTCTGGTGAGGGTTCCMGTATGTTCATTGGGCAGCTCCTTATTTTGCAACTTAATCATATAATATGCAGGAATTAAAATACTGAGTTAGTTTTCGTACAAAAACTCATTCYTTATAAACATGAAGAAGTTGTGCGTTTAAGATGTTCTGTGCCCACACATACATTCTCATTTCAGCTTGGAGTTTGGAAGAAAGCAGGCAAGCAGCAAGAAGGAGCAAGAAAGAAAGCAGTTGATCCAGAGGCATAAACGTGAACTGAAGGGAGCCATTCGTGAGATTCGGAAAGATAACCAATATCTGGCTAGGATGCAACTTTCAGAAATCATGGAGAGGTAATGTAGCCTTTGTTTCAGTACCAGTTTGGGGGTTATTCTGCTGTGTGTTCATTTCTTTGCTGTGTGCCAAGACTGACATTAATGATCAACTACTAAAATAAAAYGAGACAATTTGAGGAAAACCAACATTTTCAATAGAGATCATTTAAAGTGTTGTCAACTTTGCAGTTTCATTTCTCTAGTTTAAGAGGGTGCAAAATGTTTTTATTCCAAGTGTGTGTTGGTAAAATTTAAGAATTGTGGGGCTTTTTATGAATTAATAATTATTCTCTAAGTATACTTACTTGTTTTCCCTAATGTAATCTTTCTGAAATATTTTACATGTTGATTGTTTATTTTACAGAGATTCAGCCAGAAAAAGAAAAGTGAAAGAGCTTCTTGGTAGCCTTGCAACACAGGAAGGTGAATGGAAAGCAATGAAAAGGAAAAAATGGCAGAATTAGTTGGGACTATCTACAGCAGGAAAATCTGGTTTTACRGCCATATAAAATGCCCCAATCTTATGGCTTTTGAACGGACTTTAATTGCATTCTTTGGATGCATTCCTTTTGAGGAGACAACCTAATCAGATCTGTCTGAGAAAACAAACCTGCTTATTGGGAAAATCTGCAACTTTTCATATGGAAAATAAATACAACATTTTTATATGTGGCATGCTTCTATTAATTTTAATGAGAACATTTGGATTAATAATCAGAATTCTAAATCTAAAACCTGATCACACACACAAAAAATTGTACAGCAGAAACCATTTGTTACATTAGGCTGGCGACAGGTCACTAGCATTTTAGGGCCAGTTCCCTTCAACACTTTCATCAACAACTTGGAGACAGAGCTCAAAACTACTCTAAGTAAGTTTGCTGAACACACTAAATCAGGAGAAGTTGTTGACTCCCTGAAAGGCAGAGAGGCCCGGCCGAGAGGCCCTGCAGAGACATCTTGACAAATTTGCCAGCTCTGTCAAGTTTAACAAGGGCAAGTGCTGGATTCGGCACCGGGGATGGGCAACCCTGGATGTACGGACAGACTGGGGAATAAGTGGCTGAAGAGCAGCGCCGTAGGAAGGGACCTGGTGGTCTTGTTCGATGGCAAGTCGAATGTGAGTCAGCAGTGCCCTGGCAGCCAGGAGGGACGTCTCTGCCCTGGGGGGCATTGAGCACAGCACCACCAGCCGGGCAAGGGAGGGGATTGTTCCGCTCTGCTCTGCACTGGGGTGGCCTCACCTCGAGTGGTGAAAGGTCTGGAGGGGAAGCCGTGTGAGGAGAGGCTGAGGTCAATTGATCTGTTCAGCCTGGAGGAGAGGAGACTGAGGGGAGACCTCATTGCAGTTTCAACTTCCTGGTGAGGGGAAGAGGAGGGGCAGGCACTGACCTCTTCTCTGTGGTGACCAGTGACAGGACCTGTGGGAATAATCTAGGGTGATTAATTAGAATTCCTCAGTGTATTCAAAACTGTCTGATTTAAGGGAACAGTGAAATCCTTAATTCTCTTCCACTTATTTTATCTCGTATAATTACTGATAACTGCCCAGCGTAACTTTGAAAAACATCTGCTCTTCAACTAGAGCCAATAAATATTTTTAACGCTTTTGTTTTATAGTGTATTTGCAAAGAAATGTTGCAATGAGACAAAGAGCGTCACAGTTACTGATAGGTGCTAATCTGAGCTAGGTTTACTGTTCAGATATTCACTACTATTTGATAAGTTCGGTGGTAGTTACTCATTGAACAAAATTGTAATGTTTCCTTAGAAAACTCTTAGGACAGTGAAATTCCCTTTTACAATAACATTTCAATTTCAATCTAAAAGACAAAGTATAAATAAGACCTGTATAAAGAATGAACTAACAGCCATGGTTCTTTACAAAACCAGCTCCCAACACTCCCTCCATTTTCAAGCACTGTTCCCAGATCTGATCTGTGTTTTGGGCAACAGAAAAATTTACATGCTGTCAGTAAATCTGATTTAACAGTTAGGCTTGGTTGTTTTGGACTGGTTTAGAACRTTTTCTTTGTTCTCTTTTTTTGTTGTTGTTGTTGGTTGTTTTGTTTGGGGTTTTTTTTCAAATGAAACTTGTAGTAGAAGGAGGGCTAAAGGAGGGGATGAGTTGAAGCACAGCCTTTACATTTAGTTTCTAATGATAAAACTATCTTTGTTAGGTAAGTCTTYTAAAGGTTTGTCTATGTATGCTTCTTAAAACAGAAAAGCCTTTGAAGAAAAGGCTTTTATTGACTGTTGGTGTGATTGTAGCAATGCAAGTAATGTGTGATTTGCAAGCTTTTTTGACTTGCAAAAGCACTTGTATTAAGTATTAAAATAGGCTGGATGCTCGTGTGGGGAAGATACTCATATCATCTAAAAATTCGTAAGATTACTGTGTTTGAAATCCATTCACACTTCTAAAAAATTTATTTTCAGTTAGCTTTGCTGATTTTGGAAAGGTTATCTTCTGACACTTCAAAGGAATCTCAGAAGATTAGTATGCCTCTTGGTTTATTTCCATTTGGCACAGTATGAATTTTTTTCTTTAAAACAAAAACTTTTTAAGCCAAGAACTTAGGAGTGAAGTAATAAGGAAGGAGCTAACTTCCTTTTTCATGCTATAAATCATTACTTTCAGTTTGGAGTTYTAGTCACAGTATAAATATATAGCAGTCCTAAACTGTTAAAAAGTATTATTATTTACTTGACTTTAGCAGTATCTTCAGAGGTTTTATCCAGCAGGGTATTAGAATCACAGAGAGGCTSACAGAGGCACTTTGATCCTGACTTTTGATACCACTTGCAGCTGGTTTTTATTCCTCAGTAAGGGAGGTAAGAAAGAAAGAGGGTAGAGACACAATGGTAGTGTTTCTGGGACAGGACATTTTTTGGGACAAGAGAATGAACAAGAATATCTTGTGATGCTGATGAACAAAAGTGAAGGATGAGGAAACCTCAGCTGATAAACTTATACAACTGTTTTGGAATGGCAGACTGAAAGTAGTTGTGTTTGAAATCCTGTTGAATGAAAATCACTGTGTGCACTTGTACAAATCATGTTGTCAATGTTTAACATCAGATTTAACATTGTAAACCTGGGACTAACTGTGATGCTTAACACACAGTATTTTACATGAGTAGGAGAGCAGGACTACCTAGTCCTGCCCCAGTGTAATACCCAGTCTGGTCTGACGGTTTAGCCGTTGCTCAGTGCTGCAGCAGCTGGGCAGTGTTGCTGCTCTGGTGTGATAGTAAGGTCTGGTGCTTTGGACTACAAAGGGCTTGGACATGCTGGAGTGTTGGCAGACCCTTTCTCATAGAGTTTCTTGAACATAATCACGTTTGCCCGTTACTATCTTGTCTCTTTTTTGCTCTTAACACAGGACTTGTTATAACAGGCCTTTTGATACATCTGTTATCAATTACAAATCTGTATTTAATTAGCTAAAAAAAGAAACTGTTCTGTAACTAGAATCAAGTAATCAGACACAAAAAAAGGAAAATTACCATTTTGCCTTTAGTTTCAGGTAGCTTATCTGTCAACATCAGCTGTCCCAGAGAATAGCTACCCTGAATATGAGTATTGTAAAGAATAGGGTGAGAACAAAACTGTTTGGCTAGAAACTGCATAAATTACCTTTTTTTATGATGGCATGAAAAGCTTCCTCGGTAGTTTGGTCTTTTGTTTGTCAGTTGGAAGCTGGAATGCAGTTTGATGTTCTCAGTCGTGCCCTGCAGAAGTTGCCATCTACCATGGTGTGTCCCTGCTCTGTGTAAGGCTTCCCCTCTGGCCATCACCTTTCTGTGTATGGAGGCACTGAGGCTGCTCCTGAGCTCAGCAGGGGGAGGGAGTTTGTCTGCTCTGCTGGGAAGAGGCAGGTCCAGCCATAGGAACTGCTGTGACTTCTTTCACCTTCAGGCTTTCTAGGCATGTGGAAAAGGCAAAGAGAAGCTTTGACAGAACATTTGGCAGGTTTATCAGATGTGCAAGGTTTTGGACTGGGAGGGAGTGGGTAATGACCCCTTTAGTTCTAGAAACAGTATAATGTGTCTACATGCAGGACTGTATAACATGGTTGACTGCAGTAACACAACTGGACTCAGTGATCTGCAAAAGCTTCAGGCCAGTAGGTTTAACAACAGGAAGAGCTGAGGTTTTTTGGTGTTTTGGGGTTTTTTTAATGTATCTGTATTCAGATGGTGCCTGATCAGTTATATACGATGACTAGCAACCAAAGGAACACATCTATATATATTTTCCACACATTAAAGGATTATTCATACTTAGTCTAGAGCACCTCAGAGCAGAAGTCTGCCGCCAAATGGGCTGCAATCCTTGTGTAATCATTCATGTTTCTGAATCTACCGCATATCTTTTCTCACACCTAACCGAGTATATAAAATTCTCAGGTAAATATGAGAGTAGCAGCTCACTATTTGAGTTAGCTAGTTAGATAACTGTTTGATGTAACTGGCATGTTAATCCTGATGTTACGCTTACATAAGCTCCTCCGAGTCTAATCAGTTGGGGGATCCATGAGAGAGATGTCACTGTGTGAGTGGCAGGTCTGTGTCCAAGTGCTAATAACTACATCCCACCCCACTGACAGGACTGCATTGCCTTGGGGGGACCCGGAAGTCTTTTCAACACCTGTATTAATTTGCTTTATACACTTGGTTGGCAGATTCTTACATAGTTAAGACTGTGGTGATAAATGTGCCTAAGTCCACTTGTAACCACATACTCCCGTTTTCATTAAGCAGTTGGACACCAGACACGTCTGGATRAGGGAACAGTGCCCAGTGGTGCTTTCAATACCAAAGCTATTCGTGTTCTCCGGGCTAAAAAACTTAGTGTTGAGGGAGAAGTTTGGTATAGGAACGGAGTTACATCTTTTGTAACTGCCTTTTTCTGTTTGTCAGATAGCTCTTATCAAAGCCACGGCCAACTGCTGCTGTAGCAACTAACGAAACATCTCTCTCCTCCAAGAAGAGTTTCTGTCTAGAGAGCTGTGTTTAGGGGAGGAGGAAGGGCTGTGGTGTGAGGCACGCGGTACCCCGCGGGCCGCTTCATTTCCGCGGGCACGGCGCTGCGCCGGGTGCGGGTTCCAGCCCCGCCGCGCTCAGCGGAGCCGCCCGGGCGGGCCGGGTCCCTCCTCGGCGGCGCCGGGCGCGGGAGCGGCTCCATCCCCGCCGGAACAGGAAGGCGGCCGGGGCGCCGCGGAGGGCCGGGGAGGAGCCGCCGCCCGCAGCATCCCCAGGGAGGCTCTTGGCAGGCGGGGGCCGCCCGCACACCCCGGAGCAGCGGTAGGTGGGCGGGGCAGGGCCGGGCACGGCGCCCCCGGAGGGTGCGGGGCCCCGGGCGCCTGGCGGGAGGGACCYCGTGTTCTCCGCCGCGTCTCTCCAGGGCCGCCCCTTCCCTGCCCCCGGGAGCTGCTGCTTGTGTCTGTGCTCCGGCCGAAGCGCCCGCCCTTGACCTGAGCGAGGGCTGCGGGAGGGAGGCAGAGGAGCCCTCCCGAGGCTGAGCAGGTAAAGCCGGGCCCAGGAAATTTTAGAGGGGGAGAAGGAGTAGTAAGAAAACCCYCCAAGGATGAAATTCTGGCTGCTGACAGATGACAAATCTCAGTTCGTGCGTTAGGGCAGGGCCGGCTTTGCTGCTGATCCCTTCTCGGGGGACACGGTATCAGCCCCTGGCCCTGCGGACGAGGGTCGAGGACAGAAGCGACGAGACAYAGCCTGGGAATCCCGAGGGAAGGGCTGGGGAGAGCCGGGCAGAGCCAGCGAGTGCCAGGGACTCACGTGTGCAGGGAAACAACTTCCATAAACTCGACAGCCTTCTCCCTCTTCCAACCCGCCTGCACAAGGCAGATGTCGCGGTGGAGGTGAAGTGTTCTGGTTTTGCTGACAGCATGCCAGGGCTGTAAAATGTTGGGTGGTTTCCTGCCTAGCAAAAAATTACGGAGAGGTTTGAACAACAAAACTGATGGAGCACAAAGGCAGAAACATGTAGTACCTTGGGATATTGCGTAAGGGAAATTGCAACCACGGAGCCAAAACTGCAGCAGAGTTAAAGGTCAGTGTGAACATCACTGGGTCTGAGCTGCACGCTGGCAGAAATGTTCGTGAGGGTAAGGTGTGAAGGATGTCACCTCTGTAAGTAACCGTGGAATGAAGTTCACGTTGGTCRTACAATTCTGTGGATGAATAAACAAATTGTGAGGAAAAACAAGATAGAATCTGCCCCAATGAACTCACCCCTCAGCTGTTGGCTGGGGCCAGAGAGTATTTGTTTTAAAGGAATGGTTATTTTGGCTCCATGTGCTCTTGTATCATTTGGGTAAGCAAATAATGCTGAATATTTGTAGCAGTGGTGATTTGCCATTTTAAATGAAAGGATCTTGAACGTCAATCTGCTAGTGATCAGACCAGTTTGGTCAAGAGTATTATGCCAAGAGTTTAGTGAATGGGTTGCAGGTGGCCCCCTTCCATGTTTATTTACCTTGTGGCATTTGAACTTTAGTAATGCTTCAGTGCTAATAAACTGGCATCACAGGTAATGAAATGTCACAATAATATTTACTGCTGAGCATGACAAAGTGTTATGAACTTCAATTAGTGTAATATCATTTTCTATGCACAAGTGCCTTGTGTACGTAATATGGTATATCTGGTCTGGAATAAAATTTATATTAAGGATTGCTCACTGTTTTCAATCGTGACTCACCAAAGTCAATGAATATTTTCGTATTAACTGGCTTTGGATGAAATTCTGTCTCTTTTTTTACTCTTCTAGCGCAACAAACATTCAGAGATTTTTGCAATAGAAGGGACTGTACATTTGATTATTTTATGACTGAGATATGCTGTAATGTTTTACTAGTCTGAAGTTTGCAGTTACATGGTTTATGTATTACTCCTTGACTTTGATGTATATTGAAAATGAGTTTTCAGGATAGAGACCAACTTCTTTATATCTTAAATACATAGTGTTACATGGCCTGCATCCTTGCTTAGGTCTTTAAGACAGTTTTGGAGTATTATCAAAGAGAATTGATAGTTCTGATATTTCTGACAAAATAAAAACGCTGTCTTAATCATTTGTTGCCCCAACTCAGTGGCTATCACCTAGAGAAAGAAACAAAAAATGAAGTTTCAAATTTTTCTCATGTTGTTTCTTGTGTTGCTCTCTGGGATTTATCTTGAAGRCAGCATTCCTGCAGTAGTGAGAAAGTCTGCCCTTTTTTTTTTAAATTGTAATTATTTTTGTCATTTCTAGTATACACTGAAGGCATAAATAAATTCTTACTTGAATGTGAATATTTGGAATAGAGTGCCCTTTCTTGCCTATTTTCCTGTAATGCTGAGTTGAAAACATGTGGGAAAGTTGTATTAGTGTTGCTCGTGTGTTGACAAACTTCAAATGCTCCTCACTTCTGTTTTATTTGAGGTGCTCCTATAATTGAGTTTGTTGTTTTATTGCCTTTGTAGCCTGTTCTTGATGGGAGCAAACTTGGTGCTGAGCTAATAACCAAGACTAGAGTGTTGGGTCTCTTGTTCCATTGAAAGACAGGTAACTTAATGTAGCCAGAACTTATTTTTGTGAAGTCTGTAGAAAGTGACAATGAATCAGCAAAATACTTTCATGAAAGGCCTGCAAAAGGCTTCCTGTTGACTGGATATAAATGTAATTTTTTTTAGAAGCAGAGCACGTGGGAACATGGCCCTGCAGGAGAGAGAACCCAGCAGCAGCTCCATCCACGACAAGCAAGAACAGAACTATAACCGTGTTATTACAATTGTCTTCCTGGCACTCTTCATTGACTTGTTGGGATTTGCTCTCATCCTGCCACTGTTTCCTTCCATCCTTGACTATTATAGCCAGACTGAGGTAAGTAACAGAGAAAGTCAGCCCACAGAAAATGTTAGGATCTTGAGGGAGGAATGGAAGAAAAATCACTTGCCTTGGGGCAAACCAAACAGCTGTAGGAAGATTAATAATTACCCAGTGCATTTAAATGGTTTGTGGACTGAATTTGTTTGTGAACCCTTGCTTTTTCATTAAAGTGAGTGATCTGTTTTGATGAAAATTCAGGTGTTTCTTAGGGACTAGTCCTTGTAGTTACCAATGCTTTTTTGTCTTACAATGATGTCACTGATGAGACAGTTCCTAAGGGATCTGCATGCTGGGGTTTATCTAAGAAATAAAGAAATGAGAGCTTTTACCCCACTGGAATATTTCACACACTCACTTGCTCCCACCCCCAGTGTGGTGTTCCATCTCAGCTTCCATTCTTAGCAGGGAGCTGGCTGCTGCTCCAGGAAAACAGCAGAAAGTCCTGTTGGTTCCTGGCGGTGCAGGYGCTCATCATTACCCTTCTCAGGAGTTACTGGCATTCCTGGTCAAGATGGATGTGTTTTCATGGGAGAATTGTTTTTGCAGCCCACACCTCTGTCTCTCAGCCCCTTTCTAGCCCCCTTCCGACTGCAGGCTTTGTCCTTTTTACAATCCTATCTCTAACCCAAACCATGGGCTCTGATCTCCAGGGTCTTCCGCCACTTTCAGTATATTTCCTATAGCCAAGATCTTCACCTTCTTTCCCAGACCCCCTTCTTTTCAAGTCATCCTCCTCTCTTTGGGAATCATTCTTTTATTGGATCACCTTTTCTTTCTGAATCTGCAAGCTCCTGGTTCTCCCAGGCTAAACAGTCTAAGTGCAGCGGGACAGAGCTTGTCTCATGTTGCCTTATTAATTGAAAGATTCAGGGCATGGCTGTTTGGTTCAGGATTTAGGAAGTGATGGCCCTGGGGTTTAAGAGACTTCAAATTCAGACATTCCCCCACGCAAACATGAACACCGAATTATCTGCTGTCTGTTAGCATTCACAGTTTAAGCTATTTTTAGCCTGATCAGTGAGGAGATTTTCCCTTGTGAGGAGGAGGAGGGAAGGAATCATCCAACATTGCCTCTGGTTTGCTAAGCTCTGATGCTGTCTTTGAAAATAACAGAGAGATTGTCTTCCTGCTTCTATTTCCCTGCTATCTGTTTTTCAGGATGGATTCTATTTGTCATTACAACGTGGTGTAGACTGGTTTGCAGTGATGGCTGGGATACCCCCGGAGCGGAAATACAACAGTGTCTTGTTTGGAGGTATGGAAACTAAACAAACAAGCTAAGAGCCAAAAAACAGTGTTCTTTCCAAAATCCTTGCAATGTTGATGTGAATAGTGACAACAAATACAAAAAGTGTACTTGCCTGTTACTAGTTTTAAATTTGAGTAACACAGAAAATGTCTCTTGGAGCAGGCCATAAATGATTTTGTTTTCACCACACTGATAGCAATGAAGAGTTTGCCAGCCCCATCTGTTTCATTTGGAGACACCTAGACAGGCAAGAGGAATGGGATAACAGAAATCTTACAAAATTCAGTAAGGACAAATTTTAAGTCCTGCCTGTGGAAAAGAGTAGTTCTTGCAATGATACAAGCTGGACACTGACTGGTGGGAGCAGCTCTGCTGTAAAGGCCCTGGGAGTCCTGGAGAGCAGCAAGATGAGCATGAGCCAGCCCTGGCAGCAAAGGTGCCAACAGCTCCTGGGATGCATGAAATCAGTCRGAGTCAGTGGGTTAAGGGAAGTGTTAATCTGCCTCTGCTGAGCACTTGTTAGACCACATCTGATGTGTTGCATCTGGTTTTGGTCCCCGGTACAAGGCAAGGCATCCATACACTGTGGTGAGTTCAGTGGAGGGCTCTGAAGATGGAGAGTCCGGGGCCCTGGGCTGGTCTGCAGTGAATGGCAGCCTTCCAGCACCTGGGGATAGGTTGTGGAAAGAGAGGCTCTTCACCCAGGTGTGTGTGGGAGAAGGAGAGGCAAGAGGGGTAAGGAGAAGCAGGGGAGGCTTGGACTGGAGGTGGGGAGGAACGTTTTCCCAATGGGGATGGTCAGTGCAACAGACTGCCCAGAGCAGTCTCCATCATCAGAGATTGTGAAACCCTGACGAGTGAAACCCTCAACAATCTGCTCTGACCTCACAGCTGACCCTATGAGCAGTTGGTTGGAGTACGTGCCCTCCAGAGCTCCTTTTTAACCTGAATTATCCTATGATCTTACTCAATTTGTTCTACAGATTGTTACAGAAGTACAGGCCTGCTGTTCCTTGTTGTCAGACTGCCAGCTGAGGGTCAGGAGCCTGCTGTGCTGGGCCCTGTGCAGTCACAGAAATTACTCTGCATTCACAATTGATCTGCATGTGATCAGAGATCAATCAGTAGGAAACACTGGAAACAGAAACTTGTGAGTTCCAGCCTTGCTTGCCCCTTGGGCAGGTATAGTGCAGCACAGCTTCTAAATCTCATTAGTCTTATTAAAAGCAGCAGAGCTGCTGGCTTGCAGGGCCCATAAGGATTTGCTGTCACTAGGACGCTGGTGTGGATGAGCTCCAGCAGGAATAGTGAGGGAAATACGTCATGTTACACATCAGAGACTCTTCCGGCTTCTTGCCACCTAGAGAGTTGTAAGAAAACTGTGATTTCAGAGCATGAAGGTATGAGGGTGTCTGGGATAATTTTAATTAGACCTTCTTCTTTTAGTGAGCTGAGGCCTCCCCCAAGATAAGCAAAAGGCTTGTAATATAAACTAAATGAAACACAAAACSTAATTAGAATATGTGTGAGTGTATTGTTACTATTTAAAGTAGTTTATTTGGTGTAACAGACATTAGGAAGTTTATAAGCCATTTTCCTCTTTCCCRCAGTATCCTTGCAGGCACATTTTTGTTTCTCTGCTCATTTTTTAGTCAAATTACTGGCTTTGAATGCTAGGAAACMGTTTTCTTTAATCAYTCAGAAGCTGCTTTCTGTCTCCTCTAAGGCCTGACCAAAAGCCTCCTCCTTGCACCTTCTCTCCATCTCACTGTTTAAACAAGGGGTGGGAACTCCCAGTCAAGTCCAACTTGTTGCTTTTCCTTTTGCCTGCCATGTCCTGTGCTCTTGGGAGTGCTGCGTGGAAAGTTTCTTTACAGTTGTGATGTTAACAGAAGTCACTGCAGTCTTCCTGCAGCCTGTATTCCTTCAGTGCCCTTCTCTGCCACAAGGAGCATGGATTGGGAAGGTATTTGCGAGATCATCTTGTTGTTTCTCCCAGTGCCAGATATGTTTTTCTCTCTTTCTTTTTTTGCTTAGACTGCAACCTCTTCAAGGCAGAAACTTCTCTGCCCACGTCAGGGCCCTGAGGGCACCAATACTTAATTGCTGTGACCAGTCATCACCCACACGTTTTCTGCTCGGTAATTCAGGAGCTGTATTTCAGCTCTGACCCAGACCTTGTCTCCAGGGCTGTCTCTCTCCATCTCTTGGATGGATCTCAGACCTACCTACACTGGAGGTGTCTTGTCTCCTGACCTACATCACAGTGTTGTTTCCAGCCCTTTCTCTGCCCCTGACTCCTGCTGGTCCCGACTGGACTCCCTGGATGGATCTGTTGAATAACCTTTGCCTTGTCTGGGACTGTCAGAGGGCCCTGGTGGCAGCACCTGCTCTGCCGAGCCCATTGGATTGTGTGGAATCTGGGCTGGTGAGGGCACTGCCAGTGCTGTGATCACCCTCAGCTCCCAGCTCCTTCCCCCATGTGGAACAGCTCTGCTTTTGCTGCGTTCTGGCTTGGAAATAGTTGGCATGAAAGGGTGTTTTTACGGTGCTAGAAACACAATGAAGAGAACTGTGTGTCATAAATTGCCAGTGTATCAGTCTGTAAGATTTTTTACATAGTTTTTTTGAGCTTTGAGTTATCACAAACCTCTGTTCTCGACAAGGTGTTCAGTAACAATATTCCGCCTCCCTCAAAGTTGACGGGAGCAGAACTTCTGGTCTGTCTCTCCTCTGCCTTTTAAAGCTTTGATAGCTGAATGATCTGAGACATATAACCCAGTTTTTCCTTTAGAGAGAAACTGTGACAGCAAGGCATCTTTTGCCTGCTTGTTGGTAGTGTAGTGCAAATTAATAAGTCTATGAAGCTGGAAATGGCAAGAGAAGAGAGGAATTAAAGATCACAGAAGCTGGAGGCAGATTTCAAAAGACTCTTGGAGTCTGTTGGAATCACTCCTACCTCTTAGGGTGCCTCTCTAACAGCAGTGCTTAAGTCCTTCTTTCCATGATAAAAAGGAAAGAAAAACYAATGAAGTGTGACAGAATCAGGTTCAAACAATCAAAAAAGTCTKAAAAGAACTGTGACTACTAAAGACTGTGTTATCTCTGCTTTAAGAACAGAAAATGTATGTAGTCAGCAAGGCAAGCATTGAAGAATCGTCATTCCATTATAACCAGTGAGTTTCAAACCCTTTTCACCAGTGAAGCAACCAGTAAGGTCATCCAGTTCATGCCTGTTACTCTGGTCTGACTGTGTATCTGGTCTGTCTGTATTTGCTGCCTCAGTCAAGTAACAATGCAAGGTTGGTGTTCTGAGAGTGGCATGGTTTCAGAGACAAAACTATTCTTTATAGCTGCTCTTTAATTTTGAGCTTTTAAAGGACATAGCGTGATAGATCTCAAACAGGTTGGTTGTCTTTGTATTTGAGATGAAGGCAGCAAGTATAATGATAATTTTTTTATCTTTTTTTTTTTTTTAGGTCTGATTGGCTCAATCTTTTCCATCCTGCAGTTTTTCTCCTCTCCCCTCACGGGTGCTGTGTCGGACTGCTGGGGCAGAAGGCCTGTCATCCTGATGACAGTGGTACGTGTCACATGCTGATCTTAGTCATGGCTCTCCAATGCACAGTGGAAGGCACTATGATCCTGTGATTGGAACAGAAATGGAACTGTGTGTGAATTGTGACAGTCACAATCCAGTTCTAGAATTGAATTTTCTGGATCTATTGGTTGTTGGCTGTTTCTTGCCAAGTCACTTGGCCACACTTCCAAATGTGAGTGCTTAAGCTGAGCTTCCCAGATCCAGAATTGTACATAAAAGGCACCAAAAGACTTAGCAGTTTCTGTGATTTTCCAAAATCCCTTTCCCCTGTGTATGGGAGTATGACTTCAGATGCTTTGTTTACAAATGTTAGACTTAATTCCTGTATATTTTAGTTCCCCAAGTGACTAATGAGGGCTGATCACTTCATGACCTGTTTCACAGAGCCTGGGAATTGTTGGTTAGGAAGTGCAAGATGTATTTCTTACAAACATGAACGCTGTCCTTATTTTGAACTCAGATTTCTCTTGAATTTGGAAACAAATGGAGTGGGATATACAAAAATGTTTTGTGCCACACTGCTTTAACTTGCACAGAACTTTGCATTTCTAATTTTGTTAGAAATATCACAATTATATGAAGTTTGTATGGACTTTTTTCTACTTCCTTTATATCACTCTTCAAGACATAGTGCAGTGTCAGTATATTCAGCCATTTCTGTTACATGGGGTTTGGAGCAGCCATTGAAAACGAATAAAAAATGTAAATGTTTAGATGKGAAATGTGCAGAGATTATGTATCAACTTTGCTTTGCTTAATAAAGAACCCTTTCTTGCCTCTGCAGATGGGTTTGATAGCATCATACTCACTATGGGCTGCCTCTCGGACTTTTGGCATTTTTCTTCTCTCCAGGATCATAGGTGGAATAAGCAAAGGGAATGTCAGCCTCTCCACAGCTATAATTGCTGACTTGCACTCTCCAAAAGCACGGAGCAAGGGCATGGTGAGTTACGCTTGTGGGGTATGTGTTTACGTTTACTAGGTAATTTTTAATTGATTTTGGGTGCTCAGTATGTCCTCCTCAGATGTGTATTCATTGATCAAATAAAAATATGACTTTACATTCTACCTTGCTTCTGGAAATAYGCCAGACGATGTTGCCAGGAGCTCTTGGACTTTTGCCAGTGACCTTCACCTACAAGTGCAACACTGATGCTTTAGACATGGAAAGAGTATCTGTTTAAGTGTTAGAACTGTTACTTCTGCTGGTAACTGTAATTCTGATTATAATAGCTTAGAAATCAAAAGSTCTAATGGCCCAATTTTGGTAGCTGGAAGCCAGTTACAGGGCAAGCACTTTCTCTCACCTTCCCAGGCTGTGGAAGYGCAGCAGCACAGCACAGTGTGCTCCTGACTTCCTTGCACGCTGCACTGGCTCCAGGATCTGAGCTCAGTGGGTAAAGGATGTGACATTTGGCTGACTGAGCGCTATGAACAGCTGCCCTATCCACTTCCAGAAGGCAGTGGCCCAGACAGAAACACCCTACAGGCTGAACTTGGCCTGTGAATTAGCAGTTATATCTTTCATCCTATAAAAACGTTGGAGGCCCAGCCTTCTCCTAACAGATTGTTACAAGCCTCTACACGGGACAGCTGCTTCTTGGGAGGGGAAAGCTTTAGATTTCACAGTGGTAGCTAGTGAATTTTCCAAGCAATTCTTTATAATCCTGGTGAGCCAAAACACATTTTTATTTATGGAGAGAGATAGCCATACAGCACTAGTAAATAAAATGGGTCAGGGCCTATTTTTAGGGCCTGAGAGTAAGTCACTTAGTACAGCATGGCTCACATCCACATGGCTTGTGTTCTCTTCTTTTCCAAAGCAAAGTAGGCATGTTCATTCTGCTTTCTGGGAAGCAATCAGCATCCGACTGAAGCTATTCCCAAACAGTGATGGGCCATTGCCTGTTCCTGCCACTTCCCTGACTGGACAGAAAACAAAGTCAGTTATTTGGAAACAGCAGGTTTTTCACACTTCATGCTCTTTGGTGTGCACTCCCTGCATCCTCAGGGTGATTAGGTTCTTTATGTGGTTAATCCAAATCATTCCAGAACTGAGCTACCTGAAAAAACTGGKGTCTAAAACTCCCTGTCTGTGTTCCCTGTATCCCTGCAGGCCATGATTGGCGTTGCTTTCTCCCTGGGTTTTACCCTGGGTCCCATGATCGGTGCTTACTTCGCCATGCAGACAGAGAAAGGAGAAGTCTTCTACCTTCGTTCAGCATTGTCAGCACTCGTGTTTTCTGTGGCTGATCTAATTTTCATCTTCTTCCTTCTTCCGGAGACACTTCCCAAGGAAAAACGGGTAAATGGATGATCAGTCTCAAGATCTGTGTTTTCTGTAAAAATAGGGCTTGAGAATTGTTGAAATACTGGAAACAGTGAAGAACAGGTTTAGCCAGTGCCTCAGAAATTTAGTTCATTCCTGGGATTAGGATTATTGTTTAGGATGATGTCAAATCAATTGTATGATCACAGAATCATAGAATATTTTGGGTTGAAAGGGACCTTAAACATCACCTTGTTCCAACCCCCTGCCACGGGCAGGGACACCTTCCACTAGACCAGGCTGATGAAAACCTCATCCAGCTTGGCCTTGAACGATTTCAGGGATGGTCCTATCTCCTAGCCCAGTATAATATAAGAAAGTCTTTATCGTTAACATGACTGCTTAAATGCTTTTGGTGTGTTAAGTTTAAATTTCTCAAAACCTAATGCAAACATGGGAGGGAGAGGGTGAAATGACCACAAGGATTCCTTGGGAAAAAATTTCAGCTAATCATAAAAGTAAATGCATCAGAGACTGGATTTTATTTTATATAGCCAGTATATGTCAGAAATTTTCTGAATTATTATCTCGTCTTTGCTTGAGTATTGTGAATACTGAAGTAGCAGATTACTTAGTTCTGAACTATTCTGTCTTCTACAGATAGAAAACACCTGCATGTGCTAAAACTCAGTGACTGATTGGATTTGTGAGGCCAAACATTTATTAACATTATGATTTAATATTGTGTGATTGGCCACTGTCCAAGGTATATCTGATTAAAAGTCTCCTTTGTAGAGCGAGAGAGGCAGAATTCAGCCCTGGGTATCTGCACTCAATTTGAGGCTTTCACTGGATTGGGTCTTTCCTGTGATCCTTGGTTTCTGGCAGCCCTCAGCTGTTGGAGCATGCTTGGTCTCTGGATAGCCAAATCCGTTTGACACTGAGAATTGTTCAGGAAATTTTTGTCTGCGATGATCCTACCAGGGCAAAACTTTGCACCTTCCCTGAGTGTTTCCCAGCAGGTTGTGTCCTGTGTGAAATCAGTTGCTCACACTATGTTCCCAAGCTCTACAGCGATTTTATTTTTTTTTTATCAACCCTTCCATGTGTCATCTATTCCTCTTTCCTATTTGGCTGTTTCTAAACATTCCAGATGAAGTCCTGTTCTTAATTAGAGCTGCACACTCCAGGAAGGTGGCAACACGTTGACGTAGGGAAGTGCTGCGGAGCAAATCTGTGTTCTATAAACAATTGCTCCTTTGCTATAGAGTGATTAAATGGCTTCAGTGCCTTTAAGGATTATGTGATGACTGAATAGATCCCTCCCCCTTTTATTATCCTCTTGAGAGTTCTCCTGATCAGCTGGTCTGTGTTAGCCAACATGACTGACTTTTGGTGAGGAAAGGAGCTCTCTGTCCCTGCTTTTTGGGGCTCTGCCCCTGTACAGCAGTGGGTACTGCATGAGGTGCTGCTCAGGGCCAGGTCCCAGTCACACAGAGTTTGTTTGGCTGCTCATGACAGAGTGGTTTGGATCTTCTTGTGGTTGGTGTCAGTGCTTGTGCTCTGTCTCCTGTCAGTTTCCATCTGGGCATGCGATCCGTGTGTTCGAGCACATTTGTAATTTCACTTATTAGGCTGCTTTGCCGTCTTCTTTGGTAATTCCTCCCACTTTCTGAGTGGGAGGAGAGGAGTTTTCTTGGCCTGTGGATGTCAGAGGAAAGGCAGGTATGTTGGCTGCCTTTCTGGAACTTGGCTGGGCTGAGCTGGAGCAGGTGCTCCCACAGTATATGAGTGGAATATGTTGGAAGGACAAAGCTGTAAAAAGAGGGGAAATGATTATGATAACTGGTAGGAGGATGTGCCAGTGGGATCAGACATCTGTTTCCTTGAAATTTGCTGTGTTCTCATTATACCCTTGTTTCTCTATCAGTCTGCTTTTCACAGGAGAGAATTACTTCATATTGATTCATGTTGGAATTAACTTGTAGAAAGGAGAAGACGGAGGGGGACAGGGGAAACAAGGATGTGTTTTCATCCAAAGAGAACAGAATTTTTACTCTTCTCCTTCCTCTTTTTTTCAACTATTCCACGAGTTGATCAGGCAAAGAGAAACCAGGGAACTGTACCTTTCACCTGTCAGACACTGGGCTTATGGTAGCCAAAACAGCTCTTGCTGTGACCTGATTGGGAGAAGGGAGGAATAGGAAGGTCTAAGTGGGATATGTCCCCTTTAAGAGCTTTTGAGTTAATTTTTAGCTACGCTAGTCATGAGCAAGGCTGTCTGGTTGGAGGGAGGGTCTTACAAGTCCTTTTTTTCTGGACTGTGTGTAGTGCACTGCAGTATCAGTAGCAGACTTGTGGAAAGACAAAGCTGTGCTCTGTGCATACTAAACAGTGTCTGGTTGGGAAGGTAAGGCTGCAGCTTGGAAGGCCCAGACTGCATTCCTGATGTGGACTGACTCTGCCTTCCTGACATGTCACTGAGTCTCTCTGCATTACAGGAAAACAGAATAAATGAAGACACTGTGAAAAATGTCATTCAAGGTGACKTTTGGGGTGATCATGAAGTAGAACTGAGCAATTGTGGAGTAATAAATCATAAGCATAGAAATAAAATACAAATTAGATGTTGCAGGTTTGAAACTGCATGCAGATGCTAACATTGACTGCAATTGGGAGTGTATACTTTTTTGGGGGATGGTGAAACTCTAGTCAGTTTTAGGACAATGTTTTTGTTATGGATCAGTGGATGAAATCACTTCTAGACCACTGTTTCTGTGGCAAAGATAGGAAAAATCGAAAGAAATTTACGTGTGCACACAAACACACCTCTATAAAAAAATCTAATGCATATGTCTRTGTTTCATAAAACTCTTAAGATTTTAAACATATACATATATAATGTATATCCTCTAGACCAAACTAAAATCAGCCTTGTAGTACAAAGCAGGTTGACATCCATTCAAAACAGGGTATTTTTATTACTGGCAAACGTGCTTGAAGAGAGTTGCCTGTGCCCAGATTCTCTGTGCTGTAGCTCAAACACCATCGTGCCAACACGTGCAGGAGCTGGGGATTGCTACAAGCCAGCTGCAGGAAATCCTCTTCGACTTCTCCACAATGTGAGCAAACTTCTTGGGCGTGTCTGTTTACTCTCCGCAATACATGCAGTGGGAGCGAAGATAAATATCCCAGTATGTTCTGGGTGAATCAGCAACTTTATGGCTTCATCCCAGCCCAGCCTGCTCTATTGAACTGGGTGCTGTTGTGAGACTAATGGGCTCCAGAGCTCTGCTGTCGGGTACTCAGAAGCTCTGACTTTCAAAACAAGACAGGGGTCACGTTAATACCATATCGAAGGTTGGTTTGTTTACAGCTTCATTAAATCCAGCCTGTAATGAGTCCTCGGGTCATGCACTGAGATTAAGTTCCTCTGATAATCTGACCTTTAATCTCTGCCCTCAAAGGGATAATAGCTCCCTCCCTCCCTATCTGGGAAAAGAAGGAAGCTCATCAAATAAAGCCCGTGCAGTGCTTTGAAGGCATGAAATACTACTTGTGATTATTCCTGAGTCTGTCTCATCTCTTCCTGTGACTGTCATGTAAAGTGACAGGCTAAATTCTCCTCCTTTAAAAAGAATTGTTTCCTTAAGAATTCAGACATTATTTCTTTAATTTTCTGTATTTTAGAATAAAAAAATAAATTAAAATTTTAAATTTTCTATAGATGGAAGAAGAAGAATCTTCTAAGTGCCTGTGGATATCAAGCAGGGAGAGTGCCACTAGGTGCATAATTAGGTTGAGATGTACAGAGTACACAAGGCCCAGAAGTGCTACAAAATAAATTTTCCTCTTTAAAAAGCCACACATTGTGGCTGGGCAAAATCTCTCTAGAAATCTCTCTAAAATATCTTCAAAGAATCTCTCTAAAAATTATATTTTTCTTTTCTTCCCCAGGAGGTGTCACTGGCTGGCTAAAAGAGCAACCAGTACCAAAATAGACCAGTGTTTGATGTGCTGCATGTAGTGGTCTCAAACTTGTAGCACAGGAGCAAAGCCTCAGCTTCCTGTGAGCTTGCAGGCAGATGTGCCATTATTTTCCCAGTAAATGTTCTTTGGACATGAGGGATGATGCAAAAGGTGAACCAAATAAAGCTACCTTCAAGGCTGTGGAGAACAAGCCTCTTCTGCTTTGTAAGAATCCAGAGAAGAATCTCTTTTCTGTCTTCAGTGAAAGGTGCTATCAGTGCTCTACCTTTGAATTACAACACTGGAGCCAGTTCTGGGTTCAGAAAGCCTGGATTTTTGTTGGGGGCCATTCAAATCCCAGTGCCAGGTGCCTTGCTTCATCTCAGATGATCTGTGTAGGTGTAGAGGCACATTTGATGGTTACTGTCAGTTCCTTGCAGTGGTTATTACGTTATATTTTTAAATAAACCTCTTTCTGTCTTTGATCAGGTCTCCTCTGTGACATCTGGATTTCAGGCTGCAGTTGACTTGCTCAGTCCTTTGGCTTTATTTCAGTTCTCTGCAGTCACCCGAGGACAGGAATCCCCTTCAGAGGAGAGTAAGTGTCAGATGGCTTTTTACAGTAATACTCTGTGTCCTTTTGTGTGTGGCGTTGGTCTCTAAGTGAAAACTGTACTCAAACGATTCCAGAAGCAGCACTCTGTCTGCTCATTTAAAACCCACCTGACTAACTTATGAACAGGGAATTGCAAGTTTCACTGGACCTTGGTCCTGTTATTCCCAAAAGAAGGTTTTGAAGACGAGTGATCTGAAGATTTCTGACTTGATTGTTGTGTTTTCCTCAGCCACTGGCTGCAGCATGGGGTAGATGCAGTAAGTGAGGTAATTTAAAGATAGATCAAGGCATGAGTAAGGGACATGGGAGTTTGCTTATTCAAGCTGCAAACCAGGAAACTTCGGACTGGAATTTTATTTCTCAGTTCAGGGCTTGGAGATGTAGGATTCTCTACACGAATTTCTTTAAACTGTAGAAAATAAATCAGTATTTGCCAGATACACCAACTTACCATTCAGTCCTCCTTGCTGCTGTATCAGGAATAGGGTAATATGTGCCTCTTTGGAGAAAACCTATCAAAAGCCTGCACTGGCAGAAAAAACAAGTAAGGTAACCTGGCACAGACCATTTGCAGCTTAGAAAAAGGGATAGTGTGCTTTAGTCAGCAACATCCTGAGAGCAGCATCAAGGTGTTGGATGGAATACAGGTGTGATTAAAATAAATAAATAACATAAATCAATCAATCCCCATATAGGTGTAAGTGTTAAGGTGAGGAAGAGGGCTGGACTGGGTGAGTGAGACCAGGGTAAGCCAGGGAGAGGTGAGTGGGTTTGTCTCTCCTCCCCTCAAAAGAAGGGAGGTGTAGTGGGTAGGACTCATTTTGTGGCAGGTCTTGTATGGATATTTAAAATGAGCATCTGAGGTGAGAACTCTTCCCTGTACAATTGATACATGTTGCTCCACTATTGTGGTCTTATTCTCAAACTGTGCTTGAAAAATACCACCCTGTTTCTCTCCCCACCTCCCACCCCCTCGGTGTTTGTTTGGTTTTTTGTTTGTTTAGATCTTCAGAATCTCAAAATTTTGGGCCTGGTTTACTTCCTGTACCTCTTCCTGTTTTCCGGCTTGGAGTACACGCTCAGTTTTCTCACTCACCAGAGATTCCACTTCAGCAGGTATTGCACACTTAGAATATAAATGTATATTTTGTCTAGGCTATTTTACAAAATCTTGATTTAAGGTCTCTTCATGTATTTTCAAGAGAGGCTTTCTGGCGTTACTAAAACCACTCAAAAGCCACCTCTGCATTCAGTGGTACTTGGGCTTTKTGAGAGGAATTTATGAAAATACAGGCACACTGTTTATCATGAAAGGAAATACTCAATCTACAACTTCTAACAAAAGAATATAAATACACCAAAATTAATTAAAGCTCCTGAAATATGTGTACCTGTGCTAGTTGCATGGATTATAGTAACACTTGTTCTTGCTCAGAAGAGTTTTTTTGTATCAGGACAAATCTTGAAGCTCAAAGAGGCAAAGGATGGGGGAATATCTGCATGATTGTATTTGCTCATCAGCCTTCTCACTGCATATGGTGTGCAGTCGTGTCATAGGGTTTGATTTCCTGTAGTCAAACACTAGAGAAGAAAGAGAACAGAATCCACTAAGAGCAGCTCAGCTTGAAATACTTTTCCTGCCAGCTCATAGGAAGAATTCCAGCCAGGAACGTGAACTTGCAACTTGATTCCTATGCGTGTCCTTCCCTTTGAGTAATTCTCAGGGGGTTGTCTCATCTTTCCCCCTCTGTCTTTCATTACAGTTTGTGGTTTAACTAATACGTGTGTGCCAGGGAGAGGTTTTGTAGGGTATTGAGCTTTGTTGTGCCCTGTCCATTCAAGGCAGCCCTCAGGGAGGTGCAGAGCTGTGAGGGAGCAGTCTAGGTTGTGGGGCAGCAGGCTAGTTGTGGAGGTGAGACCTTCAGTTGAGAATATCCACGTAGTTCAGTCGATAAGAGAGGTGAAAGGGAAAATTGAGGGGTGGGAGGAGTTATGTCACAAACTTCCCAGTGTGACACTTGATCACCACCATATTGTGCCTTGGTGACTTCAATCAAACCCTCCATGAGTTGCTCCTTGGAAACCAACAACTCCCATGCACATGGCACAGACGTCCACAGCACAGGGTAATTTCTGTGTTGGGGTTTGTGGGCCACCCCAGAAACCCTGACCTGCCCCACAGCAGTCCAGAGGTGGCTGCAGCACTTGCCAATAGCTGTCCCATCCATGCAATAAGACCTCAGAGTTTTCCCTTCTTTCTCTCTGCCATGGAAACTGATGTTGGTGTCCTGAGAGCTCTGCACTGCTGTGTGAGCCCCAAAAGGCATTTTGTCTCTCGTGTCCCGGAAAGGGTCGGCACGGGAGCGATGAATCCCAGGGTGGAATGCTCCGTGCATGACTCTGTAATCTGTGTTTTTGCCTCCCTTCCAGCATGCAGCAGGGCAAGATGTTTTTCTTTATTGGAATAACAATGGCTGTGATCCAGGGAGGCTATGCTCGCCGAATCAAGCCAGGAAATGAAATCAGAGCTGTAAAAAGGGTAAAAAAAGAAATATTTCTTTTTCTTTCCCCCCATAAATCTGATCTGTTAATTTTCAGTCTAAAGGGCAATGAAGGGTAGCTGGAACTAAAACTGTGTTTGTCCAATCAGAAGAAATTTCTGCCTCATCTATCCAACTAAATAACTTTTCAAAACTGTGATTGTTKGGCACTTATCAGTCTAACTATAGTTCAGAACATTAGAGCCCTTTCTTATCATATCAGCAACAGTAWTATTGAAACTTTGTGTTCTTCATATTTAATTGCATTAAGGGATGAGAACAGACTGTCCATCTGTGCCAAGCTAGTTACAATACTGTGAAGAGTATGCTTTGTTTCAGTGATTTCTCTTGCAGTGCAGACATTGAAGCTACTAAAGCTGCTTCAGGGCTCATCCATCTCTGACTCTCTTTCTCGGAAATTATTTTCAGTCTGGCTATCTTTGTACTTGACAGGCTTTCCCTAGAGTATATTCCACTGCTGGGCAGGGAGAAATAGATTCTTTTTCTAATCTTTGTGATCATCACTATTACACGCAACAAAAGCATGTACCAATGTTCGAACTGAAGTTTCACTGACAAAAGTGTACATTCCTTTGTTTTACTTGGCTCTTTCTTCATGGAGATGCTGCAGCTGCTGTACTGGGATGACAGGGAGCAGTTCCCTGCAGCTTATACAGCTGTGGGAACAGTAGATATGCCTTGTCCTTTACGTTTGTGTGTGGAACTAAACAAAGCACTACTTTGGCTCCCTGGCAATAGGTTTGCTGGGACTGTTAGAGCCTCGAGCAATGTATTTTACATTATTTTGAGGCCAGTGTGGTTTCAATGGTGGCAGAGTAAAAGATTTCCAAACCACTGCATTCCAGTGAATTGACTCAGCTTTTTTCAAAGTTATTCCTGTGGGTGAAACAATCTCCACCCTGGTCCCTGGCAGGCAGACGTTGATGTCAGGCTGCTCGTGTCACGTCTCCCTGTAGACGAACATCAGCTGCTGTGTTGGTGCTGCTTCATCCTCCACAGCAGCTTCCCCCATGTGCTCTGCCAGCCTGCTGTGTTTGCTGGCACTGCACTGCCGTTTGCACCTCTCACTTTTATACTCCTTCCTCTCCCCTGCATGGGACGTGCAGTTACCTCAAACACTCGCTGGTTTGCTGGGCTGATGGCTCCTCACGAACACCCAGTGCACTGTGCAGAGAGCCCCTGGCCCTGGGGCACTCTCTCCGTGGATGCCAGAGAGTTTTGTGGGAGTTCTCCCTTCTGCTGAAGTTCCTCTGTCAGTTTGTTTGTGAATCTGCACCATATGGCAAACGTGGCCTCTCAGCACAGCAGTTGCAGTAGCTCATTTATAACCGAATCTTCAAAATGAGGCACTTAGTGGCCGTGAATACCCTCTGATCTGTCTTTTCTGCAGGAGCTCTGTAAGCGAGGGATCACAGGGGAACTGAAGTCCAGCTCTTGGAGGAGTTGAGGAATGCTTTTTATTTTTGGGGTTTGAATTTTAGATGCACCCTCTCCCCCTTTTTTCCTCTTGGCTACAGAAATCTGAAAGCTAAAGATAAAATCAGCCAATATAGCTGAGAAAAAGCAGAGGAGCTGTAGTCCTGCTGCACACAAGCTTTTTCTTCTCTTGTGCTAGCTCAGGAAATGAAGAGTTAAAGCCAGTTTTATGTCCAGGTCAACAAAGAACAAGAGAAAAAATCCCCTCCCAAAACGACAGATCTGTGAGACAGAGCACTTGCATGTGGTGTGCAATCATGTGATGGTGAGAGGGAACAGAAAAGTGCATTGGTGTGTGGCCGTCCAGGTGACTTTGAAATGTCTACTTGGGAAGAAAGGGCTTTCTGCTTCTAACTTCCGTGCTGCCCCATCAGCGGAAGGGAACTGGCAGGACACCTAGAGTTAGGCTTTAACAAGCGCGGCTTAGATGTAACCGTGTGACTCATTCCTTTTGCAGGCTATTATGTTGCTGATTCCAGCTTTCTTGTTAATTGGATGGGCTGCAAATGTGACCATGCTGAGTGTTGGACTGTTGCTGTACTCCTTCGGTGAGCTGTTCAAAAGGCAYTGCAAGCTAAGCACAAATGATTTTTCTTCATGTATTTATTCACCCTGTTAAAAAAGATGCACTTCTAATTTCAAACTACAAGTAACAGAAAGTTGACACTTGGGTTTATGACATATGAAAGAAACAGTGTCTGGGTTTTTTTCTGATGCTGTTCATATCACAGGAAGTTGTCATGGGGGTATTTGGAAGCATCCCCCGTGCTCCTGTTGTCCTGTCTCACTGGGGAGCTCTTGAGGGTGTTTTTACCCCCTCTTACCAGACCTAGAAGCAAAATATTCACTAAATAGCTCAGCTCAGGAAAAAAGGGGAGACATCATATCTCTGTACCTGCATGKTGGTTGCATTATTTCTTAGGCCACAGGCTGGAGACCTGCACATTCTGAGGCTGAAGGGTGTTTGGAGAGAGCGAGAGCAAGGGTCAGATGTTTAAGTGTTTGCATAAATTCTGTTCTGCCAGCCCAAGCTGTTATTCAGGGAAACTGTTACAAATGAAGTTAGATCCATCTACTGGATGTCTAAAAAGAGATTTCAGGTATTACCAAAGCTGCTGGTTATTATTAAGAAGCTCCACAAATGATTAATTACAAAAGTAGACTGCTCTTTTGCATGGTACAGTTTGATTTAAGAGTAAACTGTAAACAACAAAATGCACCTATTAAGTAGCTTATTTGCCTGGGGCCAGCTGTGTTGCACAGGTGAGGAGTGAGAGGAGGTGTTCGTTTTATTTAACCATGTTTGAGTCTTCCCTGGCCCCCTTCCCGTGCAGACGACTCCATCTCTCCCAGTTACACCAGCTAGAAATGCCTCTGGGGGGGTTTCTCTTCCCTTTCTCTTCCTCCCTCTGCCCAGCAGTTCGGGCACCTGCAGTTAAGGCAACGTCGATCGTTCCAGCTCTCCCRTTGTACTTTCCTTCCCCTCCCTTCCCAGAAACGATTCTGCTTTGTGTGTTTGAGGCGCTTCCTTCTTGGCAGAAAAGGCCCCTATTTCAGTAAGAGGGCAGTGATTGCTGAACAACTCTTGGCTTTTGTGTCCAAAAATTTTGTAACCTCTTCTTCTTGGACATGACTGTCTTATTTCCCAAGACAGCCTGTAGCTGCCTCTCTCATCCCTGAGTACAGTAAAGCTGCGTGCACAGGGACAGTGTCACTCTGGGTACAGCCACCTCATTGTCTGTTTGGAACACGAGCGATTCCCTGCTCCACCTGATAAGACCACAGCAATCTGGAAAAATGCCAGTTGGCTGAGCTGACCTGTCCATCCCTGTCCCCTGGGCTCACGGAATGAGGGATGCTAATGTGAAACATCTGCTCGGAGCGCTCGCGGCTCTGGGCTCTTCCTGCAGGTTGGCTTGGAGGGGGTGTTTGCATTATTGAACTGGATTAAACCTGATGACTCAGTGGTGGTAGAGTGCCCCAGAGCTCAGCATATTTCTGTGCAGCAGGAACGAGTTTGGGCCACATGTTTTTCACTGTTGCTCTTGTAACTGTTCTGAGCTCTGCCCTTCACTGACAGTCTCTTCTGTGGATTTTTCCAGCTGCAGCCATTGTTATCCCGTGTTTGTCAGCAGTGGTGTCAGGCTATGGTGAGTGTCTTTCCTGCTCTGACCAGCTGCCCTTGGCCACATCACCGACCTTTGTATTGACTTGGCTCAAACACAGAACTAACCTCGAGTTTAGTGAAGCATCAACAGGAACATTCGTGTGTTTACCTCAGGCCATTCTCCAAGGGAGCATAGGGAACTCCTGACTGGCTCATACCTGTCTCATAATTGAGAATTTCAGCATCAGCAGCAATGATGTGCTCAGAGTGACCCTCAGTATCACACTTGAATTTTGTACTGYGTAACACAGCCTGTTCCAGGGTGATGGGGAAACTGCAGCAACCTCATTGCTGGTGGTGATGAAGAGTGGCCAAAAGCCACAAACAGCACTGAGGAGGGAACGGCCTGGGTTCTCTCAAAGCCATCCCTGCCAGCAGTGAAATCATTTCTTCCCGATTCCTTAGAAAAGACCTTCTAAGGAACCTCCCGAAACCTTCTGGCACTGGTTGCTACGTAACCTTGTAAAGCAGATGTAGCTGTGGTGCCATCTGTGGATAACAGGGCTTTGGGTCAATTGGGTGTCAGCACTGCAGTGCTGGATGAGGTGGAAAAGCAAGACTTTGTTCACTAATGTCACTTTCATATTGCTCTTATTTAACTTGCATCCACACTTCTGTGTTTATTGTACACCTGTGCTTCCTCAGAAAATCTTGTGTACAATGTGAASCTTTTGTTTTAGATAGGTTTGGGGTTTTTTTGGAAGTGGGGAGAGTGCACTACAAATTGTCCCGGGTCAAGCAGTCATGCCAAGCCCTGGTGCTTTTCCAGTGAAGCAGTTACAAGTGTCTTGGTGGAGGGCAAATAAATGCAGATTGGGCATGAGCTGTGAAATGGTGGGAGGAGGTGCAAGTGGGAAGTATCTTCAAAAAGAACAAGAATTGCAGCAGCTTTGTCCTGCCCCAAATAACCGCCCCTCCCCACAGAGTAACACTCTGCTTGCACAGGCACTGCCAGCCAGAAGGGACGAGTCATGGGGATCCTGAGGAGCCTGGGGGCCCTGGCCAGAGCCCTGGGACCCATCCTGGCAGCTGCAGGTGAGTGCAGCCTCATGCTCCTTCCTGCCTTTGGCACCACCGCCCAGGGGGGTCAGAAGGGGAAGTGCTGAAGGAGCACAGATACTCCCCACGTGGGGTTCAGGGCCCCTGAGCCTTTCTGGGTAAAGGAGCAGAGGAAGGGGAAGCAGCCATGCAGCAGCTCAGAGCTTGAACTTGGGCTGCTGTTAACACTCAGCAAAGCCAGAACCCGTTTCCCGAGTGCAGCCATGTGCCAAGCAACAGGCATGCTCTGGCTCAACCAAAGGGTCAGTAGTTCTGTTCTCCAGCTGTGCAGGTGCCTTGTGAGCACGGCAGCTTTGAGGGCATTTACACATCTGCAAGGACAAGCACAGTAACAAGCTGAATCCTGTTTCTTYGCAGTTTACTGGCTGGCTGGGGCAGAGATTTGCTTCACTGTCTGCGGCGCTTTGTTCCTTGTCCCCTTTGCTCTACTCGGGTCTATAAAACAACAGACAAAGGAGGAGTAGGAATGAACCACAAAACTACCACCAGTTTCCAAGGACCTGTACAAGACCTGACTCTTGGCACCTGACTCTGCTGAGCAAATTGGAAAAGGAGGATTTCAACCTTCAGGAAGGAGATACACGATGACCATTTGCAGCAACAACACGCAGCAGTTATGTTTAAGGTGGTCTCCCAGCCAGCAGGGCTAGCTTTGCAAAAAAGGAAACAAACTCCAAACAAACAAAAGAAAACGGACACACCCCCCCTCAAAGAGTTGAGTAAGGCACTAAGATCAGCAGAGAAGCAGAGACAGCACAACCCCAACAGGACCGGAGCCTTCCCCACTCACCAGGTGCTGTTGCACACACAGGGCTCTGCTCTGCTCCTCTCCCCCAGGGAAGCCTCTGCAGGGGCTGGGCTGGCACAGAACAAACGCTCAGGGSTGCTCTCGTGCGGGGTTTCTGTACAACTGGTACGAGAGCTCTGCAAGTGCTGCATCAACGCCTGCAAACGCGATGGTCAAACAAAAGCAGAAGCACGCTATAGCTTCCTGGTACCCCCCTGGTACTTTGGCAGAGGTGGACTGGTTTTAATATACAATTAAATTTGGAGAGATGTTTTATATTTCTAATACTGTGTGATGTTTTTGATGACCAAGCACTATTCTTTTTCATTACAAATAAACAGTTACATTGTGCAGTTCATTACAATTGTCACACCTGTCTGAACTGAACATCCCTGTCTGGCTGAGCCAAAGTGGGTCCAGAACTTTACCCGAGGTGCCAAAGTCCTCCTTGAGGGAGCCAACCATGGATGACACCACTATGCTAGGTGGGGGAAGGCCCCTCCACCAGGCTCTGCCCACTGCTCAGCTGGGAATCTCTTGGAAGGGAGCCCTACACTAGCCCATTCGAGTATTTTCTGAGAATTAAAGTCATCATTAATCAACCCATTAATCAATAAAAGAAAATGAAGCAAATTAAACAGGCTACAGCTGTAGAATAAAACTACAAGTTTTGAAAGCAGAGCATGATTTTGTTTTTCAAGAGTTTTATTTGTGAGTAGAACTTAATGATACAAGAAAGAAAAATACAGGACTTTATTCTGCCCCAAAGTGTGTAACCATACCATACATGACTACATTTCATATTGTAATACAAAGAACTAAAAGAACAAACTACAAAATTAGAAATTAAAAATCATTGCATATGTGGTCAAGATAAATGGAGGGACTTCAGTAAAGAACTGAAACATACAGCAATTAGTCATTTAGTTACGACCCTGCAATAAAACACAATTTAGCAAAATAAGTGTTGTTTGCTTCCTAGTGTACAAGGACATACAAGGTTAGAGTAGAAGCTGAAAGCCATTCGTGCCATGCAGTCCTGCCTGAGCGCTGCTGTCCGGGGGCTCCTGCCCAGTGCCCACCTGCTCTGTCCCACCCGCCTCACCCATCCCACACAGGTCACATCACCTTTCTCACGGTACCAATGGCCACCTCGAAACCTCTTCTCTCACTTGAAGACTGACAGCTCACTGACAGCTCTAATTACACTTCTGGCTGTTGCCCCTTCGCTGCCCAAAACCAGCCCGAGGCATCGGCACCTCCCAGCCTTGTCCTGCTCACCCAGAGCTGCCTCCAGCCGCTCCACCCGCCCGGCCTTCTGTGCTTTCTGCTGCATGAATGTAAGGCATTAGTTCTCTGCTATTTTACCAATTGCGACATTTAATATTGTCCTAAAAGGTTACATCCATGTTCTGTTGTGTTACAGACACTTACTGTGAGTCAGTGTGTTGCCCTCGCCCCCATGGGGCGTTGGGGTTTGCTGCTGTTAAACCCAAAATGCAAATTCTAGAAACCAGAAATGGTCACCGAGCCACCGGCCTTGGGCCGGGGAACGGCACTCGCGTTCCAGAGAATTCCGCAAGCTTGACCTACCTGATCTTAAACTACTTTTACAATTAGTGACAGACAGAAGCATGGCAATGACTGGGAAACAGTGAACTCAGTGGCGAGAGTGATTTGCCATGCTGCACATTAAACAAACATTTATAGCAAATGGTGAAAATACACCTTTAAGGTTACATGGGATTTCTGTACTTTACTGCTGGCAACAACAACGAAAAGATTTAAAGAAATGCCAGCTTTTGTAAGTGAAAATAATTACTATAAAACAAGGTGAAATACTCAGTGTAATTCATTTACATTTTTATAAGTGGGAAGGAACAAACACAAAAGGCAGCACRTGGGGTTCATGCACAGCAAGGTCGCGTGTGCACCAAAGGGATTTTTAAGAGGGTGAAAAAAACCTGTGCTAAGGCCCAAAATACACCTGCCCATGCTCCATACCACGAGCTGAAAAATTTCTGAAATACTTTTACTTCAGTTACTTTTTAACCTTTCTAACAGCCAAATCACCACATGACTCAGGGAGGCAAGAGCAAAGACAGATTTCCCTTAAACTGTAATTCACTAGAAAGAAAAAAACCAGACCAAGATTGGGCTCTTTGAACGCACAACATGAGTGGAACACACCACGGTCATTTCAGTCCTAGACATCAAAGATTGATTTCACCAGCCAGTTATAAAATAAAACAAAGTGAAAAACACCTTCATTTTGTTACAATAGTGAGAAGGGAGAAAGAGAGGAAGCAATGGAGAGCCTCAAAGCTTGGCCAAAACACAACCTGTACTCACAAGCTTGCAGAAGTTTACATGTCAGTTCAAGAATACACCCCCCCTTGAGAACACTCCTGCAAAAGCATCCTCTCTAGAAGTCAAAATTTAAGAAATTCACTTGTGACTTGGAACAGAATATTGGAAAGAACACTTGTGATAAGCAATGGGCATTTTATTTTTAATTGTGAATTTTTTAATATTCTTTTGCAAAGCAGTGCAGGCTTTAAATTAAAAATAGTGAATCAATGCCTTCCACATGGAAGTCATTTATATTTGATTACAAATTACGGATCAGATCTGTGGCAGCTGCTGAACACACAGGATTAGCACCTTTTTGGACATTAGTTTCTGGTTATAACCCTAAACAATTAAGCCATAACTTGAGGGGCTGGTTGGATTACTTGTGGCATTCATTTACATAGTAAGACAAAACACTCAGTACGATCTGGTACATTCTAGTGGTTAATGGATTTTAAAATATGACAGTGTTTCTGCAGTGGGTTGGCCTTTAGGAGTCACTCTTCTTTTTGCTCTTCTTCAGGAAGGAAGGAGTGCGAAACTTCTTTTTCTTTTTTGATGGGGACTTCCCTGGAGATTCATCACTACCTGCATCAGCTGCTGTCCCCTCCTCAGCTGTTGGTGTTGCTGGCTCTTCAGTGGGTTGGGACTGGGGTTCCTTATTTTCCACTGCAGGTGGTTCCGTTTGGCTTTTGGACACATCTTGATCACATCTCCCTTCCTCCTTTCCTAAGGGAGGGAAGCCGAGTGCTTCCGAAGGCTCATCAGGGGTGAGATCTGGGAGGGTTTGCTTGAAAGTTGCAGCATCACTGTCATCTCTGTAGGTCTGGTCCTGCCGTGTCTCTGGTGGACGGACAGAGTGACACAGTTAGTTTACAAAAGTGTCCCTGGAGCAGGGAAAGCGAAGCAARTGGATGGTGAGCGCGCGCTATAAAAAACTAATAGATTTACTTTGCATAAAAGCCTTTGTAATAGGGCTGGTTCTCCAGCTTTGGGCACAGAAGAAATAAGATATTCCAAAGTTCTGCTTGTCTTTAAGCTTCTTCACACGGAACAGATAAAGCTGAATTGCATCAGCAAGAAAGTAACTGTTCAGATCTCTCCTGTTTTACTTGTGACATTTGCAGACAACACGAGATTCTAGTGCAGTAAAACAGGAATTAAACCTACAGTTTTCATTGGCATTGAGTAGAGTGTTATGCAATTCCACACCTTGACTCTTATTTCTTTTGGTGGGATAAAACTACTTGCTGATTTGCAGTGATCCCRGACATGCAAATCCATCGATTTCTAAATTGTTGGCTTGCCAATTTATAGTCACAATGAAGGGATTTTCATAATATTCTTCCAGGAGATCTAACCAATGTTGCTTCAAAATATAATTTCCTATCACAAAGGCTTCGCTTTTTTTTGCAAGGTATGAGTACATATTATGGATTCCTATAAGTAAAATCCATGTAGTTTATCAAATTAAATGAGTTCAGCAGGTTATGCGAGGCAGCTTGGTTTGTTTATTCTATGTGATGTCAACAGCAAAACTCACCCTGTAAAAGTGAACGTCACAAGTCCAGCAGTAACTGCATGTCCAAAGGGGAACTGAACCACTCCTCCCTCAACTGCAACACTTTCCCCACTCACCGCTGTGCTTTAGGGATGTTCTGTCTAAGGCTCCTCTCTGTGCATGTATTCAACAAGGAGCACTTTGTGGAGTCCCCTGCAGTGTTGCTCCGTGCACCGCAGCCGAGCAGTGTCCCGTTAGCTGTGTCACATCTATCCCCACTGATGTTACGTAACGAGGAATTTAGAACAAAATCCAGGCCATGCTCATTGTGAGGCACAAATGAAAGGCAACTATTTTTTCCCCCTTTCAATATCTTGATTGTTTTAACTTGAAAAGACTGAAGGCTTTCACAAAAATTTACRGAAAATATTTGATACTTTTCCATTTTTCCTATGAAAACGACAGTGTTCTTTCTACTTCTGCCAGATGGGATTAATAATTCTCTGATACATTTTAGAGGGCTCTGTTCTGTGAATACCTGCTAGGAAACAAACATGTTTTGCCTAGAGCACCATGAACTTCTAATAGGTTAAATAAACACCACACACTAGTATCCAGTGCCAAACACTCGGAATGCACAAGTTAGCAGTTTAAAAGTTATAATGCAGGCAGGATTTAAATCAGAGCAAACAAGAGAAAGCAGTTATGTACAGTACAAGCTGCCTCCTGAAGTTCTAAGTTCAGCCTGTCTGTGTATGGGAGATACAAATTCRTAAGAAACACCAGTTACAATTCTTCAGTACCACTACACCGCTTTTGGATTTCATTTGACTTTTCAGGAATTAACTGAAAACATTGCTGTGCTCTTCTCCCTGGGATCCAGCGACAGGATGTGTGGGAATGGTTCAAAGCTGCATCAGGGGAGGTTCAGACTGGACTTTGGGAAGCATTTCGTTATTGAGAGGGTGGTCAGACATTGGAATAGGCTTCCCAGAGAGGTGGTCACAGTCCCAGGCCTSTCAGTGTTCAAGAGGCATTAGGACAACTAGCAATAACTTTTCCTCAGCTGTGAATTGGGTCAGGCAGTTGGACTAAATGGTCATCATAGGTCCCTTCCCAGTAAAAAATACTATATTCTATTTATTAGTTGGCCCAATTTTTAGGACAGGCACCACATTGGACTGTCAGTCAGGTTTATTTTTTTTTTTAATGAAATTTAAAAGAAAGTTTGTAAGTTTTAAAAAAGGGATTAGAAATTCTTCAAATTAAAGAATAGGAAGCTACAGGCATTCAAACAGCATTTGCCAGCTGGCCTGAGTGTGGAATAAATATAAATGGGTTTATAACTCATTAACCCAGGACTGCTATCCTTCCCAGTTTGTCAAGTTCCCATCATCCTTACTAAATGGATTAACGTGATGCTGGAATCAAGCAAACATCTGTTTATCTAGTTTGCTAAGGGCAATATTTTACCAGAATTAGGGAGATTTACAAATTCCACATTCAATAAAGGCAGCACACAATATGTAATTGCCTTGCTACTCTACTGGATGGATATCAGTGACATAACTAGGAAGCTTTAAAAACTTATTTCTTGCTGCAAAAACTAGTTACAGTTTAAGAACTCAGCAGTTCCTCGACACTTTTTAAGTTTTTTTTAGAATAATCATGTTTACATCCATGCTCTCCCTTTATATATATATATATATATATACACACACACTGTGGCTTAAGAGTTTAAAGCATGACATCAATCCTAGTGTGTGTTTACAATTCACATTATTTATGGGGAAAATAAAGATTTATGGGGTTTTGTTTTCTTCTTTTTTTTTGACACAAAGATGTGGACAAACATACAAACCAGGCTATAACTGAGTTAACACAAAACACTTGACTGAYTTCAGCTACACTTATATAGAAAGAGTATGATGAATCAAAGTTTAGAAGAGGTTGTATACAGAGAACATCGTCATTCAACAGAACCTCCCCCAGCCAAAGTCATCATGGCAGGAACTTCCAGTTAGTCTCTAAAATAAGCTTTGTATGTTTGTCCTGGAAAACTTRTACAACTAGAATAATTTTAAACAATTCTCTGTTTAAAAGAACTTYCAGGTTTTAGAACTTTATCAGTAACATTACAGGTGTCTACAATATAATTTGACTTTCATACCTATGACAAACACACTGACTTTCAGATATAACAGGACATACAAACATCCTTATTCCTTTAAAGTATAATCTGAAGGAGCCCTGCAGAGCTAGCCAAAACAGCTGTAGAAGTTGCTGCCACCAAGTACTTGCTGTTATTCCTTGGCTGGAATTTGAATTTCCCTACGGTTAACACAAAACATAGGAGTAGTCCCATATCCATTTCCATGCAGAAGTCTGCTKGGTAAGTTTAAATCCATGTCTGTGGATTTTGCACTGGAATAGATTAGGAACTCTTCCATTTCATTACCAGGCCCAAGTTGTGTGGGCAACAGCAAACTGTTGGGGCAGAAACTCCCAGGGCTGTTTCAGCTATATCTGCTAGACAACTTCAGACTATTCCTTTTTAAACTGAGGAATCGGACACACAGATATGGAAACACGGAAGGTGACTTTCACAGTCTCTCTCAAAGGGGGAGTGTGCTTTAACATGAGATCTGCAACTACCTGGAATTACATGGAATCGAGAATTAAAGAAATTAACATCTCAACTGAAAAAGCCTGCTTTTTAAAAAAAAGGCAAAACCAAAAGAAAAACCTTAGTAAACAAAGATGCAAGAGTGAAGCAAAGCACAAAAGCAGGTCAGAGTATGGAATGATACTTACTATGGTAACAGGTACTCTTTAGCATATCCATCTCCTGTTTGTAACGCAGCCACAAGAAGAAAAAAGCACAAGTAGAGAATCTATGCATTCATCACAGCCATTGTGTTATGTTAGAAGAATGGTTGCAACCATTCTTGTAGAAAACGGAATGAGATGAAGTAGTGAATGGCAGACTAAYAGACAAGTGATATATCCAATGTACAAGGTAAAGGAAACAAGACAATAATTGGATTACACCTGTTCAAGATTGTAAGTTTATCCTTTTTTTTAGGAAATTGTCAACCTTAGCAGCCCTTCTCTCATTTTAGTTAAAACTATGATATAAGGTGAGCAAATAATAAAATTCAGATTTAAACTGAGTAGGAAAAAATATTTACTGAGGTGTAATCCAAGTACAATAATGTTTAAGAAATGTGCAATCAGTGAAGATTTACCAAAGCATCTAGATATGTGTCCGGTTCACCATCAGACACTCTTTCATTTAGTAAGAGCAATTAGCTTGCAGAAAATGTACAAAAAGGTAAATCGGTTGAGAAACACCAAGAGATGACAAAGCAATTCTGAAGAGATGGAAATTTGTCTTTATATTAATGCACACTTCTTTATTATTGTAAACAAGACTCCTGTTAGACTCACAGTTCAGTGGAGTATCTGTAGGTAGTATAACAATGAAATACAAGAAGTCATTTACTGTTGTTAGGTCTAGTTCATGTACTTCCATGCGTCAGTCTCTAAGGATGCAGTTACTGCTTTCCCCAGCCCCCGCATGAGAAGMACGTACCTTCCTCTATTTTAATCGGTGTACTGGGAGGAGTGCGAGCTGAAGTGGGATCAGGGGGGCTTTTCTCTTTCTGGGGCCTGCCATCTTCTGAAGGCTCTGCAGGTGTAGGCAAAGGGAAATTAAAAAGGCAAATAAAACCTCTGAGCATGTGAGAAAACAAGTGTCCTTTTGCTCCATGCACGAAAGATACCAATACATTTTTCTGAATCAAAATTCTGCCAGGATATTAAATAACACCAAAACAAGCAAAAGAAAATTAAATGATAGTTTTATACTAACACAACTGTTCACGTCACTGTTGTGCTCTGTACCATTTTTTGGAGTTGTTGGTTTGTTGTTTTTTTTTTTTTTTTCTTTCATTAAGAGGGCATGAATAATGTCATTGTTTATGAATTGATTTATCATGCTATTATAAAGAAAATTTGTGAGAAAAAACCACAAGGAAGATGTAAACAAATATGGAGGAGGGGATATGCTATCAGCCTACACAAGATAACACTCTTTTGCTTGCTTTGTACTGCTGAAACTTGGAGTAAATAAAATTGCATCCCAAAAGAAAAGAGGACTGCACAGATAATCAGAAAAACATGCAGTTATTATATGATTCCAAACAGATTTCACAGTGGTTTGAGTATTTGTTATTAGTAAGGAGGGTCCCCCTTGCTTCCAGCTTTAAATAGCCCTAGATCCAAAGGAAAACATTAATAGAGTACACCATATATTGGGAACAATGTTAAAACATTGTTCCATACATTTCACCCACACAAYTAAAAACTAAATCAGTCCCACAGATGAGTGTCAACTGACAGAATCTCCATATGGTGTAGGTAAAGAGGTTGTTCCTTGGATTGCAAGCGCATCTGTACCATGTTAGTAATACCTGAGGCCTCAGCCAAAAGGTCAGGATCGGACCTTAATGCTTTGATCACTGCAGTATGAAATTCCTTATGGGAGGACTTCTGCCCATCTGGCTCTTCTCCATTTAGATGTGTGATGATCTGCTGCATGGYCTGACAAGAAACCCATGCAGCAGCAAACTGAGTGTTATCTAAAGATTTAGACAGTGATGATACGTCACGATCCTGTAAAGTCTTCGTATCTGTTCCTTGAAAGKTGTTTGATCTGCCTTTCAAATCCAGAGATTTTTTATCTGACGTGTTTTGCTCACTGATGGTCTGATTTTTAAGCACTRCACTCTGTTCCCCAGCTGGTGTTTGTCTCAGTAACACAGTCTCTCCATATTTTGATACCTTATCTAAGAAGGATGTAGCATTGTTACTGAGAGAATAAAGGTATGCAGTTACACAGGCATGATAGCACAGCAACCCACCCCACACCACCCAGTACTTCATTAACCAAACACATACAGTGACTCCTACATTGTCGTCCCAAAAGCAGGTGCAGGGAACACACACTGCAAACGAGACAGCACTTCTGGTTTCTGCATCACTCAAATTCAAAACCTCAAAACAGATGAGGGTTGTAAATATCATCCCTTAAARTTATACAAAAGTAAAGCAAGAGAATCCCTTCAGATTCTGTAATGGCCTCTTTAGAACACAAATCTGTCATAATTCTATGATAATTGAAAAAGTCCATTTTGGTAGAAGTCCCCAGGATGTGAYGTTTCCAAGCAGCAATCAAATGTTATCCTGTATCTTTCCCATTCAACGGATTTCTCAAATCCACAAGTTTCAATCACTTATAAGCCTGCAGTGTTGCTGCTATAAAGCACCACCATTCCGTCACCTTGGCCTAGGCTCTAGTGCCAAGGSAAACAAAGCAGAACAATCTGCAATACTTTGCAGTACCTAAACACTTTTTTGACTGAAGTTTCAAACTTTCAACTTCCTAATAGCAGCAGTAACTGGCCCTAMTGTCTAGTTTGTCTACCAGGATAATTTTAGGGTAAGATCTACACATTTCACAGAATACTCAAACTTAAACCACTTAGATCACACGTTTTATCTCTAATATACTTGTCAAATTTCTAATTCACACTGGAAAAACTGAAACATACAAGAGCTGGGTAATTTATTCATGGCCTTTGCAGGTAACCCACCTTCCAAATATTAAGAAACTCACTGGTATTATAGTCTATTGCAGAAAAAACACACACAGAAAAACCAACCTTCTGGTCCCTTCTGCTTTCTTTCTACTTCTTTGCGATATTCTTCCAGTTCTCGATCTGTGAGTTTATTGAAGGGATTTGGKCCTGTTGTGCTCACTATGACTTTTGGTTGATATTCTTTCTCAATTATTGCCTTTGATGCAGTCACCAGTTCTCCCTGGCAAAAGAAAATGAAGATACATCTGCAATCAAGCAGTAACTTGCAGAACTCTTAGAAGTATAGAGATTACAAAGCAACCAAAACCAAAACAAAAATATAACCTGAAAAATGCTACTTTTTCCTCTTTTAGATTAAAAAAAAAATCTAATACAGATTTTTTTTTTWAATTTAATTCACAGGAGGTTAATGTAAAGGAGAAAACAGGTCTCCACCAGGGAATATCCACCACTGAGCAGTTAATCAAACAGCAGCCTAACAGTCCARCTGAATTATATCTGAAGTCACAAAAGTATATCAAGTTTCTTTTTCTCCCCACAAAAGAAACATTATATCAGGCCCACTTGCATGGCAGTTTGGGCACAGAATACAGTCAAGAACTCAGCTCATGGATATTTTTGTTTCTGGTTTGTTGTGTTGTTTTGGTTTATTATTATTACTATTGTTTGTATTTTGCTTTGTATTTTTTTTAATAACAGAAAAGTCATTTCTAGCAGCTACTACATAACACCTAACAGATGTTATAGTRAAAAGCCATCTTGTATGTGTTCTGYATACACTAGCTTAACAGTTTATTACAAGCTATTTTTAAGTAATTAAGGTTAACTGTAAGTTCGCATATTTACATTTATAACATGTCATATAAGCCAGATAAAAAKTTATACAAATAAAAATATAACATTAGCAATTCTAAGTACAGTAAGTTCCAGTGGATAAAAGCAGATGCATTGGAGATTCTCTAATGTTAAGGTTTTTAGTTTTTCTTCTCTAATCATATAGCAAAGACTACAGCCACTGGCTTTTCATCGTCTTCTGGGTACAAAAGATGCTTGCCTGGAGATAGGTGCTCTATCTCTCAAGTGACTTGTCTAAGCATTTGGTTCTTTCCATTGGATATACAGAACTCTGACACTAGTTTGGAAATCACTGATGTGTGGCCTTGTGCCTCGTGTCATGGTGATACCCAAACTTAGTTGTGGAAAAGAGGTATTTGAATTCTGTTGCCAAATAGGTATGGGCTACTGATTGACCGTGCTCATCTCCATATTCAAATGTTGTCTGCACCARTATTTAGAAGAAAGCATTAGAAAATGCAGTTCAAAAAGACACAGTACCTGAACAAAGAGACAAACATTCCACCCCATGTCCACACTTTATGGACAAGCACAGGATCATCACTGTAAAATTGATGATGAAATTAGAGAGAATGCTGTTTTGGATGCCAAGAGCTACTTTGGACAAGTCGTCAGCACCAAAGAGGTGATAGACAAGAATGTCTGTATGGAATAAGAACAAGAGTAGTTCTGAAAGCCTCACAAGAGATCTCTGGAAATCTGCTCTAGAGCCATCCAGGGAGGTAGAATCTATGCTCCTCTTCAGGAAGCAAGCATCAGCCAGAAGTACCAAAGAAGAAACAGCATAACAATAAGTCTCCACTGTAAGACCCTGAMAGGAACTGCAGGAGAGAAACACCTCTAAAACATTACAGATCACTTCAGTTTCTCCATAAAGTAAGAGGAAATTTCATCTTATATGCAGAATGTCAGTAGAATGTCAAAAGCCTTTTCTCAACTGTATCAATGAAGCACTGATTTGATAGTCAGGGCCTTTCTTAGAAGATAATGCATAAAAGGGTCAGAGATACATCAACCTTTGTAAAAATCCTAATTGTTTTGTAGACAATTCAAAACACCCCTACAACTACAGGGCTCAGCTTTTAATGATGACAGAAAACTGATGCAATTTTATATTTCCCTTTCTATCTTAGCCAATGCTTCAAACTAAGTCCATAGCTTTAACTGAAACTCAGCACTAAGTCGCAGGATTTTGTAAAGCACCGATCTCAAGCAGAGTTTCTACAGTTTTCTGGGATTAAAAAGTCAAGAGAGGAACAAGACACACAGTACCCATTCGTATCCCCAGAAATTTTAAGAATCTTTTAATGTTGCAAGTTAAACTCAGAATGACTGAGTAGAACAACTTCTAATGAAACAGAATGTTACTGAATGCTTGTTGATAATGACGGCAAACAGCAACAYAGGCAGTTTGCAGATCACTGGTTCACTGGCATGACGTGTTCTCCTCCTCAGGAGAGTACCTTTGTTAAATACTGGGAATAAAACTAGCAAATCAAGATTATTGCCTTTCCTAGATTAAAAACAAACAAACAAACAAACCCAAAACAAAAAAAGCCCACAAACCAAAATGAAACCCCCACAAAAACCATCCACAATCAATGCAAACAGTATTTGTACTTGCTGAGTAGCTTTGACCCAAGAGAAGCAACATTGAAAAGATCAGAGGCAACAACACTGGATCACAAAAGCAGAAAAATTATACAAGAGACCGGAAAGAAAAACTTTTGATCTGCTAAAAGCTGATTCCAGATTAACACATCCAGTTTTACTCAGTATCAATAATACAGAAGCAGTTCAAAGGCCACTAATGAAAATTACACTGGTAGAGGGACGGAGTCTACGTGGGAAATAAATTATAGTAGTACATTAGTAAGTTCTGCAACATGATTACTCTAAACCATGTACAAATCAAGAAGCAGAGATTTACTTCACAGAAGAGGCCACAGAGCAGCCTTCCAAGAATTCAAATAAAAATATGTAACACTAAATGAAACATGGGACAGAAAGAAAACAAGTATAAAGGACTAAAAAGACAGTACAGAACATATTTCCAGTTGTTAAATGTGACACTAAAACAGACAAGACTTTGCAGAGCTGTCAACCTGCCTGCCCATGCCATTCACAGATTCCTATGAACATGCAGAAATACTGAACAAGAAAACTGGTCTGGAGTTACTTCCAGTATTAAAGAACCTGAAGAGAGTGAATACATTCCCATAAATAGATTTGCATTCTATTTCAGCAGAAGATGACATGAAAAAACCCTAAAGTTCTAGTGATCTCATCTGGATTATGTGGTATTACTTTGATGATGATTCCAAAAGTATTTTGATGACTATTTGAAGTTTGATTGCATGTGGATGCACCCAAATATCAACAGCATTTTCTCCACTGTAAGAAACACTGGATAGATTACATTCATGAAGAGAATGCATTTTCACTCTGAAAAATTTTGTAAGGGCATACACTCCCACAGACACAAAAGGGAAAGTATAGCTAATGATACACAATATACATTCGTATTAAATATGGACCTCACACTTCCTACATGAAAATTTCAGATAATCAAGTAATTTTGCAACTTCTACACCAAATCTTGCTTTTAGAGAAAAATTCAAAACTGACCATTATTTAACAGGCAAGCATTTCACCTTGTTCTCAGGGATAAATACGACCAAAACTGGCACCTCATATATGCCAATTCTTCTCTCAATCAGACAGTAGGTTGATAACACTTGTCTAATTTAACAATTGCTCCTAACACAATCTGACATTAATGCAGTGCCTTTTTCCAAAACACCAAGATTCCTGAGGTAATGTTCATGCAGAAGTCGCCRGTCAACCGCAGTGCCACATCTGGAGCAGCACTGAGAGGCTCTGCATTAAGAGTAAAGCCACAGAATTTCCATTCTCTAAGAAGAGACACAAAATGGGTGAATCCCCTTCTATTTAAAATTACTGAAAATTCATGTGAATTTATTTTATTTTATGAGACTGCATAATGGTCATTGGTAAGAATATCCAACATTCCCYCTCATTCAGCCAAGACTGCAGCAGAAGCTTGGTTAACCAAGTCTGAACAGGAATAAAATTACAAGATGCACAAGGAGAGTGTGTTGCAACATGGCCAGGACTTCTCAGAACATGGATAAAGCAAGTGACAAGGCAAAATGGAGTATTCACTGCTGCAGCCATAAGAACAGGAGCTCAAAGCAGTACATGCATTCTGTACACAGAGGGATTTTTTTCATCTAAAATAGTGTGCATTAGTGCTTCATATAAATCTCAATGTTAACTGAAAATGTAACACATTTTAAGTGTTACTGCAATTAGACAAAACTTTTTACTTGAACTGTAATTGAATGTCAAAGAATTTGTCAACTGAGAACTTGTAATTATCTGGTACTTAAAAGTCACTAAGTCCTTGATGTAAAAGCTTCTTCAGTTTCATTGAAATTTTCAGGTGAGGTTTATGTGGGCATGATAAGATTGCTTACACTTCCTTTGTTCCACAAAACATGACTGTTTTATGGCAGAATCTTTCTAGGAAATGTCTCTGGTGGGTTTTTTTGTTGTTGTTGCTGTTGTTTTCTGGTTCATTGGATTTTCTGGTTTGGGTTGCATTTTTTTGAAGGGGGTTGTTTGGGATTTTTTTTGTTCTAGTTTTGTTTCTTGGGGTTTTTTTATTCACAAACAGGAAATTATTAAGCATTCAGGTCACAATCCATATTAAAATAATAAACATTATGAAATAGGCCACATCTATTTCATAATTACTCCTGTAATTTACATTGTTATTCAATTTTACACACTATTTCAAGGAGAAAGCACTTCCATGACACCGCAAAAAACGGAAACAACTACTTTGGACATCTAAACCCTAACATGAAACTACTAGGCAAAATCATATAACCAATAGATCATTTGTTGGTTCTCTGCCATCTATGAAAATGYATGTAAGCTATCTGACTAGTTTTATAGAAAAGTGATGCCATTGTTTGAAAATAATGCTTGAAATATTTCACTGATGAAAAAGATGCCTGTGTTGTGATAATTATCATAAAAATAATCTTTCACTTTGAAGGTATTATTAAGCAGAGAAGAAAAGCCACACACTGCCTGGAAGAATCTGGCTTTATTTTATTTTTCATCTTGAATCAGGAAATAATGCTTTATTATTTTTCCTTTCAGAATATGGACAAAAACTCTATGTGAAAAATATCACTATCATACTCTCAGTATGATCCAAGTATCTGAAACACAAACTGGCTCATTACACTAGAAAGTGTTATAAAACCATGAGGTTTCCAACAGTGGTGTCATTCAAAGTATTCTGGTTTTTTTTCATGTGAAAGTTATTCTGCTAATGAGGTCTTTAGGCATGACCTAAACCCAAGATTTAAGAATCTTTTAGATAAAGTACTGGAGCAGAGGAGGCACTGATGCTCATTTACACACTGYGCTTCCACATTACATCACCTCTAAGGAATATCTTTGAAACCAGGGAAAGAAACCCAGCAGAGGATGCGTTCTTTGCCATGTGCAGCTGCTCCATTCAGCCAGCCCCAAGGACTGCCCACCCCAACATACCCACACCTCTTGAACTCATTCTGTATTAAATGTCTATTATGTAAGCACAAGCATGATTACAAGTGTGAAAGCCAATTGATTTGGAAGTGTGGGGCATTACTTAGCAACTCTTGTGGATAACTGCAGGAAGTTTCAAGGAAGCCAGAYRTCTAGCACTGTGGGATCAAGAGCTGACAGTGTTTGTAACATAACACACTGAGTTTGCGGTATCCTCAGAATTACACTGTTGTRATCAGGCTGAGATTAAGTTAACACTAAGTTGATCTCAAATCAGAATAATTCAACACTAACAGCATGCATAAGAAACCCACTATATGCAGAACCTGATCAGCACCTTAATATCAGAAGTGTTTCCTCACCACCTTCTACAAAGATGAAGATCTTAAAAGACACTCTTAACAGGGTAAAGTAACTGTTTGCAGCATCGCATATACATAATTTGAAGATCCATCTATTTTCTTTTTTTTTGTAATTTTCTAGCCAAATCATTAGCTAACAGAGGAAAAAGGTCAGGGTAAGGAGAGGTTAAATGAAGGGTGAACAACAGTATTTAGAGCAGTATGACAGGGCAGTACCTTTCTAACAGACAGAGATTTAGCGGGACTAAAGGCCTGCTCTGTGAGATCGAGCCCTTCAATAGATTCCGTACAGTCTGAGAGGGGAGCATCCTGCAACAGTAAATTGAGTAAACAGAGCAAACCGAGCCCGGGCTTTTAAACATCAACCGAAAGYGTTGTGATGCTTGCTAAAAACATGCAAAGAAACAGTAACTGGTAGATGAAATTGCATATGACAATGAATTGACATGCACACAATATGACACCCAACATGAATAATGCCATGGTCATGGTAAGACTTKCCAAACTTTAAAAAGTATATCAGAAAATACTTATCTGGGGCAGTTGAAAGCACTCGGATATAAAAAGCTTTAAAAGTTATTCAGCTATACAGTAGAACTGTACAGCTCTAATTCTTACTTTACTTTAAGCTATGATTTATAGTCTTTTGTATATCCAGATATACTGCTTTTAAGTTTTATTGATGTAATAGCTTTTTTCCCAAACTGTTCTTCAAATAAAATATTATGAAGCATGAAAACTCATATTTAACACGAAACACTACTGCCCCACAGTGAGCCTGCTGTGCCCAGGATTAACACTTCAAGATACATGAACTCAGAAATCAAAAAACCAAAAAGTTGCCACAAAGCCCAACTAGTTTTGAACAAGAATCTAACCCATATAAATAAGGCTTCTGAATTTCATGCATTACATTCAGCAAAAAAACCAAGAAGCATCCTACACAGACATGCTTGTCTACATGGCTGAAGCCTCTAAATTTCTGACCCTGAGCACTCTCGCAAAGACAATGGTGTTACCTCTAAGACTTACCTTATAAACAGTTACTCTCTGCCAGTTAAAGAATAATTTCATAGTCATATATTAGGTGAAAGCAGAGGATATCGTAGATTATGCTAATAGTTCTAGGAATTTTATACTCTCACCTGTACAAGACTCCTGTCCACAACTACCCCAGAAAGAACCTGTGACTGAGGGCCCGCCGTTTTTATATCTTGCAAATTTTGCTCTCGGATCTGTAAAAGAAAGCATCAGAAAACAACCACATGAACAACAGAGAAAAGTTGATCACATTTTTGTATTTGAAAAAGGGGTGAGTGAACCTGCCAGGGGGCTACAACTACTGCTGACTGCTGTGGCCATAGAGCCATCAAATGAAGCTGAGCTTATAAACACCACTTGAAGGAAAATGTTCAGGTTCCTGGCTGTTTCCTCACATTTCTCAGAATTTAGTCTTCAAGTACCACAGCATGTGTTGTCCTTTGCTTTTTAGTACTAGATCATGATAGAAGAGATAACAGACAACTCCAGTTTGTGAAAAGTGAGGAGAGAAGGAAAGCACAGAGGTCATATTTGTATAAGTCTATTGTACCTGACCAGTCATTTGCAGGTTTGTCATTAGCTACTAGTCACTGATATTGCACCACAATATCATCTTCTTATAGAACTTACTGTAAAACACTGCACAACTTTCCATTTTTGCACCTAGTAGGACCATATTCTCAAAAGAGCATGTAAATAATTTCTCTGTACATAAACTGACACTCTGGAGTTCCCAAAAACACCYCTTTTGTTGCATCCTAAATACCTCCCAGTTCTTTCCATACAGAACATAGAGACAAACTGGATCTCCAAACCTAGGTATTATCTATTTAAATTAGATWCCCTACAGTGGTAAAGAATTCATACCAACTGACACAAAATTTATTTCTAAAATATTCTGGTTCTTGTTCCAAGATAAATGAAGAAAAGCATGCACCTCAAAAGACCTCTACTTTACAACTAAAAAGGACATTCARTTATAAAAAATACATGCATACAAATACACAAACAAGAGGAATTACTAAGATGTGGTATTTCAGAAAGTGTGAAGATGCTGCATCATTTTCACTTGTTTCTAATTGACTACCCTCCTCATCATTGGGAAAGTATAAAATTTGAAGTCTTACTCCTCTTAGTCACTTCATTCAAGTTTTTAATAAAACAGTATTTGTGTTTGAAACACCAAGAGACTGCTTGGAAATTTCACCGTAATTCTCATTTCAGGTGATTATTATTTTACAGTGCCAAGTCAGGAAAGCCTAAGTTCTGTCAGCCATACACAAATTATTTCAGATTCCTRTTAGTACCCCGGCACATAGCCTTGCGTTGACATAATGCTAACTCTTATGTTCCATTCAGTTAGAGGTGGCAAAACAATCCAGAAAAAGTTAAGTATTAACAAAATACCAGGGCATATTTTATACTGTAAAAGAAATAAAAGTGAAAAATGCATYCAGTGCTTTCCTGTTGGTAGATTGGTGACAAGATCATCTGAAATTCCAAAACAGGAAAATTAGCTGCAAGCTCATTTMAAAAAGAATAACTTTCAGTTCCAAAGGCAAACAAAATGACTGCAGCAATCACAGCATTTATAATACAGTAAATGGAAATATGGAGAGAGACCCATAGACTACTTTGTCAAGGCCACAATTTCAACTGGTGTAACCAAAACAGGAAAACAGGTCACTAATGTAAAATTATGATCTCAGGGTACAGAATTACTACCATAAACTCAGGACTGGCTGTTTCAGAGGTACCCAACAACTGGTCCAAGAAAAATGAAAGTCTTCATATATTGAACAGAAATACTTTTTCCAAGAAGAGTTCAGGTACATTTAGGAATTGCTTCATTATTTAGTTATAAAGGGACAGAACAATACCAGAACTGTGTTATTGAGCCCCCAAAATTTCATTATAGCAAAGTAAATTAGTTCATTACAAGTACACAACTTCATTGCAGTGATGACCAAGAAAAAAGTTACTTTAATGCTATTACAAACCTTGTTCCTCATTTCTTGGACCTCCTTTGGATTGGTGTTCAATGGAACAAACAGATTAGGGACAGCAGAGGTGGCAGTTCTATGTCCATCCTCTTTAGTCCACTGTAACATCAAGAACAGTTGCGGCGTCAGAACTGCTGTAATGGCTATGGACACTCAGAGCAGCAAAGTCACATCACAGTTGATCATGCATTATACAGAGCAGAGAACTGAACCAATGATTGCATTTTTCTATTCATTCCTAAGTTGCTTTCTTCTTCAGTAATATAAACTGTACCTTCAGATACATTTCTAGAGATCAAAAGCATTCTACCAAGTCAAGTTAGTAACAACAACAACTAGAGAGCCAGCTAACTTGCAAATAACTTCCACCCAAAACGATGCCATTCCTACAGCTATGTGCAGTTCAGAGATTAYGGAGACTGAGGGGTTTTTAAGCTGTATTTTTCTGTGCACTTGACCACACTGRCAGCTGCAGTGGTTTGTATTTCTAAAAACTGCCTACTTCTCAGTTTACAAATAGACATTTTAATACAGGAGTAGGAAAACGCCAATATAATTACTTATTTTTAAGGACATTTTTAATCAAGAATTTCTCAATGAGTTCATATTTGTTTAAAAAGGACACTATTCCTTACCCAAACAGAAGTATAGCAAGATCTAAGACATGCGCTTTAAGACCCTGTTACTGCTGTTTTCATTTTCTGCACTGGGTGTTTTTACAAAATAACACGAGAGAGACAGAGAGATCATTGATTCAATCCTCTGGTACCCAACAAACATCAAAGCAAACTTAAAGCATAAGATGACAGAAGTATGAAAAGCAATGTGATGTCACTAACCAGGTTTAGTGAATGACTGTACCGTGAAGCAAGAGTGGGCATCACCAAAGTTTTGCATTAAAACAAGCTACTTCAGCAAAATGATCTGTTACCAGAATTAGTTTCTGCACAAATAAAGAGCTGTACCAGCACAGCAACCTAAAGGAACAGTTTGGTGATGTCGAATATTTTATAACTCATAGCTCAGAAGGTTACAAAAATATCCCAAACACAAGCTTTAAGCGCTTCATGGGTTCTTCATAGAAGGTTGCTTTATTTGATCCGTGCATTTAGTATGGAGTTCTGTTAATTTGAYGAATAACTAACTCTTTATCTTGATGTATTTACTTTGTACAGTGTCCTAATTTCCAATCACTATTGCATAGAAAATGCACCGAACAGTAAAGCAAACCTGTTTATAGAGCAAATGCTATGCGTTTTTTCCTGAGTTACTTCAAGAAACAATAAGATATAGCCAGAAACTGTCAGACTTCAGAAAGCAACAGAATTTTAAAATGTTTTGCAACTGTAAAGTAAAAAATGGAATGAACATGGAGCTGTGAAATACTCACTGATGATTATCTTCTCAGATAAAAACTACTCCAGCTTTTTATTAAAGATAGTTTTTAGTCAAAACATATATATAAAAACAACCTYAATATAACAAGCTACTTTTTCTTAGGTTAATAGCAAGCATTAAAAAATTTAAATACACAAACCTGTTATACTGTATGAAATTCTCGATTGTTTCAGTATATCATTAAACAAGGTTAGTTTGTGACACAGAATTTTGCTTCCATCTTTCACTAATRATTTCAAGTATGAAATACTACCTACTTTTTGAGCTGAGGCTGAAAAGCACAAACTGCTCCAAACATATACATAGCTTTAAGCTATGGTAAAACTATATTGGATCAAGGTAAATCTGCATCACTATAGGTCAATATAGCAAAGCTACATTTCATTGAGGTAAATCTATAATCGAGGTTAAACGATAACTTAGTTTAGTGACATGTTGATAGTACAAACAACAAAYGTATTTATTAATCTCTTAAACTAAAAGAACACCACAGAAATATCACAGAGATCCTCTGTTTTTTCAGGACTTTCTACATGTTAACACTATGTATTTTAGTATATACATTGCCTGAGGAATCATTCCAGAAAGGTATTTGGAATATAGA
>JACAXG010000056.1:3770461-3990461 GCA_018881555.1 Amblyornis subalaris | reverse complement strand
TAGCTTATTTCCCAAGGCACTCTAATTCTTTATCTATCAAGCTAGCTGTAAAGAAACTGCAGCCCCAATGATGCAGACTTAGCTTTCTTTAGTTTTCATGCATTAAGCACTGCTGAGGCCTTACTTTGGCTTCTGCTCCAAATTTTAATGATCAAAATGCATCTACCACCTAATACAACTAACTATCCAATACAATATGTGGCTAAACGTAATACTAAGGGTCTCTATTGCATGACTGAAAGCTCCTTTCTATTCCTACATTCCTAGCGAGTACAATGCCATTTCTTTATGATCCTGCTTTCTATTTGCAGTAAGAAACATAAAACTGGTATTTCCTAGAGAAACTGAAATCCAACTGAATCTACCAAAGGTAGCAGTCAGATACAAGGACTCTGCTGTCCATCTTTCCCAATAAAGCTGCTTAGTAAATGTTGGTATCTCGTCATTCATTACAGATGGGATTTTACTGAAACTATTTTATCTGAAGGCTTTTATTTATTTGAAGTCTGTCTTTTGAGCTCTTCTAGGTACTAGTAGATTCTTACAAAATCATGCCCGACCCTGCACCTGGTAAGACATTAACAGTTTTACACATTTGGGGAGGGGATGGGAACAGATGGGAAAATACAGACTGAGTGCAAGTACCACAGCACTCTGATTTCTAAGTGCCAAATCCCACAAGATCTCCTCTGATCTCACCAACAACAACCAGATTATGAACAAGAAGAAATCTGCTATCTGTACAATCTGTACAAAGGACACCTGGAGTATTCTATGATGCTTTTCATGTTGTCTCCAAGTCATTGGGAAAGAACAAGGCTGCAGGCTGTACAAACTATCCCAACTACATGCAGCTTTAAAAAAATTATTTTATACATTATCATATGCAAAATGAGACAAAACCATCTGCCTTACCAGATTATCAAGCATTCGCATAAGAGCTTCAAACTCCTGTTCTCCAATCTGCCATTTTGGATGGGATACAGTACCCTCACCTGCTGGAGACTCAGGGGAACGAGACTTGGCTTTATACTTCCCAGGATCTAAAAGCACTAAGTTGTCAGGGCCACCTGCACTGGCCAGGGTACGTACCTTAAAAACAAGAAAGTAATCTTTAGGTTTCTTGTGGGAGATGGGGTGAAAACAACCAAAAAACCCCTAAAAACTTGGCATAAACCCAGAAGAAACCTACTTAATTTTAAAGCTAAATAACTGAATATTCTTCTATAGAAGTTGTCTTAAGTCATTGAAAATATCTGTTCTAATGGGCAGCATATGTCAAATTGATGGTTTTGATACAGTATTGGAATATTGTCAGTGAAACCAACATTTTGGATGTCCTCCCACAATATAATGATTTCAYACATCGTTGTGTTACTTTAGATGAAGAGTTAAACCAGTAAAGTATACAATTATTAATCTGTTTGGAAGATAATACAGCAGGCTGTATTATTACATAATATATCAAAATTCTTACTTGTATCTCACAGGCAAGCACTAGGTTATGAATATAGTAGAAAGCCTCCTCAACAGTCTCTCCAACTGATACTAAGCCATGGTTTCTGAGAATAAGGACCTAGAGAGACATTGAAAAAAAGTTAACAGCAGTAAGGCAAGTATTTTCTTGCTCTTGATTTAAGAATATTTGCTACTGAATAAAGAAYATACCTGTCACACACACACACGTTGCCCCTCCCACTTTTTTTTTTAAATTCTAGATGTAAATACTGACCTTGCTTTTAGGCCCCAAATTTTTCTGAATAACCACCTTTTCTTCATCATCCACTAAAATCCCATGGTAGTCATGATAAGCAACTTCCCCTAGAGAAAGTGCTTCAGGTGAAATTGGCAAGAGACCACACTTCATTGCAGAAACCTGAGAAGTATTAAAACAACTGACTTAATTTCTTGSAACAGAAAAAGTGAAAAAGTACACTAACTATGAGAATTATAATAAAATATATTTTTACATATGATATGAATCTATGTCTACAAGTATATCCATAATGGTCTTATACTCCATCCTTAAAGCCTCTATTTTAATAACTTTTGGATTGGATACAGAAGTCACATTGATCTTGTGTCTGTCTCAATATGGCTGTTTTTATGCTTTTACATGACAGCAACACCAATATAAAAAGACTAAGGAAAAAAAACTCCAAGAAACCACCAAAACCCAAGATCAACTGCATCCTTCATTCCTTTCACTCCACTCAGTTATTTCCCCCTCCTGCCCCCCCTGCCAAAAGAACTTAAGTGACAAAGGTAATTCTGCAGCACTTCAGGTAAAGTTAAAGAATATTTTTAAAAAGACTACTCCATAATTCACAATTTTAGGAATTTGATCATTTATCCTTAAAATGGTTGTATTAATCTCATTAGTCAATTAACGGGAAAAAAAAAAAATCATCAGAATATGAACTCTGAAAGAGTCACTCTCTCAAAACATTCCAAAAAGGCAGAACTGACTTGTAATCAGTTGCTTCAAAGAGATATATTGGGAAAGCTTCAAATATTTCAGAAAACCTTGATCAACTGTGCTTTACAAAACCAACGAAATATGCTAGAGTTTTTATGACTCACTGTMAAAATATCTGGTCTTTTCTGGTAATGGACACACATATATGAAATATGTATTGTCCAATGACAGAACTCAATCTACTGTCTGACCATTCTGGTGATAACCAAATAYGGAAAATCGGACTGATTCAAACAGAACCATATTTGAAGAGAGACTTAAAAAGGCTCTCAACCCTTCAAAACCTATGATTAAGGGGACCCACCTATTTTCCCCTGGGAGGGTGGGGGGAACAGGACAGATGACAAACCCAGAAGTTGCTTACCGCTGCTCCTGCTGGCGTATGGATATGGACAATGCATTTGACATCAGGTCGAGCTGCATAAATTGCAGAGTGCAACGTAAAACCAGCTTGGTTTACTCCCAGGTTAGTGCTTCCACGATCAACTACATCTCCCTGAATATTGATTTTAACCTGCGAATGAAAAGAATTATTTTCATGAATGAATTAAGACTCACGAAAATCTGATTTAATTCAGCATCTACCACTGAAGTTCTAAAACCACATCGTCACTTATAGCTGAAGTGCCTAAAGTTTCCCTCGACAAGCCAGACTCAACAGCCAGCAGCTTTCAAGGCCATGAGGTGATCTGCAGTCCAAATGACCTGGCTCCTCTTTACAGGTAGCTCAACTGGAGGACACCTGGTGGTGAACATGGACAAAGAAATCTCTCTCTGAGATACCTCAGCTGTACCAAAACCAGCCATGTTCAATAAAACTATTCTAAACATATTACACAAAGAGTTAAATATTCTCCAGGACAGATTTTAAACAGTGACATATATCCATATATATACATACATGAATATTTTACAGTTATGAAATTAGCAGTTGCTTACCAGACTAGATGCAGTGACTTCACTATAGAGGAGTCCAAATGGTACAATAAGGAAGTGCTCTTGCTCAGAATTTACCCTGGCCTAAGGATAAAACAAGAGTAAGAGTTACTAAGAATATTTTATTAAAGCATACAAGAAGGCCCAAACTATTGAAGTTACTTTTACATCCTGAATATGGAATGGGCAAATATGCCTATAACATGCAATATGACTTTTATGTATGCTACAACCGATAATCGATGCACAGCACAGTTAATTAACTCATGTTGAATACAAACAGATGGCAGATACACGCCAGTGTCCTTCAGATTGGTGGAATTTAGTAAACCCTTATATTCTGTTATAATGACAACTTACCTACTACAAATAAAAGTAACAATACTGAGAGAAATGGGGAAAAAAAGTTAATTTTTTTAGCAGAACGAGTTTACACTTCAACTGTATTTCTACCTTAGTAACACATAACGTATGAAATAGACGTCTGTGAGAAAATACAAGAATTTGGCCCACAGATCTAAACCATCTTGATGCTGAGAAGGGTTTCATCACTGCTGCTGCTTCCTGTGAGACATCTGTGAGCAGTACAGCACACTTGCAGATTTTCTACCAAGTATTCCACAGCCTTCATGTATGTTTTTGCTCTCTTGTCTCATTCACCCAACTGGGGGTTTATAATACAAAAATAATTTTGGCTTCAAAGAATTCACATCTTGGGGTGCATCTCTTAAAATTCTGTACAACAAAAAATACAGGACATCTAGGTAGTTTAGGTGTCTCTTGATGGTGAATTAATAGGCTTCGTAAGTCTTAATGGACACATGAGACAACTCCCTACTTTGCTATGAGTTTATCTAGTGTTCGGGTAGCTTGTGTTGTGAGTTTGGGTTTTTTATTTGGTGGTTGTTTGTTCTTTTTAATTAAAAGTTATTTATGAGTTTTGCACTTCCCTGAAATGCAGCTACTTTATGCTGCTTCAACCTCATGTCTTCCACTACTCGCAACACTAAATACGTACGTACTTTGATACAGTTCTACTGCAGGGAAAAGAATTCTAAAATAAGTAGTTGATCAGTCATGCAAAAGCTTCTAGCACAGATCTAGTTTCCTTTACAACCAGCTGGGAATAGGCTACAATATAAGAGCCTCACACTGAACCAGTCAGTTGAAGTTAACCTGTACTTTTATGAATCACCAAAGTAATTCTCCATTACATAAGTGTAAATGATGTAGAAAATCTCTTACTTTCTTATGCAAGATAAAGAACAGGTATCATTCAAAATGCCCCAAAAGCTAATGAGAAAGCTCAAATGGAAGACAAACAAGCAGCAAGACCCACAAGCCATTTTGCTTTAGGATTAGACCCCATAAACAGCTCATGCGCTCAAAGCAAACCAAGTCCTGGCGAATGATGTGTACCTTCTGTAAACCTGTAATCTCAAATTCTGCCTGACCCTGGAGGCACCCAAGTTTACTCCACATTATTGTACTTGACATGAAAACCCTGGAGGTGCCCAAGTGTACTCAACATTATTATACTTGACATGAAAGCTCTTGATGCTCTGCAATTCTGCTTCTGCATCAGGACTGCACTAGTCTGAACAATTCCACATACAGTAACTGCCACTGATTGATACGGATCCAAAAAAAGCAACAATACTCCAACTCCCTGATATGCCCAGATTGGCATATACTCTCATATCCCTCACAATTCTTTTCTCCTCTAACACACAGGCTTCTGACCCTCACAGAAGGCTGTTGTATCTTTTCTCTTACTTCAGAAGTGCACTGGCAGCTTTTGACTTGAATGCAATCACCCAGTAATTAGAGCATCCACTTACAGAAAAATGAAAACCTGGAGTCAAACGCCAAAACTGCATGAAATGGTAGTATTCACCACATTCCAAAGGGGTGCCTTAGTACTACTTAATGCATGGGTATATCGAGCAAAGACAAGACAAAGTTTTGTAAACACAATAAACCTTGTTCTATATCAGGTTCTGAAGAATTATATCTTTTTCAGACACTTTTCAGAATACTGTTCACTGGAGGAGTTTGTGAAAGACAGGAGAACTATCTCTTGGGACTGCTACTGACAAACCAAGAGCTTTCCAGTACCTCTGCCACTCAGAAGTGTCTAAAACACTTTCAGAATCTCATATTCCAAGGGCTTTGACTGTCTTCCACCTCAACTGGCACCACCGCTACTGGTATCTTCCTTGTGCTCCTCCCCAGAGAAAGCAAACTTGAGGCATTCCACCCCAATCACATGCCCTTGCCTCAACCCCTTCCCTCGACATGCTACCCTTCATTACATTTATCTTTTTATCTAAACGCGCAAACATTCCCAGGGCTGAACTTGACACTGGAAAGCCATCTCCAAACCTGCTTGCCTAGTAATCTTTTCACTGCATTAATGTCCCTTTTACAAAATCAATTCTCCTGTCACGTATGAAAAATCTGGGGGAGGCACAGAGTTGTTTACAAGAACCATTATGTTGGATATGTTCCCTTACAAATGGAACCAAAAGATCTAACCAATACTGCCTTGATCCTGTGCCTACACAAATCATTTATCATCTTCATCTGTTCACAAATAATATGCCTTGAAATCTCAAAGAGCAGTAAAAATAAGATTACCGTATTTCATTCCAACTGCAAGTAGAGGAACGGAAAATACATAAAGGACAACCTCTACTATGTAGAATAAAACACAATTCAGCTCTGTTAGGACAACAATTGACTGGGCTGCACACCACAGCTGTGACTTTACTCATGAGACTCATGTTGATCATTCTTCTGGCGTATAAAACCTCCTTGATTTGACCTCCTTGTCATTATTTTTATGGATGCCAATGATTACTCAGTCACAAGGAGAATTGTTGGCATGCTGCATTAAGCTGAGTAACYCACTCATGTTCAGGAAATACTATGGCTTCTTTTTCAAAAAGGCTGGTACCTGAATGATAAAATTCAACTGAATGACTAAGTAGATATTTTAGTACTTAGCAAGAAAAGAAAGAAAACTAAGAAATGACCTTACAGAATAATAAATACAATTATTCAAAGCACTTAAGACACTAAAAGACTGAGTCTTTCAGGAACCTTAATTTCATCATAAGCAGTTTCATGTACACTATCTTAAGACTCTATTCAGGCTGTGGTAGCTGACATCCAAGCTCAGACGTAATGACAAATCTCTTCACTATTATACTGCTTCTTTCAATACCACTTTGCTCCTTTACACACAAAGAGAAAATGACAGATAGGGGAGGGAAGCAATTCTCTTGTATGTTAAAACAATTGGTTCAATTATCTGTTGATTCAATACTCACTGTTATATGATTGTAAATAAGCTGAGACCAGCCAAAGAGATCTGCTAATCTGTAGAAAGCTGCCAATTTACATCGTAACAACTTCTCCCCTTTTTCGTAAGCGATGGAATCTGACCCTCTCAGATCATTCACTGGAGTTACCATGCCAAGACCTGAAAAGGAGAAGGGGTAAAAAAGCACAAGGTTTGCATTCAGCATCAGTTCAAACCTAGCAACATGCACCACTATTACAACAGTTGTTCTTACTGGTTTTATGACCATACTACCCTAAGAAATGGATAGCAAATTTTCATTACTATAATGTAGTAAATTATATTACACAAATATTCTGACAGTCTTGAGCAAGGTTATTCAGCTTTGGTAGACTCAATATTCATTTCCTTCCATACTACAAATTAGTGCCAAGGTGACAGTGCATTTCTTAGCAAAATATTGTTCTCCTCTCTCAAACTAATGATTGTGTGTAAAATAGATCTTCATTGTTACATGAAAAATGTAATTTCAAATATTCCACTTTTTGAGATGCAGGTGTGCCTGACAAGGAGAATTACACACCTAAAGAGATGCACACAGGTTCATTTAATTAAGAAAATTTAAGAGAGAATAAGATTATGGTAAATAATACAAATACTGTAGTTCCAGTTACAGTGCAATTAGAAATGTGGTTAAAAGTAACTGTGATAAAGCAGTACCAGGCCACGCTACAGTCTAAACTAAAGATTTATTTTGGAGCACAGGCAAGGATTCTGGTTATCTTAACACAAAACCTGTGTGTACATGCATTTGCACATTCTGGGTTTTGTTTTCCTTCTTTGTTTTGCTTGCTGATGTTTCTTGTCTAAAGCTTCACTTCACGGGAGAAAGCTGCAAACAGTATTTCAATGGCAAAAATAATCAGTTTCTAAAGACCTTCACTGTTACCAGACTACTAATGAGCATTTTATTTTCCGGCAGACAAACCATGGCATAATTAGCAATATTTAAATATTTAAAATTTTTAATAGCACTGACTTATCAGGCTTATTTTTCAATTAAGATACCATCCCTGAAATAGCTTTTGATATAAATTATATACATAAATCACATTGCATACCACTGTGGCATTTAGAAACTAATAAATTCATTTCATGTGTTCAATGTTCGTGTGAGCAGAACAGGATAGCATTCGAACTTCACAGTACTTTTTATTTCATTCACACTGCCTTCATTTTAAGCCTTTCAAGAAAAGGAAAAAAGGAATTCAGCTGTGATGGCTGAAGGTGCACTCACTCATGTTTAATGCAGCCATTCCGCCTTGAGGTGCTGCAGGGTAGACATTTGGTACGTGCGTGGTCATGAAATCTGCAATCTGCTGTAAAGCCAATAAACCTGTTGGGTTCTTCCCTTTCTTGAATTGTTCCTGGATCATAGATTCCAATTCTTCACAGAAGGCCTAGCAACAAGACATTGCATGTTGTTATGTATGTTTAAATGAACTTCAGCCTTTCATACACAACTTCTTTTTAGCACTTTGATGGAACCATCCTACACCTCTTCTGAAAAACATTTCAGGGCAGAATTACTGAGTGCATTCTGTAACTTCAAAACATTGCTCTCTGGAGCTCCAATGATATGAGTCACTTGGGGGGTTTTTATGGAAATTCCAGCATTCTCTCTTCCAGTAACACCAAAACTCTTTGAGCCTACTAATATGAATTTCTGGAAGCAGGAGAATGTACAATTGACTTGAACACAAAACATGAAAGGAAAAGTAGCACAATCAGAAAAGAAAATTTTTCACTGTGGCTCGCAGGGAACTGAGAGCCAAGAAGGCATCCAGGAACACAAAAAACAATGAACACTGGATTTTTAAAGCTTGTTTAGATAAGAGGTTGTTTACATTTTTCCTGATTTTTTTTTATTATTTTAACTTGGAAGGGAGAAAGCAAGATTTTTTACTATTGCCAACAGCTCCTGCTTTTGATAAGAACACTGGAATTTGTACTGAAAGAAAAATATTGTAATCATTAAATCATTACTTTTTTATTAAGTGATTTATTATTATTTTCATCAATCAAATCAGTTAACACAGAAAGATTGTGAATGTACTATCACAATTCTATTCAAATGAAGTTATGTCACATAATGTTTCATATCTAAAGTCACCCACCAGTTATCACAAAAGGTACAAATGTTATGAGAGGAATTTTGTTTGTGTACTTTCTTCCCAAGGGAACACCTTCAATATTAAATGTCAGTCATTCATAGTTCATTACTGTGCACCCTTTCAAAAAGAGATATATAAAAAAATTTCATATGTCCAAATCCCAAAAGAAAAACTGAGTACAGGACAGACCTGCCTTGTATCAGCTACTCTTAAAAGTGTTACATTTAAATGAATACATAAAACAAGTAAAAAAAAAAGTCTTACAAGGACTAGATGGAAAATATGAAAAAAAAAATTGATGATTATACAGAGAATTTTGAAAGCCAGACTGAAGAGCTGCTTCATGAGTATAAAAAGTCAAACAGACAGCATGAGGGAAAAAAAATCAGGAAAGGCCAGCAAGAAAAAAGAACAAATGGATCTAAGATACCATAAAATTCTCCAATTCCACACTTATAGTTATAATAAAGATATTAAATTTGTCACTTTAAAGATGAAGCATTTTCTTTCTTACTGGGCTTTGAAGAATCATGGAGACTCTCTTCTTCTGTTCCATCATGTTAAAATCCTGGCGAAGGTCAGGTGCCATATTTCTCTCTCTCAAATATTCTGGATTATTTTCATCAACTCGATCAAAATACCTCTCTTTATGAGGGGCTGTTGTTGGAGGTGGTGAAGTCACCACCCCCACGCCAGAATCACCATTCATAGCACAGTTTTACGGAACCTATGAAGAAGGACAGAGAAGGCAAACAAATCAAGCAAAGAAATAATTATGAACTCCATATGTGTTTCTGCTCTCAGAGTATTAGTTCAAATCCATCTAAAATTAGCATGTCTTCCCAAACACAGAAACAACGTTTGTGCAACTGGATAGCAATGTTCTAGAGCAGGAAAAAGGATTTTAATATACAAGATCAGAAAACTAGGCTAACATATGAAAAGTCAAATATGCTACATAAGTTAATGCAACACAACATTAATACGAGAGCTCCCATTTAAGCTAAATTCTTTAAACTGTCTGGACAGCATGGAAGTCCTTCAAACCTTCTCAGAAACAATGACAGAAGTTCCAGACACAAGGTCTAACTCTTTGGTTTGGGGGTTTTGTCTTTTTTTTTTTTTCTTAAAAAGTTAAAGCAGACATAAGAAAAAGAATATTGCATAAATCAGAAATTAAATCATTACTGAAATTAGTATATTACACATGTTCATTAATATGAAGAATCGGCCCCACCAAAACACGCTCGGACTGCCAACACATTACTAGTAATAACAACACAAACTCAAAAATCCTGACTCTGCAACCCAAGATATGCTTTTCCAAYTTATTTTAGGTCCATTCAACAACACGCACATCACTACATTAGCATGTGTGTTTTGGAATCTGGAAAGCACAGACACACACAGCCCCCACTCCCTGGCCAGGGTTCTATTCAGTTTTACACATTGTAGTCAGCAAGTGCCTGTATCTACTAGAAAGACTGAAAGCTCAGCCAGTGTTGCTCATACACACCTCCTTCTTCCACTCACAAGAATTCCTTTGGGTAACATTATCCCAGTTTTCTGGGCACATTATTACAACCCTCATTCCAAAATCCTTCTCAGAAGAATTTTGAAGCCTTCCACTGACAAATAGACAGTTCAATAAAGCCACCCTCGCAACACTTTGATATTCAAGCCTCTGATTCCTGGTCATCTGACATATCAAATTAAAACTAAGTAGAAAAGACTGCATATATTTTCATGTAAGTAATCATTCATCATCTATATGTTATAATTAGTAAGTTCCTATATATGTCTCTATACTTCTGCTATTTTTAGATTTTTCTTAGGGACTCATCTTAAACTGTACTTGCTTTTAATTTGCTTAGTAATTTATTTGCATGCTTCATTGCTAAAACCACTTCAGATGTGAATGCAGACAGAAAAGGCAAGTATACATAAATTTTGAAATGCAGATTATGTTAAACAAAATCATTGCGATAAAGAAAATTATCTACTTCAAGACTCCAGAATTAGCAGACCTTGTCCTCTTTAATTCTTACATTAGAAACTAAGCTTCAAAATTCAACTCATTTCTTGTATCAGAATGAACAAACCAGCTGAACACAATGAGCAAAATGAAGTATTTTCCTTGACTCTGCAGAATAGGATACTACTATGAAAACCCATGTTAGCACTTCAATGCTCAATGATTTCCACCCACTGAGTTACTAAATAAACACACAAAGACACCTCTGCACTGTTTAAAATATTTCATTTTAGACTTTAAACATCATGGTCAATTGTTTTCTTTCCTTCTCTAAATAAGTCCATATGCACATGTTTATTTTTTAAATTGCTAGCTTTCCTTCATCCATGAAGAAATACAGTGCATAGCAAGAAGAAATAATGCTTTTATCCGCAAGGAAAACCTTGTAAGGTGTTAGGAAATTGTAAGCAAGTGAAGTTATAGCAAAGTAGGCACCTCTTCTTTGGCAGCCTCAGATGCCTAATACACTCCTAAATTCTCTTCCTCCTCACAACCTCCAGCCTGCACCATCTGCCACTTCCTTCCTTGAAAATGCTTTTGAAGGCCCATGAACACTTTTCTACACCCTTCTGAGTTTTATCAGCCATACCACCACCTCTACACCCAGGGCCTTGTTGAAAAACAACAGTTTGCAGACCCAAACGTGTCTTACTCTTAACAGTGACAGCTCACTTGGCTCAATCAAAGTCTGAACTCCACCGGCCTCTGCTTATCAAAACAAATCAGGGAGTTTAGAAACAGCACAAGTGCGAGTCCACAAATGAAGACAACTGGAACCACTCAGTTCAGACTTTATACTGCACTCTGTTGAGCACAGCCACAAGTGTGTCTTTACTCAAAAGCAAAGCCTGGGAAAACGATGAAGTTTGAGCTTACCAGCAGCAGAGAACAACAGCCTGCTCCTGCCTGCTGAGACATTCATTTTCAGTCTAAGTGCCATATTGTACATGTAGGCACAGTCTTAYTTAAATTAAACTGTACACACACCCGCTAACAGAATTTTTCATTTAATTATTTACACTAATTCCGTCTTACTTTCAGGGTACCAAAACCTATTTCCAAATGAATGACATACATAATCACTGTTTCTTACTCACATTGGAGAGAAGCTGGTCCCTAATAGCCTGCATGGGCAACATTAAAATAGGATCACAGTGTCTGGCAAAGTTGCATTACTCCTCCATTCAAATATAAGATGGCACTGAAGAAGGTCCTGGGAAGCTATTACTACTTCACCACTATGTACTGGCAATAATTTCACATTAAAATGAATGCTTAACATTCAGTGATCATTTTATATCTAAGGTTAAATATCTGTTTCATAGATCAGTTATGCAGACACCCAAAATTAATGACATCCCTCCAGCAAGGTCTAATAATCAACTGTTTTAACATAACTCTAATAGTAATTGTTTGCTTCAATGGCTGTCAGCTACTGATGTTAAAGGGATCGACTTTTGAACTGGAAGCAGATGTGCTTGACAATTTTGCAAAGCCACTGAAATTTATTTATGAGTTTCCTTGAAAGACTCATGCCTTTGGGAGTAAGGCATGATGAACTCACCAGTAAGAGCTTCAGTAATATGAATACCAATAAATAAATAAAAGGAATCTGAACAGTGAAGCTGAACACACCACGGGGAATGGCCAGTGGTTCTATAAACTGGAAGGTCACACTGAAAATCACAACAAGCTCCCAGGCAGTAAAAAAAAAAAAAGAATTAAGACTGTCTTCATACTCACAACACTTCAGTACAGACAGTTTCTTTCTGATGTAGTGCACTACAGMCCCCAAGTAAGATAAGCTGTAATGCCAAAGGACTTTCTGCCACGATAAGTGTTTCTATGCAAGAGCCTGTACTAACACAACCGTGTCAGAAAAAGCCACACCCTTAACTGAAAAAGCCATGGCTGGAAAATGTAAGTGCACAGAAAAAAACCTTCTGTCAGAAGCAGTTATTGTCAAATACAGAAAGAGGGAAGAGTATCTATTACCATGGGGAGCTAAGATAAATAAACATCTGTGATAAAATCCAAACAGCACCTTATAGAAACAGAATACATACGTGCATATATATATAGGCACATATATACTATGTATATATGTGATCTAATATATAGTGTTAATATATAGATAGATATAACATTTATATATGACATATATACATATAACATCTATACATACATTAACATCTATTTACTATATAGTGCTAATATATATACAGATATATACGACACACATCTAATACATATGTGCATATAAACACTGTGGTGGTCAATGGGCCAGCRCATCAAACGGGAGCCAGCAGCCAACTCGCAGCAGAACGAATTCATCACAGGGCATGCGGATGTGTGAGCAACAGCTATAAACAGGTTGGTTGTCAAATACTTTTAGGGAATCACGATTATAAAATTTATAGCTCATTTACAGATACTGAGCACTGTTTACAAAAACCATTCTGAAATAGGTATTAGTATTTCAGGTTATTTTTATTATTCAAAATCCCTTTCCTCCCCATTCTTTTCTAACCCAACACAGTTTCATTAAAGGACTTATCTAAGAGGAATGTTCCAGAGTGGTGTTACAGAGTTTAGATTAAACAAAAGAATGAAGTTTCAGAACAGGAATACTATAAAATTTTTCACATTAACATCCACAAAGAAGAAAAATCTCAATTTTTTTTAATCAACTTGCATTCCTCAGCATTCAGATGATGCACATACAGTCAAAGAAATTTAAACAGGTAAGACAGTAAATAATATTCAATAAGAATCTACAATAATTTAAGGGTCAATAAAAACTCCAGCCTTAAATCCGAAAAATTATATAATTAAAAAACCCAAAATTTATTTGGGTCAGGATCTTATTGTAGATAACAAACATGTTCAAAACTTTAACATTAAACTCATTTTGATACATGGAAGTTGGAACAGATGTAAGTACTCATGCCTTTGACAGTTCATAGGCTCAGCGCTTCTCACGAAATCATTATAATAATGAATATTATGTGAACACTGGGAAGATTTAAAATGCCTCACAATATGTACACTAGCAGGGACCAGCTAGCTACATTTCCTGGGAAAAAAAAAAAAGTTTTGCAGTCATTTAAAAGTTGGGTTTGTTTTGTAGTAAGTTGTAATGGGTTATTTTTTGCTGCTCCACACCCTAAGAAAATTGTTTTTTACCAAGGCTGCAGTCAATGGAACTTGAGCTAAAGGCTCCCTGCCACCRAAGGACTGAGCACAGCTCTCCACACCAGCACAGCTTTAAGTCTGCTGAGGCCAAGTCAGAATAAAAACACACTCTGAGAAGCAGGAAGAAGGTTGTGACAAAGTGACAAGGAAACATAAAAGACTTCTAAAAACTTAAAATACCCTGCCACTTCACAAGACAGTACATGAAAAAAAACCCTACTGCAATTTGGGGCTTTTTCTAAGTTTAGGAGTTATCTGATCAAAACTTTACAAAATCAGTTATTTCAGAGAGAAAAAAAACCCCAACAAACCAAACAAAAAACCCCAAACCTCCTCTCTTCCTGGCAGCTTACAGTTTGTTTGCACAAAATAACATGTGAGCAGAACACCTGTATGGGACCCTGTGCCAAATTTGCAAATTAAATGAGCAGCAAACTTCTCAACTGCTGATACATTCCCAGTCACCAGCAACAAGACGAGGGCCACTCCATCCCAGAATGTCACTTTCAAGACCTATTTTGACAATGATACAGTAATTTTTTTGGTATCCATTTTTTTCTGACAGTTCTTTCAACAAGTTATTTCCACTCACCAGAACTATGCCACTAAGTCTAACAGAGGTGAAAACAGATTTGACAAGAAGTTACTAGGGAAAGGACAAGGGAGTCGCAAAACAGAATAACTTGTTTTCTTTCCTGTTGTGCAATCAGCAATCTTTGAGGAGTAAAAGTTACCTAAAAACCTTATGCAAGTGACAAGTCAGGCAGCGTGCAGGTAGGGGGAGGGAAGGGAGCTCCGTTTTGGATGCAAACAGAATAGGACAGGGAAAGAACCACAAGAGTAATTTTATGGCCCAGGAAAGAGTCAGGGGGACTGCAGAAAGCTACAGAGCTGAAATTACTGCATGGAGAAAGAGGAAGGAAGGAAGATGGACGGAGGAAGAGGAAGGGAAAGGGCCAGACAGCACTGGGGTGGGTCAGCAAGAAACCCAAGAGGTAAGTGCRGCACTGCAAAGAGACAAAGTTAGAGTGAAAACCGAGTTGGTAGGGAGATAGCCAAGGAAGCAGAACATCCATCTACAGAAAAAAAATATTCCATTATTGTAGATTGGTGTCTGCAAGAAAATTTATAAAATTGCACTGCTAGCACTTCACTCAATATTCTGATACCTTTTGTGGTTTTTTCCAATTTTCCCTTACTTTACAATAACATTTGCCAAACTTTCTCTTTAAAAAATTAATATAACTTTATAACAGGGGAATTATTTATGATTCGCACTACAATTTCCATCATTTTCAGTGACAGCATTTTGGCAGCAATTACCCTGGATTTGTTCTTGCCATTTCAAATGTTTCCAACTGAACTTTTAAAAGGAAAAGCTGGCATTATCTTAGGAAGTCAAAGAACAAAGAAAGTAAATCATGACTGTACTACTTACTGGACAATATACTCAATATCATGAACAATTATATTATTTTTTAGCAAMTGTTTCCAAGCTTATGCATCTTCAGAATTTCCTATGCTCTTTGTTTTCCAACAGGAAGAGACTATTTCATGAACAAGAACAGTTATTTATCTTATATTGAATGCAGGCACCATAATTTTGCTTTTTAACAGAGATAACGTAAGTTGAGACTAAAATTTAGAGAAATCCAACAATAAGTTTATCTGGCCAAAAGTATTGCATTTTATATTTGTAATATCATGCTTTAGTATCTATAACAATAGTTCAAGAAGCAAACTCTGTTAGAGAACAAGGAAACAAAAACAGACCAAGTCTATTTGAAATCCACAGACTGTAAGCAATTATTTCCTATTTTCACGTTCTCTAAAACACTGAAATCAGAGGCCTAGCACAGTGGGGAGTTATCTAAMGGTTACATTAAAACCACAGGATTTCTAGGCTGCTGTGTTAGGGAACATTTAAGGAATCCCWGTAATAACTGCATCAGGTTGTAAAACAATGTAACTGCTGTCCAGCTTCACCAAAGCCAAAGCAGTTTCATGACAGGCAAAGCATGCCAGACCAACCCAATGACCTGCAACAAAATAACAGTTTCTGAAATCAAAGGAGAGCAGCAGATATTGTTTAACAAACTTCAGCAAAGCATTTGACACTGTTTCSCMCAGCCTTCTCCCGGACAAACCAGCAAGAGACTGGATGGAGGCCTGCAAAACGGGCAGGAAACTGGCCCACAGGGTGCACTCAGAGGGTGCTGCTCAATGGTTTTAACTGAGGCTGGCAGCCTGTCACAAGTGGAGGACCCCCAGAAAATGATGGTGAGACCCACACTTTTCAACATGACCACAAATAATCTGGATGAGGGGACTGAGAGCACCATCACCAGGTTTGCTGATGACACCACACTGGGGGGTGAGGTGGACGTGTCAGAAGGAGAAGCCATCTCACAGACCAGGACAGGCTGGGAGAGTGAGCTGGCAGGAAGAGTGTGGAGTTTAACAGAGACAAGTGCAAGGTCCTGCAGCAGGGACGGCACCAAAAGCCCGGCACGGGCTGGGATCCCTTGGTGAAGGGGACTTGGGAGCCCTGGTGGACAACAAGCTGAACAGGAGTCAGCAGTGAAGCTGCTGCAGCAATGAAGGCAAATTGGATGCTGGGATGCACCCACMGGGGCAGCACTAGCAGAGATGAGAGATGTGGCCATCCCAACCTAACAAGAGCTTGTCAGGCCACACCTGGAGTACTCCTGTGTCCAGTTGTCGTCTCCAYAGTTCAAGAAAAGGAACAGACAGACTGGAGAGGGTCAAAATGAGAACCATGAAGATGATCAAAGACTGTAGAACCTGCTCTGTGAGGAAAGGCTAAAGGAGTGAGGTCCTTTCTCCCTAGAGAAGAGAAGGCTCRGGGGRACCACTTTTCCAGTATTTAAAGACTGGCTACAAAATGSATGGAAGCTCTCTCTTCCCAAGGAGTCACAGGGAGAGGACACGGGGCAACCAGCACAATTTGCACCAGGAAAGGTTTCATCTTAATATAGGAAAGACATTTTTCACACTGAGAACAATGACTGGAACAACCTCTCCAGGAAACAGTGGAATCCCCATCACCTGAAGGTATTCAAGACATGACTGGGAAAGGTATTAGGCTCTCTTTCCCACARCACATTGGCTCAAATAATCTTTCACAATCCCTTTTAACCTGGGCTGTTCTATTCTATGATTCTACCTAGCGTAAGCCCACCTAAAATTTATGCCAGAATTTGGGTGGGCAGATTCAGCTGGAATATTTGTTAACTATAGCTGTTGAAATTCTGAAGAAGTTTCAGTATATATGGGTCAGAATTCATAATTCAATCCTTGCAAACAGAAGAGGAGAAAAACCAGCATTGAAACTAATAAAAAAATCTAATACAGAGAGGTTACTTCCCTCCTATTAACAAAGGATTTAAAAAGGCCCAAAGTATCAAAACTTTTAGAAACTGTAATCATTCAGCTCTCCTCCCTGACCTGGAAAAGTATTGTATCCCAGAGCCTGGACTCTGCAGGAAGCAGAGAATGACGTACGAGGAGGAACAGGGCAGCACACTGTGCTATTCCTCCCCTCACTGGAAGGTAGGGCTGCAGCCCGTGCTCACCATTGGTACTATTTTCATGTTAAACYCTAACATGATTTATTAATTTATGATGGAAAGATCAAATTTTCAACTAACACCTCATTCCAAGCTACTTAAAATTAAGAAATCCAAATCTAAAAATGAGACTAGGAATAACATCCTTAAAATTAARGTCAAAAAAATAAAGATTAAAAAACCCCTCCTCAAACTGTTAACTTATAACTCCTATTAACAAGGTCCCTGGTTTCGTCCTAGTCTTAACTTCCCTTCCCCTCTTCAGATCCTTTCCTTATTCAGTTTTCCTGCTAAGCAGTTTACACAACAAACAACAGAACTGCCATTTTCAGCCTCCAAACATTTTGCGAAAAACTAACAGTTCCAAACCTACTTATTAACTCAACATCAAAATTACCTTGCTTTCACTTCTTTGACTCAGTGACTTAATCTACTACTTCCATACACTTCTCATACAGCATTTCTGGAAGTGTTCAGTACATGAATTCATGAAAGATTAGGGAAAGTGATAACAGAAACCATAACAAAATGTCACACTGTTCATAAAACACAAAGAAACTCTCTACATAAATATCTTAAACCACAGACACCTTAAGCTTTTCTGCTGAAACCTGAAGAGCTTCACAAATATATCACAAAATTTGCATGCAAATGACAAAATAGGAGTTTYACCAGTGTCTTTTGCACTTCTCCAGGCGCAGTGTGCAAGTATAAAATGTGCAAGCTTATCATACATTTTTCCATTGTTTCTTACCAGAAGAGCACCAATGGTGGAATTGGCAGTGRAGACTCTTTTCCTTTCCACTACTTCGATGTCTATTAGCCCCAGAAACAATTCTTTACAGTTAAGTGAAAAACAGGGCTTCAGTATTATGGTTCAGAGCACTACCATTGTTTTCAGATAAATTTATTTTATGAAGCTAGTCCAACACTGACATTAAAATCTGCACATTGAACCTCAACTTAAAGAGCCCCTCAAATGAGTCGTCATAATTACACTGACAAATACCACTTCAGCTGATTTGYCTGCAATTTTATTTCAGAAATCTGGTTCCCATTTCAAATCAGTTTCTTGATTCTCTGATTTTTACTTAGCAATAGTGTAACATCACAAAACTCAATTTAACACAGCCAATGCAAAGGAGTACAAATGGAGAAAAAAATTACGCCAGAATTACTCAGTGCTGAAAAGCCAAAATTAGAAATGAATTCAGGAGCTGTCATAGATCACTACATAGAAATAGCAAAGATTATGMTGTGGCTGGGTATTCTACTGTAATAGTAAAATAAAAGAAGAAACACAAGTAGAAAAATCACCTCCCCTAACTTTAAAAAGACACCACTACTAGAATATTATTTCTATTTTGTTTTCATGTACCTGCCTCAATAAGAGACATGAAATACCAGAGTTCATGGAAGGGCTACAGAAATGACCTGCAGAGTAGAAGTGTAACTTGTAGAGATCAGTAGCTTGACATATTCAGTGAACCAGAAAGATTAACTGGTCATAGAGGTGCCAGGGCCTTTTAGTCCTGCTAACAAAAGTATGGAGACATTTCACACTTGGGAGTGAATAACACACACATCTGCCCTTGAATAGAGATGGAAGTTTCCTAACCACATAYATACAATACTGAGTCAATAAAACATAACTTTTAATACAACTTCTCGAATGTCTTCTACTACCTGTCCGCACTCACATCGGAATCCTGTCTGCTCTGTAATCTATGAACCTGCCCTTCCTTCTTAGGCTTTGGGAAAAATAAGTTCCATATGCACAATATGCTGGTGTTATTTGCAGCTTCCAATGCATTTCCAGTTTCCTAACACCTTTTTTTTTTTTTWTAGCACCTTCCTCTGCCGCTAGGTTGGTGACAGCTGGAGACTGAATGTCAGACTCAGGTACAGAACCAAAAATCCTCCTTAATCCTTCTCCTACGCTCAGGTCAAACTGATCAGACTTGCTATAAGGACAAATTTTCTGTCAGAAGAGGTAGAATATATCTTCCTATTTTCTAATGGTCTTCAGTAGCACAAAATGCAAACTCCTGAATCATTCACACACATCTCACCCGAGAAATTTCAGTTACAAAACCTACRAAAAGTTCAAAAATACCTTAGCAGGTCTCACTGGCTTCTTTGATGCATTCAGCAATTTACYCCATGGAAACTGACTTGCTCAGGTTAGTGCTCTTTAAACTGATGTTTAACAGACTGTAGAATAAAAAGGGCTGCCCTAGAGATGCTGTGACTCTGTGCCTTATTGACAATTTGCTGAACAGAAAACATTAATGGCAAGTATTTTTCCAGCTTTACTGTGACATTAAAATTCACCCCTGGTGTCACAGAGACCCAGCTMCCCACACTAAACAATACTGCATGAGAATGAGTCAAGTCACTAATTTTCAYTTTCATCCTCTACTTGTGAAGAAACTGAGACCAAGACTGTAAAATTCAAATATTTTACCACTATTAATATTCACAGATGGTGGCAACAGCACCAGAAAATAAACGGACATTTAGTTTTGCCATCAGGGTCATGGGTCCACACAAATAAAGAGGTTTAACCCAAATACTGCTTATTTTTAGGTTTCTGTGAACCCACATGCACTTCCCAAGCCTCACACCAAACACATCAATAAGCCATTGCCCTGAGATTTTTGAACACAGGTCAAATCAGATCACCAGCTTTCCAAGGGCAGGGCCCCAGCTTTATCCAACAAGTACTTAGAACGCTTGACAAACCGATCAGAATGTCTGACCCAAAAATGAACACCAGCCTCAAACTGAAGTTACAAAAACTGCTAGACTTCTAATTCCAAGATGGGATTTGTAAAAAACACACATGTACACATCAGTTTCTCAAAGAGAGAGCCACCAATGTACTGAAGCAAAATTAGATGTTTAATTTGCCAATGTAATTAATCAGGTAAGAAAAAGCCCATAATTTCCACATACATGCATTTGAAGTCAGATTTTCCTAGGAAACAATACACTTAAAGCCATGAGAGTCCCCAGATTCCATAAAGGTACTCCACACAGCCCCTGGAAGGAAAGGCATCTGCACTTACCAGACAACAGTCTACTGCTGCTTCACAGAACAGCAGCTTCAGAGAGGTGCAGTGGTTGCACCAGTGGCTTTAGACAGAAATGAGAAGTAGGTCAGGACCTTCGAGTGAGGATAAGGTTTTACCTTATCCACTGCACACTTGGGGGTGCTTCTGACCCAGCAGGTCAAGATGCAGAGCACAGAGCACAGGCTCTTCCCCGCAGCAGTGGAGAGGCTGCAGCRCTGCACGAGAACTGTGGAGTTCCTCAGCAGCTTTACCAGAAGGCAGAAGACTTCAGAGCTCCTTTGAATGCAGGACATAGTGTGTCTCAAGTTGGCTAAAACCTGCTGCTGCAGGTGCAATGAYGAGAAAGAAAAGCTTTCTCTTTCCCTCAAGATTTTCTTTTGACCTCAAGGTTCAGCAAAAGAAGCAAAACAAACAAGGCCCGTCCGCTATGCAATATGACCACATTGTTTCACTTCAYCCAGAAGGTTTTACAAGTAATACTTTCCTGATGGTATTACCTATCTAGCAGTCCCCTTCTTTTAAATAAAGGGGACTGGACATTCTAAAATAAGACATGAAAATCTAATTTTATTAAAATGTTTGTAAGGTTTTTCAAAAAGGTCATACTAGACCAGTGCCTGGGGAAAAAACAGATCCCACACATACACCCAATGCTATCACAGATACAAAAAAATCTGAAAAACTTATGTTTATAATGTTAAATAACTGTAATGCTCACCACTGCTCACCCTTTCAAAAAGCACTGTGACTAACAAAAGCTCTGCAAATGACAGAAGAACTTAAAACTCATTTTTCAACAGGAACAGATACTTCCCTGATACTTTAAAAATGCCAGAAATTTCAGTAACTTTAAGTAATTCCCATCTAAAATGTTAGTATCATGATGTATAAAGGATCAACTGAATGCAGTAGTGCATAGGCGAAGTGGCCCCATTTTGGCCAGGATCCAGTTATTTTCATGGAGACTGAATAGCGAGGGATAAGATTTCTGAAGCGTGTTGGCAATGAACAGAACAAYGTCATTTAACCCTTTGAAATATTCTGCAACAACAACTTCTTCCACAACAGCTGGATGACATTTAGTATCTTTATTTATTTTTAGGAGAGAGAAAAGTAGTTAGACTCTTTTTCCCTCAGTTACATATAAATAGTAAAAACTGCCTTAGACTTGTTAAAGMTACGATTTCCCTGTATGTGAGCATTAGAGCTATTTTATGGGTTTGGGTGGGTTTTTTAAAAGTTAATTTAGGCTAAACACTGAAAAAATTTCTGAATCTGGACTRAAGAATCTGTTGACTTACTCATGCRGGTACTACCCTCTGGAACAGAAGATGTCCTGRGATAAACTCTTAAACTGATCAGATACAAAAAACCCAACCCAGAACATTTTAGTTTTAAATATAATTGCATGACAATGTTAGAGCAAATTTAGAAGTACTGTATTCCAAGGGTTCAAGTCAGCCACAGAATTTACGACAGACTGTAAAGGAGAACCCCACACATGACAGTCTAAGTATACAAACCCCACAGATGAGTAACAGTCAGGTGGCTTGTCCAGAATCCCTTTGAACTGCCTATGGACACATAGGAACAAAGACACCAAGACCCAGCCTGTTTATCTCACCTCTAATATGGAAAAGACCACACCTAAATGAAAAATTTTCCATTTATTATTACTGTTACAAAGCTGAAGCTGGAATGTTTAAAAAAAGTGATTAGGAAAAGATTCTGTAGGAGTTTTATCCACCACATATCTAAAAGTGAGTCTAGACTTACTTGAGTTAARTAAGTAAAGAGTGAATTTTTTGGTTTGAGGGTTTTTTAATCAAGGATGGCTACCAATGAACTGAAATTCTAAAATTCAAGCACATAAATTGTCAGATTCTGCTTTTCAGTTTACTCTGTGGGATTTATGGAAGAGTTCTGAAAGAAGGACTGCAAAATCGAAATACTCTAGTTCAATTTCTTCATTCATCAGAAATTATTAAACTTTAATAACAGCTCTTACTTAAGCTCTTACACATCCTTATTTGGAGCCAGACATTCTTATTCAAGCAAGGGCAAATTAAAAGTGCATAAGCAAATCAGTTTTGCTTTCCAGGCTGAAAAAGTATTAGTATGTTCCTTACACATTGCAATAAGGAACAGTGTCACTAACGTTGGATTGTACTAAATGATATCTAACTTTGTTAGGATACAGCATCACAATCATTAACTCTGCTTGTGTTGTTCTCTGCTCCTGCTCTGAGATACACAGTATTGGAAAAAGATAAAAGTAACTTGCCTATCCATCAAGAGTGATAATTAGTTTTCAGAGAATTTGACTTACACTCCCCCCCTTTTTTTTTTAAGATCTTATACGTCATGTTGCAATTTTTACTTGAATCAGAGGTAGTCTAAAAGTGTCCTTTTTTATACAATATCCCCTTTTGTTGGTGGATTTCCTAGGCAAGGACATAATAAATCTTAAGTATACTCTGGCAGCATCTGTTGCTACTCAAAATTATGTAATAACCTCTCATCATCATTTCAGAATTACGTGAATTTCTTTAGTTTTTKCAGGAAATGTTAATAAAGTTATAAAGAATCAGTGTAGCTGCTCCAAAAGATTAGGAAAGCACACAAAGGATGAAGAGGCTAAGTAACAGAATGTGCCACCACTTAGCAACTGCCAAAAGGAGAAATTCAAGTTTTTTGATGAATTTATGACTGATACACCCATAATTTTGGAGATTCTACAGCACATGACTCTCAAGACAAAAATCCTCCATTATTATGAGACTGGTTGGTTGAGATTTTTGAGACGGAACTAACCTGAATATTCATTACTAGATGCATGAATTGTGCCATTTTTTTCTGGCAGAGTATCCAAGTAACTCAGAARTTGCTACCATGATTAGAGTGTGCAGGCATTATGCTGGAACCAGCAAGTTTGAAATACAAGCAGCACAAATGCTGTGGATGTGTGTGTTACCAGTTCAAGCTCGAAGACAGTGAATCAAAGTACATAAAAAAGGGAGAAGCTTAATATGAAGATTAGCGATTTCAAGCATGATTGAATCGGGCAGATGAAGGCAGTAGAGATGTTGAATTTTTCATTACTTTCTCCTTCACATTCAACTTCAGCTTTTCTAAGTGCCACCCCCCAGTTCTTTTATAGCACTTCCCAGTTTTGATGGGGGATGGAGAGAAAGATAAAAATTGACACAAATTATGAGACCAATTTGTTCTCTTAACACAATAGAATCAAACTGAATTTAAAAAGCCTGTATGCAGGAAGAAACAAATACCTTTGGAGAATGCAAACCTAAGTATTAATTTTGACATAAACCTTCCATGTGAGATTTTATACTGCACTTGCACATAAAAACAGCTTTGAAATGTGAACCTCACATATGTATTGTCACTATTTTTAGCTAGATAGCTAACAGCTAGGCTTATTCAAATTCAAAAAAGTATTTTACATAGTGGTTAGTTCGGTTTTTGTAAATCCTTCAGGTAGCTGAAAATTTTAGGRAGACAGTGGTTTACACCACCTTTTATCCACCTTACAATAAAAATTTCAGGAGAGTGTTTAAAATACATGCTCTATACAAAGGATATTAACAYTAATTTCATAGAAATCTCAGAAGTGACAGTAAGAAAGTTCACGTCACTGCACAGGTTCCAAAACCAAGAGAATTCTCTTTTCCATTTCTCAGAATGCTCCTGATGACTTTAATCTACAGATTAAACATATCAACTGTGAATTAAAGTGTTACTGGAACTCATTTTCCTCCATTAGATTATTCTTCTTTCCGTATTAGGAAATAGCATGGCAAGAAACCCCTACGAACTCTATTTTAGGAGCAGCTTATCTATGTTTTTCTTTTTCACAAGCAAGTGTGAATGTGCTCCCCACCCCAGAATTATGCAGTTTCCTACTTCTGGGTAAACCTCAAGGGTCATATACACCCACATGGTAACAGATGAAACCCCATGAGAAAACCATCTTCCTGATTGTGCTGTTTCCCTTGTCAGGCAAGTATCACCCAACTGAATATGGTTGCAAAAATTAACATCATGCAAACCCAGAATTTCTCTTCCAGATCAGATTCTCATTGTTCCCACCTGAGAGTGGCTAAAAGACGTTATTTACTCTGCTCCCACAGGGTTTCAGAATTATATCTGGGGAGCAAAGCAGTCGTCCAGTTTCTCCAGTCACTGCAAACCATGCAAACAGYGTTTAATGGCCATTTTAGTGAAGTCACGTGCAGAATCGTAAGCAGCCCCAACTTTAACATTTCAGGAATTGCAGCCTCTCTSACATTTTCTACTACACCTATTTCTTGATTTTTTAACCAGAACCTTTCTAGTTTCCAGAGGGTCACATTATTCAATTGAAAACTGAACAGAACAAAGCAGCATGCACAAAACACAGAAGAACACGCACCAAYCATGGCATAAAGATTCAGTTTGCATTGCAGGAGGACAAGGACTGGAATGGCTGCAGACCCTCGCACACCACAACCCAGTAAAGTTGACAGAACAACTCATGCTCTGCTGGTACAAAGCTGGCCCATCAARAAGGTCTTCCCTGAAGAGGCCAAGCTGGATGCATTTACATTTGGAGTCTGTTTTCAGCCATGACTCCAAAACCGTGGGGATGCACCTCAGCTCTCCCTTCTCTCTTCCCCACACACAGCTTTGGGAGCACCAGGCCCAAGCACACAAGATCTCCGTGAAGGTTCATCCCCAAACATTACCCAAAGACAGACGTGTACACCAAAGTATCCAAAGGTCACAACAGTTTGGCATGGCTTTAATGTTCTACAAAACTAATTTTAAACTGTTACTAAAACCCAAAGAACAAAACTGAAATTGTGCTTTTGGGCATTGTGCACTTACTGAAGTACCAGGGTAAAACATTAAGTGCTCCTGTTCTACATATAGCCACGCTTCTAGATTATGGATGGAGAGTGTTCATCTTAAAGACTAAYGCCTTTAGGTAGGGATTATTGTAGTTGACGAGCATTTGAAGATTAACAGGAAAAAAAAAAAAATCAGTGTTTCTACATACCTGTCTTGTTATTGATTGTCTAAAAACAACTCCACTGGCTATAATATCCCCTTTATTATTGTTTTCTACTCAGATCCCTATCCAAGCAATAGCTCTTCTATCCGCAGACAAGATGTACTCCCATCTTTCAAACTTACCACCACCAATACCCAGAAAACTTCTAAAAATACAGTACCAGTTCACCTGTTTTATGTYTGACTAGTAGTGACCAGAGACTTTTCCACACCTACACCCAGCCAGCATGGAGTTTATAATCCCAGAAAGAGAAATTTAAGCTAAAATAATGAACATCAAGGATACATACATGTATCTCAAATCAGTTGAGACTCAGAAAAGGATCCTGAATAATTCACACAACACTAAGTACTTTCATTCCTGAGTCAAGCTGTAAAACGAACTCTTTCTAAAAACCCAACTGCCACTGTTTAATTGTCGAAATATGTATGCGCGGTTCTTTCAAGTTCATTGAAAGGCTACTGGCATCGGAAATTGCAAAGCACCGTGACACGTATGGAGCATTCAAAGCCAGAATTCTAARCCCAGCTTTTAAAGCCATTTCCCAAACAATGTGCAGTTGGATACAGGCCAGCAGTTTCTGCCCATGTGAAGTCCAACTGATCTCAACAAAACCTTAGAAATTGGTAAGCAGCTCTCCAAGGAGAAGAGCAAAACAACTGTGTCAAATGGACACAATAATCACTTGCCTTAAAGCTGAACTGTGGTATTTGTTTTTACAACAGTAATATTTTATATGTAGAAAAATCTGCTCTTTAAGTCTTTCTTTCCATATAGTCTACCTGTTCTCCAGAGCACAGCATTATTTTCAAACTCTTCCTCGTGGGAAGCTRTCCCCTAACTCTGCTGGCCACAGAGCTGAGCCTACACAACTCTGTGTGACCATGCTGCCGCCRGACAGAGTAGGGCAGGGAACTTGCAAACAAGCCCTGCCAATCCAAACCCGCAATCAGATCTGCTCAACAGAAGTTCCTGCCCTGAAGGGACTTCAATAGGATCTAACATGTCCACATACTTAAATGCATATTGGGCCTCMAGCAATTCCCACTTTGTCAGAGTTGTTCAGTAACAAAGCATCTAACGAAGCTCATGAAATCCAACAGAAAGTTTACAAAAACGTATTCCATAGGGCCACATGATTAATGACATTTACGATCCCATTTTTAACCTTGTTACCTTTCTATGCACATCCAGAAAGCAGTATATTCTACAACATCTCTCCCRGAAGTTCCCACACAAGGCATATGTAATTTACATCAGCCATTCAACTTCAGCTACCTTGAAGCTAGAAATTAGCAGATTCAGATTTTAAAGCTTTTCTCTTTTTTTTTTTAAACCAAATCTGGCAATTCTAATGTTCAAATATTAAGCCTGATGCTTATTTAGTCAACTGCCCTGATTTCATTAGGAAGAGATTCTGTAGTGTTCTTTTTTGTATACAAAGACTTTCTGTAGCTGTCAGAGTCAAAACCATTTGGGGTTTTATAAGCAAATGTCAAAACTTTGTCCGAAGGGGCAAAAACTGTCAAATTCAAACTGGTGGTTTAACTCTCCAAATACCCTGATTAACAATGGCCTGTGTGCTGTTTTAAGAACAGAGTAACACACATGYACTTGCAGCAATTTATGGACTTACGCTTTACACCATGAAGAAAGCTACATAGGTTYTAACATTCCAAGCATAACTGATATAAAATGTATAGTCTTATTTTGCACTGTACTAAACTCTAGACTGTAACAATACCCCATAGCAGAAAGTCCCATGGGCTGAGAAAGAATGTGACTTTTTTWAAAGTGTGTTTTAAACATAATATATGTAAAAAAAATTAGAAAAATCCCCTGTGTAATGCAATTCAGATTTTTAAAACTGTTTCTGACCTTACTGTATCAACATATTTTTCTAGTCTACTTCAATTTTCTCATCTGTCTTCTCCAAACTAAACCAACCTTAGCTTTCTCTCCTTCCTCATACTTGCCCACTACTTTATTTCCTATTAGTACCAGACACTACAGAATTTCATAGATCTATCAGCTAACAACAAATAGGTAAAACTTGCATTTTTTCCCCTTTTATCTCCCAAACCTCTCTCAACATCAATAAAATTCAGATGGTTTTATGAAGATGTTCAATGATACACAACAGCAATACATCTCACTAGCTTAAATTATTCTTAGTTACGAGTCTCTYATCAATCTTATCCCTGAACTTTCTCTACGTCATCCTCAAGTTCCTTGCTCTCCTCCAAGTCTCAAGCAAGCTATACAAGACTATTACTTCAAATAGAACTTTTTTCCAATTCTAGAACTTTCACAATGTAGGAAGAAATTAATGGGAACAAAAGCCAAAGAGCTTTTGTCCAGTCATTGCACTGTTATCCCCTTGTTGCAAATTTGTTCTGTGCAGGTGCTACAGACCCAACCATCCCCACCAACCTTAACATTTTTTCACCAGGGAAACTGATCTAATCCAACAAGCCTTGGAAAGGATATACACACATTCTTTGGGGGAAGAGAGGGAAATAAGATTTTTCTGATTTATCCTCCAAAGATCAAACTACATATCAACATGCACCTTCACTTCATAAAACAGTTAAGATTTTATGTGTTTGTGAGGCACAGTGTCAACATGAAAAATTACGTCTAAGAACAGTTACTTTAAAAAAGGTGTCATCAGCTAACATGACACAATATTAAAAAAAAAAAAGTTGACATGTCTCTCATGAAATAAGAGACTGAAATGCCAGATCTGAACATGCTGCTGAAAATATAAATTATTCCAACATCGATTGTATCCCTTTCAGAACTTGTTATAGCACAGGCCACATGTGCAGGGGATGCTATTTTAGATGACACGATAAATAAAAGATTATTTCAATTTAAGACAACTGAGCAATACTCAGCTTCAATWTTAACAGATAAAAGAAATACAAAGAAAAAAACAATCTAAAAATGAATATATAGCCAGAAAGCTTTTTCTCCTCTCTGGCGTTTAATAGTACATTTCCAGTTAACAAAGATATTACCCAGTTCACCAGAAGCAGGAAWCTGTTACATTTTCAATGTCATGTGCATTAAACAAATTAGAAAAAAAATTGCTTGACTTTCCAGTAATTATTTCTATTACTTCAAGGCAATACCATCCTTTATTTTAATCTGACACCTTTTCGGTTACCATGACAAATCCTATATGGTCTAATTGAAAAACATACTTGAAGAATAAAACGTCAAGACAATAGACCTTGTACAGTTTTCTTACTGCACATACATTAATACATTCTTTCAAACTGCCAGTATTCATAAACACATACTCCTCATTAGAAGAGCTTTAAGATGACATCTGCTAAGTCATCCATGCTCTGGAGACTACTGACTAACGGTTTCAGACTTTGGATTTTTTTCTTTTAATAAATGAGACTCTTGCTAGTTCAYACCCATTCCACAGTAGATGACAAGACAATGTCTAAATAATAAAATAGGTTAAATGCAATTTAGTCAATATTCATATAAGAATGAACACTTACTCAAGCTTTAAAGTATTAACTAGTATTTATCAGCTTTCAAAATTATAACTGTCAATCACTCTTCTCCCAAAATTGCATTTTGGGATGTAACTTAGCTAACACTAACACTTAAACATGTGCAAAGTGCCATTTAAGTCATTGATGTTATACCTATGTGATTATTTACCAATCATATAAATCATTATGTGTGAATACAGCAATTTAAAGGGATAAGACCTGGTTCTTAGTCTTCTACATTAGTTTTGAAAACATTAAAATACTGTTAAATTTGTGAATAAAGAACACTAATTTCAGCACACAGAGAGGGCTAGACACTGCTTTGGCAATTATTTAGACAAAAAAATCAACAGGAAATTCAACTAAGAGCTGAAGGGAAGTTAATAAAACACACTAAGCACAGTCAGGAAGGAACCTTTCAAACATCATTAAATTTCTAACCTGTCCTAACCAAACTACTTTCCATGTTTGAACTTCCTTCCTAAAATGAAGCTTTCTAGATGAACCTTTAGAACAAAGAAGTAACACAGAGACAGAGAATAGAAAAATACAAAGCAGTTACTGTACTTCTGCACATATAAAAAACATATCTAGTAATACAAGTTACTGATATAAATGAAACAATTGCACAAATGAGTGTTTACAAGTTCCCTCCTGGGTCTGAAATACCTCAGCWGGAATTAAATCATGATTTAACATGTCCTAACAATTGAATAAATTAGAAAAATATTGCAACCTCAGGCATCATTAATTTCTCAATTTGCCAATTAGTGTCTTTCTGTCAGGAAGAAGGAAGTAGAACCCTTTTCTTTGTCGAGTCTCCTTTAAAACCTCCAATTTCTATAAGGCAGAGATACAGGACTGTCTCTCATTAGTGCAATCAAAAGCACAACGCTTCCTCAAAAAATAATATTCCAAGCTTATTAGATGGACAGTGTCTTAAGACAAGACACAGGAACAACAGGGCACCACACAGCAACACGGTGTAGGCTATTTTCACATCAGGCCTTCAGCTTGCACYAATGGGGTTTTTTTAAGCAGCTCAAAGGAGACTCCTTGGAGAAATATGAAGACAATGACATTGCTGTGCATGTGCTGTGGGCAGCTTCCTTCAATCACACAGGACAGAACAGGAAGAAAACAAGACAGGACTCATTATGAAATCTGTTAAATTATGCTGTGTCAACTTGGGGTTTCTTAAGGCAAAACTCAATATATTGCTCAATAGGCACTAGAAAAAATACAATGTAGCATATTCTGTTAAAAAATATTTAAAACCTCCTACTTGTCTAACATTTATTATTCCCCGATACAAGCATTTCTATACCTCAGAATGCAACTGGTGTGCTTGTCCAAGAAACAGAGCACTCATGAACCCACAGGTGTCTGGGCAGTAACTGGTCAAGTTATTGTATCATCTTTAACTAACAAGACAGGAATCACAAGAACAAATGGATATTCTGGGTCAAGCAGTTCAAATCCCAAGCTAGCGTGGAAAACTACACGATATCCCCTCCCCCTCCCCCTTATATAAGCTACCCAGCTCCATCTTAAAGAGAGCCTTATTCCGCTACTCCTAAGGGAAGGCTGTTGCAGACTTCTGTGTCTCCGTTGCTTAGGAACCATCTTTCATAATTTCCAGATTAGGTTTATTCTTGGATAGTTTATACCCATTTGTTCTTATACCTCAAGCATAAAAAGCTCTTTTACCCACCTGCGTTGTTTTGCTCGGTTTTAYGAAGAGCAACCTCTTCCACACTTTGTTTCCCCAGATCAAACAAGACACTCTCTGAGTTCCAGGAGTCAGTTCCTGGACCTATTTCAGTCCAAATGCCCTTTTTACTTGATGGTGGGTGACAGGAATGAGATGCAGTATTTTAGATAAGTTTTCACCAGTACCAGCAAAAGTCAATACCACTTTACTTCTTTAAAGAAAAATATTAYCAGAGCAACCACATTGTACTTATTATCCTAGAACTGTTCTCCATTGCTAACTTTGATAGTTTGTCATCCTGAAGTGTTAGAATTCTTTTAATGCTATTTGATACAACAACTTTTCCTACTGGTCGTGTCTTAAGGTCTCAACTTTGTTCCATGCAAAACCTTCTTTTGTATTGATGATGCTTGACGTCTGATAAAAATCATGAGATTGACATGAGAAGCAGGAATGGATAAATGATTTTAATGAAAATACTAAAACTTGAAACTGATCCTTCACAAATTCCACTACTTACATAGTTCCAATACATCATCTTCYGGTCATCAAGTTCTATCCATGCTTGACACATCCTGTCACCATTTAAAATCAATTGTCACAGAAACATCACTCTAGTTTTTGCATGGAATCATATTGCACATTATATGACTTCTAAGTTAAAAGAGGTCAGCTCTAACCACATATCCTCTCCAAGAAGTCAGGGATCTTACAAAGAAAGGTGTTAGATTTCTCTGACAAATCTTCCTCTGCTGAGAGCTGTATCATTTCATACCCCTTTCATCTTACCTCCACACAGAAYAGCTTTTCTTTCTAAATTTAAACAAATCTCTGTATATTAAGGTCACACTAATCATGCAATTACTATCCCAAATCACCTTTCCATCTTAACGCTGAGATGTACTTTCACTGTTCTCCAGCCATCCAATACCTGATGCCTTGCCATTTAATAACAATTCTTGYGACTGAGCCTCTAATTACACAGGTCACCTACTTCAAAATTGCAGAGTAAATATTAAATAGTTCCATCAACCTGTGCCTGCAAGTTCAACTTTATCTTTATGGAAATCACTTTTATAACCTCACTTCAGTACAAACTATTTGTCAGTGTGCGTGTGTTCAAAATGTCTTCACTGAAAATTAAGGCAAACTTTTCATGTAGTCTTTCACCGGTATCTAAATTATTTTCATTGTCTCCATGCTTCCTGACAAGRCACTTGAACAGTCTTTCTCAGGTTTTCTGCTTACTCCTGATGCTCCTTTTCAATTTGCTATCAACTGTGTTAGATCTYGTATCTCCACTTTTTTCTATATGGAAAAAAAAATCAAAGTTTAGTAAGAGCATAAATATTTTATACAGTTGCCAAAAATACCTGCATTTATTGCTGTATCAGAAGTTCAGCCATGCCAGAAGTAGCTGAAAGCACCTCATCAAATAAGCCCTGAATACTGCTGTAAAACTGGAATTGCAAGAACATTTGGATGCTAAACTACATTATGGACTGTGCAATTTGAATGTTCACTTCTGCAGTTACAATTATAAACAGCAGAAACATGACACGTTCATGACACTCAGACACATTTGTCTTTTTTTTTTGCTTTAGTTGAGCCCTTTTCTGCTTGTTTTTCCCTTAAATGATGTATGCCTAAAACATAATTAAAAAAATTAATGCCACAAAGTCTCTCCAGAGCTAGAAAAAGAGAAGGCAAATTGAAGCYGCTTAATTTCAGTTTCACCTCAAATGATGCAGCCAAATGAAAAGAAAAGCAACAAGAAAACCTGTCTTATCAATATTTTGGCTTGAGAACAGACTGCACAGCTATTACAAAACTTACTTGAAGGGACAAAAAAAGGTCTGCAGAAACAAGGTTCAAATTTAGGATTACTATAGCAACAGAGAGGAGGGAGGGGAAAATTACCAGATTACTCTCTCASATCACCAAATCCTTGAAAGAATAAATTTAGACTTGAGTTTCAGTCAAATTAACTGAATTCATCCTATTCATTAATAATAAACACATCTAATTAAGGACTAAATTAAACAAGAAAAAACTGTAGTACAAGAAACAAAGTAGCAAATACAAAATTTCAGACTGAATTACCTCACCTTTTCCTTCTACCTTCAAATATATATTTGGTGTCACAACCGGTCTTCATACCAGTAACCAATACCTGAATTATTTAGGAAGGTCTCTAGTCCTGATTAAAGGTCTGCAAAGAAAAAGAGCCACTTGAAATCTGCCTCATTCGTAAGTGACCCGAGTAGCTGCACTACTGAAAAGTGCATTAATATGTCCCCATTTGACTTGGCAGTGTCATGAATTTCTGAAAATATGGTTGGTACAGAACGAATATATTTCAACAACATATGTGAGCACAAGAATGACTTCATATGCCGAAAATCAGGGAACASAGAAATAAGCTTAAGCTCTTTCAAAAGGTGACATTTTGAAAAACAAACCCAGGATATCCTAAGTTACTAATTACTCACATGTTTTTTAATTGTGCAGTCTTTAACATTCTTTGTATTTTGGAGTTGTTTTAATGAATGCTTAAATGCAAAATGGACACATATACTTGTGTTAATGACCCATACAAAAAAAGAAAAGCAGTAGTCTGTCTTTTTGGGAGAGCAGCTATCTCAACACTTTAACCCACTCACATCAGATAGGATCCCAAATCCACTAAACACRCAGCTGAAGTGCCAAATGCAGCTACAAAGGTTTATTTCTGACATTGTGAGCTTTGCTTGAGGTGTGGAGTGTTGTCTCCCCACTTTAGTGGTAAATATTGACCCATAAAGACTCTAAGCCTCAGGCAACTTTTTCACCAGCCAGAACGTTCAATTAATAAGGCTGCCCTCATAATTTGCAAAGACTGCCTAAGTGCAGCTTTCCTGGCTGACATTCAGATTTTAAGCATGTTCCCAGCCTTCTGTTCACCACTTCTGGCTTTCATTGACCAGCTGCCAAAATGCTCTTTATTTTCTGGTGGCTGGGCAGGCCAGAGGACAGTTTGAGAGCCTACCTTCTTGCAAGCTGCRCAGCAAACTGTTCACTGTGTTCTCTGCTCTTGGCTCCTCCCCAGGTTTCTGCAGTGAAGGAAAACAGGAGGATACTGGAAGGACTATCATCCCACTAGTGTGAAGCAAGGGCATAGACATCTTCACTGGGCTTTCCTTGTCCTTAAACCAACATCTCCATTAACAGACTGGAATTGAGTCAAAGAAAGTGTCCCAGATGAAGAATAAAGTCTATGGCAGATCTGGAAGTGGACATCCCACCTGTCAAAATCATTACCCTATGCTGCAGTCACAAACACTCCTCCCAGGAGAGAGGCAAGAAACTCAGTACAAGATGGTCCACATAACTCAGCAGCATCACAATTAGTGCAAGTTCTAAAGTAGATTGAAAGCAAAGTGGGAAAAGCACATAGGCCAACAGATATTCAGTTACAAGTGGCAGCAGAGAACAACAGGATGCTTCTCTCTGAGTCCAAGGCATAGAAACCCACCTACCAACCTTCCTTGACACATAAGAGATGTAAGAGCTTTCCCTTGGATTAAGGATGGATATCTTATTTCCCTCTCCATCCAAATCACGTATGACTCACTTGCTTTGGGAAAGCTCTAAAGAGTTTGCTAACTTTTTACTAAAAACCCTATATAAGCAAACAGGGGAAAAAATCATATGTTTCATAYGTACAGCTGAGATCTAAGCAAACATCTAAGATCATTATTMATTTMTTTTTTCTGCCCATTTATAGATTCAGAACCATTGTAATACTGTACCATAAATGTTCTATATATCCAAMTAAATTTTAACTCTATACTTCTGGCCACCAACACCTCATGAAAAATAATTCACAAAAACAAACACCACTTTATCCTTAATTTATCTATAAAAGACATAAACGTTTTCTGAAATGCTTCTAAGTTATCAGTTACAACTGAAATCACCAGAATATCCTCGAAAACTCACCATCTWATAAATTTTACTCTAAACCCAAGAGGGAGGAGGAAAAAAAAATCCAAACCCAAAAAATCCCACACCTTGTTATGTATACTAGTAGATTTAAAAATAATATCCACAGTAAGGAAAGAAAATTTACTTTGGAATCAAAATAGAATCTTGTGCCTTACACTGAATCTGTTATTCAAATCATATGGAAATTTGAARTGACATTTAAAAATAAAGTGACACATTAGCTGTCTAGAATTTTACCTGAAAATCATGGAAAACTTTCCAGTAACTGAAAGCAAGTAAGCAGAAAAAATGACAAAACCAGTGAAACATTATCTCCTACCAACTGAAGTCTCACATGCTTCCTTATTTATCCTTTTTAAGTTCTCATGTTCCCCCCTACATCCTGCACTAGTCCACCCATGCTCCCTCCTCCCTTCATCTGAGCACTGGTCCACCAAGGCTGGCCATGCAAGTGGCAAAAATACCCTTGGACTGGATCAGAGCTACCCATGCACTGACTGRCTGGCAGGTGTGTGACACCTACACAGCCACACACTCATTTGTCCTTCTCAGAACGAACCAGGAGCCATGACCCTCTCTTAGTGGGGCACAAGTTTGGCCTTCAGATTTTCTCACTACTGGCAAAAACCTTTTATGCTTGAAGTCCCCATTTTCCTGTTAAATTTAGCTGAACRTAGCTAACGGGTCCAGGAGCTGAGAAAAATAAAATAAGTCTCTTTAACTCTGGAATACTTTAAGCTGCGCTGATTCAAGGTCACCATGCAAAGCTTTGCTAGACTAGATTTTTGGAGAAAAAGCCAAGTATACTGCACCTCTCAGTTAATGCTCAACAGCAGCAATGTCTTCATTTGATGAATTTAATACAGAATGGAGGCTTCACAAGCATTCACACATTATAAACTTTCATCAATATTCTGCAGTGACAATACCTAAACAAATTGCTTCATCTGTTAAAACACTAAACTCACAGTGTGCTTTATCCTTCATCTCCACAGTCACAATGCACTAACAGCAACTTTATGCTCAGTAGTTTGTAACACACACACATAAAACAGCAACAAAAAAACCCCGACCAACAACAACCAAATAGCCAACAAAAAACCCACAGCAGACAGTTTTCATGGTTTAAGGTTTTTCTCAACACTTTCTGGTTTAATCTGGCATAAGCCAGATTCAAATTCAAATAGAATTAAAATAGTGTATCAGACTTCACAAGATTCAAGTACTAAAACAAGATAGAAATGAAAAGCATAAAAGCACTACAACAAAAATTTGAAATTTGTACATCCAAATCAAAAACAACTCTGCAAAAACCTAAGTTTCTACAGCTCCAAGTCAAATTACAGTTTTTAGTCCAAAGTTGCTTTTACATGTYTGCTGATTCCAACCAAAAACCCAGAAGATTTTTTTTGCCCCCTACAGTTTGGTGCATAACTGTACCACAACATTCATCTACTCATTTGATTTGAAAGTATCAAAAATACCATAAAGTGTTACTGATTAACTGCATTTACTACTGTTTCCATGACCCCTTTACAGCAATTCAGTTAGGTATAGAAAAGAAAAATAAAATCTCAATACTCTTCTAGACTTCCTGAGTCTAGATCTGAAAATCATACATAACATATGGTGAAAGAATCAGCAATTTTGAAAAGACAAAACCCAATACGTGAGTCAATTAAAAATGCAAAGGAATGTTTGGTTAGTCTGAAGAGCACAGACTAATCCCAAATCCCAGTTTAAAAGAGCAGTTCTTAATTTCACAGTTTTAAAACTGAACAGAGATTTGCTTTTGTCTATGGTAATTTTTAATTAATCTTCAGGCAAAACCATTCAATTAAGTGATAGTGAAAAACTCTTTTGATGTTCCACTTGTTAGTGCAACTGATCGGAGGCTAAAAGGTTGATCTTTCACTGGATAACAACTGTATCCAGTAGAGATAATTTCTCAAAATGCRATCTAATAAGCAAGGTCAAAGGGAGGAGGTTAGGAAGGTACTGAAGAAGTTGTTACTCCTGTTTGGCTACACATTCAAGGGCAACGTTTTTAGTTTCTCTGAAAGGTCACAGAGTCAAGCCAGCAACAGCAGCAAGCACACACTGGTCAGCCAGCCCCACGGGTAGTAATTATTCTAATCCACCTCTACACTAAACCTTCATTCGCCCTGAAATGAAGAACAGTTAGACTTCAAAATTCCCCAAAGCAGCAGCAATACTTAAACTTCATTCAAGCTCAGAACCGTTGGTTCGAATGCTAGACCGGAGTCCTCACGGCAAATGACATCACCTCAGCTTGTACCTGATCAGAAAAGCAGGAGTTCTACAAAGGGCGTTTCCTGGAGTCTCTTCCCTTACAACACTTGCAACTACCAACCACTAAAACTTCTGAACTAACAAGACCACAGTAAACAACATCCTCTGAGTGGTGAGGAAAGAAACCAATTATTTGCTTCAATTTGACTAAAGATACCAAGATTAGTCTCAATAAACAACAGATGCTTACTGAGATGGGAACAGATGTTACCATACATTACAACAGAACCTTGTTATTGTATACACAATACTTCCAAGTGAGAGAAAAAGTAGCCATAGAAAAGGGCAATTTTAAAATAAAAACTATCACAGATCAAAATATCTGTGTAACCAGTACTTTTCAAGCATTACTACCTCTAATGAAGAGCTTTCCTCATGAAACAAACTGGTTCACATGCTTCACATTTTACACCTTTCTCTGTTGACAGGTTTGTACAGCTGCTGCTCTCAGCCCTACCAAAACCAGAGTATTTTTGAAGAGAAATGCTGAATAAGTAGCAAGACTAGGTAATATTTTCCTACTCCCCTGAGAAGGCTGATTAAATTAAATGAATGGAAACTGCCTAGCTTAGGTAATACAGGAACTTCTACTATTTTTAAAATATACCTGCTTTTGAATCTGTTACTATAGAAAATGCATAACTTAACAGAAGAGTTTTAGACAAGTTCCTCAACAGATGTCAAATGACCTGCACATGGAATCAGCAGAGTAAACCTACATTCACATCTGCTCACAATTATTTTTCAAATATAAAGCACACACCGCCCTAAAGCTGCCTAAGAAATATTTAGTTGCAGTCTGAATTACCACTACAGTGCTATTTCAGAGACTGCTTTCTGTGATGCAGCATGGTCCAAGAATAAGTTCCACTTTAGGAGCCCCCAAAGTCAGAAATTCAGCATGGTTTTCCTTCATGTCCTCATGCGTCTCTGCTGCACAGCAAAAGCAACACTGATATGATCTACTTCATAGAAGTAGTGGGCAAATTTTATTACTGTGCATTTTGCCCTCAAAGCAGGACTGGCTCATTTGCACAGCAACGGCTTGGGGTTTACAAATTAATCACTATTCACCACTGCTACAGTTCTTTAATAATTAAGAAAACTATTTCTACCAGTCAGAAAATAAGTGGGTGCAAGATTTCCTGCCTAGCCTCCTCAGGAAGCGCTTGTCACACAGAAATTGTATGCATAGAAGCAATCAACATGCTAAGCAGCCTTCTAGTTTGAAACCTCCAGTTCTACTATTTTATTCTATTTATTAACAAAATTGGCTACTTCAAAATTCAGTTTTTTCCTCCTGTAGCAAGCCACAGAACGTTGGATGAGATTTGCTAAAGGCAGTTCACAAAGTGTGAAACTACACTTCAAAAACCAAGACTTGAATGGGGCAGGAGGAGTTTTATCCCTACTTCTGTCAAAGTCTCTCAGTGCTCAAAGGGGTTTTCTCTACATAATTTCATCAACTGCTCCAATTCCATACACAGAATCACACACTGGCTTGGGTTGGAAGGGGCCTTAAAGATCATCTAGTCCCAACGTCCCTGCCATGGGCACCTTCCACCAGATCAGGTTGCTCAGAGGCCCATCCACACAAACATAATAACATTTAGTAGTGATGGTGAATCTCAAAGAACGAGAAAAGTTAATACATTTTCTGTTGGAGACATGTAAAAAGAACTGTCACAGAAAAACACTGATTCAGTAAATGACCTTCTTCACTCTACAGCATTACTGAACCATACTCTAATGAATTTACTGGCACAACATGCCAGCAAAAATACTTGCTTCAGATGAAGCACAAACATGCAGATTTCTCACACTTATAATCATCAACCATAGAAAGAAAACATTCAGTCAACACAACAGCTTTCGGCTAAAAAGCTCTATTCTCAGAACGGAACCTCATACAGAAAACAGAACTCCAGTAAAACTACAAGATACTTACACATGCAAATCTATTAATGCACATATTATCTTGCTCCAGCAAAGATGTAAAAACTTGCAAATGCCTCTCCCTCAAAACTCTCCTAAGAAAACCACCAAGTTTAAATTCTCTAACTGAGGAAAATCATATAGATCATTACATCCACTTAAAACTATTTTTACAAGATAGCATCAAATCTGCTTACTGAATATAAAGAAATACCAAAGCCACCTGCTCCAGAAGTCTAGTCCATAGTTGCATTTTTTCCTCACTTACTACACAAGTGCTTTTAAAAGAATGTTTCCTTACTGAGATACAGAATTGTTACGCCATTATATTCAATTAACAAAAAAGGAAGCCTATCTCAGAAATAGGTTGTATTTCTTTATTTTTAAAATAAATTATTTTGCTCTGTAAAAAAACCCCCACGAATTCGTGACAGTTAAAAACTGTCAAGAATTCCATTGGCACATATGGTCACGTTTCAAAAACCAGAGCCATGAACAGCCTGTCTGCAGGGAGATACCTGTAGCTTTCAGCAGAGCATAAAGGAATTCTCCAGCAGTAGTTGCAGTTTGAGAATTCACAAGCTGAAGGTGGACATGTTTTCTAAAGCTCCGTATGAAGACGCAGTCACAGTGCAAGAAAACAGAATACCTTTGGCACATGACAATGTTGCGATCTAGAGCAACTTTCCAAAAAGCAAGGAATAAAACAAAACCAGCAAAGAGCTTACACTACAGAGCTACAGCAGCATCTCATGAAAGATTTAAATGCAGTGCTATTCCTAGCCCCCATCTCAGCACAGCCATGGATATTTTTCCAGCTTGACTGGATTTTCCCCCTCCCTAATTGCTAGTTTTAACTAAAGCCAACTAGATTAAGAATCAACCCTAAAAGCAGCACAGCCAGTGTGCGGCAATTACGTGCAGAAAGACATGTGACATTTTGTATCAAAAGCAGACCCTGGAAACGCTAAAATGTAGATACCCCTTCCAGGAGAGCAAACAAAACAACTGCCCGTCTGCCGCTGGTGCCCCGCCAATCCCCACCACCGCACACAGGCATCCCAAACCCTCCTTCACTCGTACGTCCTCTGCGGACGATGACTTGGCCACTCCAATGCCCGCATTTCGCCCCGCACAGTCCGCAGGTCACCTCGCGGGCCAGAGGATGGGGCAGGTGGAGCAGGAGGGCGGCGGGGGCAGCGCCGGCAGACGCAGCGCCCGGGTGCAATGGAGATTCCAACGCCGAGCGGCCGCTTCCTGCGGCGGCCGGAGCATCCCGGTGAGCACGGGATGGGCACCGCGGCTCCTGAGGGAGGGCTGGCAGCATCCTACCCCCGCAGCGCAGCCCAGCCCAGCCCAGCCGCCCATCCCGCCCAGCACCCGCAGCCCCTCGTCCTCCGCCCCGCCTCCCCGGTGACCCCGAGCCCGCCGCAGCCCCTCATCGCAGGCACCCTGCGCGCAGATGGTTTTTCCGCACACCCCGACACGTTTTCCAGGCGGATACAGCCCCCTCCGCTCCCCTCCGGGCTGAACGCGCCTCTTGCGCCCTAGCCTCGCCTCACCGCCCCCTCCTCCCCTCCCCGCAGCGCCCGTCGCCCCCTCACAGCCCGCCTGCCGCTGCCTGCGCCCCTCAGCCTCCTCCGCACCGTCCCCGCCGCGGCGCTCACCCGAGGACAGACGAGAACGGGCGGGAGCGAAGGGGCCGTCGCGGCCGGTCCCCTGACGAGGCTGTCGCTGTCTCGGTCCCCGCCTCCCGCCGCTCCCGCCGCCCCCTCAGACACCGAGCGGCCCCCGCCCGACAGGGTGCGGCTTCCACAGCCCGCAAACCAAACAACGGCGCCGCCCATTGGCGGGCGGGCGCGCGCCCGAGCAGTAAGTGGCTCTGCCATTGGCGGAGGGGAGCGGGGGGCGCGGGGCGGGGCGGCAGGGCCCCTGGCGGGTCCTGGGGGTCCGCCAGCGCCGGGGGGTCCCCGGGCGGCCGGGAACGGGCTGGGAAGAGCCTCCAGACGCAGGGAGAGGGTTCTTGTGGCTCTGGATCCCTGCGGAAAGGAGCGGCGCGACGCCTGCGACGCTTATCTTAGAGCGGGCCGGGAGATAGGCGCAGGCAGACATCGCTAATCGCCGAGGACGCGCTGCGATAAAGGCTCGTTAAGGCGCTGCGGTGACGGTGTCTGATCGCTATCGGCTCAGAGCGAGGCCAGAGCCATCCAGGAGGGCAGGGCTCCAGCCCGAGGACTGCCGTAGCGAGGGCTGGAGACACCTGTCAGAACCGAAGGTGTTTAACCGGCGGATGTTAAATGCCAGGCTAACGAGAAGCTGTGTGCTTGCTTCAGGAAGTGTGCAGATACTTCGTACAGCTCGTACATCGGAGGCTTGATTAGAGCTTTATAAATCACCTCCTTAGATCTTCGAAATCCTTCAGAGGGCTGTGTGGCTGGTATAACCCCTCGGTTTGTTACAGTCACTGCAAGTCAAGCACCAAGTCTAAACTTAACTTCTTCTGTTATCTATTTTCTGTCCATTTTTACTATCGTTTGTGTGTCATTTTCAGACTGCTGCTCTACACTTCTTCTTTGGGACTGTTGCATAGAAGGCTGCTTGCCTCTGGACAAATGAAGAGTTGGGGGTCTGGGAATGCCCTCAGAAACACTAAACCCTTCTCTGCTATCTATAACCCTCACCCCTGAGTTATCCATGTGTAGGGAAGACTCCAGTGAGCAGAACCTCATATATGCTTTCAGGATCCATAAACACCTCCTGTGGAATATGGGAGGAATCTAGCCTGCTCCAACCACCTCCACCGAGGAAACACACTCCATTTACCTAAAACAGGCCATAGAGATTGATATACATAAAGTTGCTTGTAAATTCAGCCACCAAAAATGGTCGTTTAATTGTTAAGTGGTGACACAGAATAATTACAGCACATCTGGCAAGAAGGTCCTGCTGGACATATATAGTGTAATTACTAATGATTAGCAAATCATGTCTGAATTTTTTTTTCTAAGAACTGTTGCTGTAAGCCTAAAAGATCAAAGTCACTTCACTTGCCTTGTGCTGAACCCTGTAAACCCAGTGGATGTRTGTACCTACCTAGCAGCATGCTCTTGTCCTTGCTCTGCACCTGTAGACTCCAGCCACCTGCTTGATGCAGTATCTTCTCTTTGATTACCTGTCAAAATACTTGTTCATCTTGGCACCTTTCTTCCTTTCTTTCCTTTCCTCACTGTGGCATTTAACTCATAAAGCTCGCTGTCTCCTTGTCTGGAAAAGTACATGAGAGAATGAATCCATGTTAGAACCAACTTGGAAAAAAATAATGCTTTGTTTTAAACTGAATGCGTCTCCTCTCCAGCTCAGTGYGTGGCTCTAAGACCAGCAATGCCAAGAACGATGGGGATGTTAAGGGCAGCAGCAGTGCCCAGGGGCTGGGGAAGGGCAGGGTCATTTCTTTCTCTGACAGTCCTGGCTCACAGTGTTTGGGTAACTGCTGGGTGCAGTGCCACAAGCAGCTTGGACTGATCAAAGGATGCCTTTTATCAGTTCCTGTTGGCTCTCGTGCTGCAGGACAGTGCTATTCCTTTACCCTTTTCTTCTGCTGTCCTACTCTGTGACGTGCCCAAGGGCACAGGTTCCTACTGTCCCCTTGCAGCCTTCCCCCTGCCCCTTGCATCATCTCCCATAATCGTGAGGCCAAGGAAGCCACCGTTTCACCTGGCTAATCCGAAGGAAGAGCTGGGGGGGTGGGGCAAGCTCTCTGCTGAATCAACCAACTTGCTCTACAGGCCGAGACCGTCACAGCTGATGCATGACCGTGTTTATCTTCCCTGTTCAGTTTTTGGCCTGACCAGGTTCCTGACCTGCCTCTACCCAGCTGCAGAAAGGGCTGTGCTGGTGCAAGTGCAGACGTAGGGCAGAAACACAAGGCAGAGCTCATACATAGACACACACTAGAGCTGTATGCTCTGCTGCAGAAATAAGGCAAGGCAATCTGAAAAAGCACTTCTGCATTATTTAACATGAAGAACTTGTCTGTCTTTGTTAACTCTTACCAGCTGGGTGTGCAGCATTACAGCTACAACAAAAGGTACAACATGAACCACGCAGTATTTTTCAGCCTGCAGTATTTGACTCCTTCAATATTTTTGGGGTGCTGGTGAGGGCTCTGGGAAAACCACCGAGACAAGTTGGTTGCCAGCAGGCTTCCACTTGCCATATGCACACCTCCACAGGTACTGGCCTTCAAAAAACAGAAAAATACTGTAGTGGATGCTCTGGACAGCAAAATATTCTCACAAGAGCTGTCAGAATGTGGTGCACTTCAGGCAGGTCAGATGTTCCGCTTGCTGACTCTTTCACAGTCTGTTGTTCTTTTTAGCAGGCTTGTGCAGCAGCAGCAGCACTGGATTCTACTTCCATTGTAGAACCTCAAGTAAAAGAGTCAATGTGAATGTATTAGTTTATGAATTATTTTTGTTTGGCTTTACTAGATCTCAGAGAAGTAATACTGCACGATTATTTTTATGCAGCTGACCTCTTTACCTGGCATTAGCACTTCTTGATGCTCAAGTGCTTACAGCTACTGGAGAGAAGCACAGCACTAGGCTGATGTCACACATCTGGCCTTCGGACAATTCTCTTTTCATTTATAAGGAGTGCAGTCATTCCACACAAGGAGTTCCGGGTCAGTTTTCTTACCTATAGACTGGGAATGATACCTTCTCACTTGACCTGCCAGAACTGTTCTGTCCTGACAGTCTGTTGACCAGGCAGTACTTGTTTCCCTACTGTCATCATCTGTGTTCATCTCACACAGACCTTTTACTCCATTTCTCAGACAAAGTTCTGGATCCTGTAAGTAAAACAATGCCAGTATGTGAATTATCTGCTGCTTTTCCCATGGGCTTTCAAAAGGAAAGTCTTATCAGTGAAACTTCCTTGTGCCAGCAAAGTAAAAGCCATTCCCTGACCAGTCATACCAGAGTTGGAGTGTTGGAAGGGTGTGCATGGACAAACACAAGTTATCTGTACAAAATACCCCAACAACAGCTCCAGAAGTGCTGTGTCTCTCACTGATGTCCAGTACTGCTGGTAGTGGGACAAGGGAGCTCACACACATGCAGCATTACTATTGAAAACCTCACGCGGGATTTGTCTTTGAAATTATTGAATTAAACAACTTTTTTAAAGTTATGTAAAGGGTTATCTTAATTTCAGCTGTGTATAACAACAGTAATAATACCTCGTGGGTTATTTGTGGTATTACTGAAGTTGGTCGTGTATGTAAGGTTATGTGTAAAGTATATGAATTCTTATTCTTCACAGGGAGCTGCTTTTTTTAAATTTTACTGGTTTACTGATTGGGATTTACTTTCCCAAGGGACTGACAGTAGTACGTAGAAACAATTTCTAAGGTATGTATGAGAAGCATTCAATAGAAAAACTATGCGGAGTGAAAAAATGTATTGTGGTCTACTTTAATCTCCCTCAACAACCAAAAACACATCTGAGGTTTGTTTGAGCTGAAAAAAATAAAAATTAGGAGAACTGAAGCAGCAAGGTCGGGGGGGAGGAAGGGCAGAGCAGCTGGAACAGGCTGATACTAAATGTTGCCAAATTTTATACAATCTCAATCTGAGAGGCCACTTTGGCTTGAAGTTTGAAAATATTGACTTTATGCTCTGGGGACATCGGGACATTTTTATACATGATTGAGATGAAATGTAAATGGAGCTACGTGGTTCAAGCTGGTTAACAACAGTTTCAGTTAAACACAACAAAAGGTACAATGATTGCTTTAGACAAAGTCAGTCCAGCAACCAACATTCTCTTTTAATATTACAGTATTCTTTGTGAAGGTTATGGCTTCTTTTTCCAAAAAGCTTTTCCAAGTAAAGCCAAATCTTTTAATTGCAACATCTATGACTTCTAAGTATCATCTGCCTTCTGATTGTATGTTCTCTGCAAGTTGCTTCAACGTGAATTCCAGTGTGACTAGAGCAGCTGAAATGGTTTTTAGCTGTTCTGTAATGACATCTTCATCCTTAATAGCAGAAGAAGGAAAAATGTCACCAAAAGAAGTTAGAACTTTTGAATTAACTTTAGAACTACAAGCAGACTCGAGAGTAAAACAAAGACAGGAAAAAGATACTCGGGCAAGTCCAAAGTAATAAGGAAAGCTGAGAAGCATAAGAAAAATATTTTAAGTTGGTTAATATTTTAGTTATTATTATATACAGGAGAAAATTAATTAGTCTTGAGAGAAGCTTTGTAATATTAGAATATCAAATTTTTAATTCCCTTAAGTTATATTTAATTTTAAAATGGCACATTTTCAGCAGTACTTCCATGGTTAGGGTGCAGCTGTCATTTCCTTGGAAAAATAAATCAGCACAAATATTAGCACAGTGTAAATTAAAGCACAACATAATCAATGAAGCTTGAAACAGATGGCTTGTGAAGCCACACCCAGTACACCTTTCCATATTGGCCCTGTAATAAAACCCTTTAAAAACTTTCCATGGAACAGACTCTTCTGTTTTCTGTGCTGCTGTGAGGGCAAATTCACATTACTGGCCTTCGGTGCAGGTGCAAAATTCTGTCCATGCAAAAGGTTTTCCAGGACAGGATTTCAGTGCACATCAGCCAGTCCAAGAACCAACTGTGATTGTACCCAGAGGGAGCTTGCACAAAGTGGTTGTTAAAAGGCAGAGAAGGTGGTAACTCACAGAAGGGTTAAATGTTTTCCCTTATTTTATATATCCAGTGATCTAATCCTGCAAATGGTTTTTATCAGTCACTTCTGTGCAAACCAATTCCAATACAAATATGTGCAAGTAAAATTACATTAAAAATTATGCTTTGATATCTCCAAGATTACATGCCTATCATGGCCACACCATGAACCTGAGAGGTTGAATTACTCACTTTCTGGGAACTAGATAGTGTAAGGAGGAAGGTACAAGTGAGGGGTAGTAATGACTATCCTGTAATTAAGATACGGGAATGGAAGCCCTGCAGGAATAGATTTGGAGTTGTGCTACAAGGTTTGCTACATACCTGAAGCCTACTGAACTTAATCATTTCAGCCCATCCAGTTTTAGAGTGAGCTCTAATGCTCTCCGTCTAGAAGTTTTAGAAGTGTTTGGTATTTGATATTTTGGTACTTTGAGTTTAGTAAAAGAACTATAAGCTCTCCTACTTAGGGCACTGTAATCATGGGCATCTCAAGCACTCCCACGCTTAGGAAAAAAAAACCCCTTCTTGCCTTCAAGGAAGTGACTATTTCATAAGGTAGAAAGTATTGCAACATCATGCAGTTTGCTTGTTGGTAGGTGAAATATTTAATGTTCAGAACAACTGTTTAATGCTTCACGATGTGGATAAGTTTAGGTGGTGCTCAGATGTCCATTATGTAAATTCTACCTCAAAGTACATTTTAAGAATAATTTAAACACAGAGAAATAAATTAATCTCTTTGTTCTTTAGGTTAGAAGACATTCAGATGAGCAATTTTGCTAAACAATATTGCTACTTATATGAGACAGACAAGCCAAAAGAATCTCAAGTTTCAAAGACCCAGCCTCTTAAGTTTCCACTTGAAGTTAGCTTTGATCTCTAGCTTCTATCTGAAGTCACTTAAGATTGATTTCTCCCAAATGACTTCCACACACACGCTCAGCTGCTGGATTCCTGTTGTGTGGATCCCTGCGTGGAACAGGCTGACCAGCAGATGTCCCCAAACTCTAAATAATCACACTTACAGCTTCTGAAATCTTCAGCGCCCTTTTGCATGTTCCAAAGGATGAAGCCACTTGAGGCCACAAATACTGTTGCTGCTTATTCACATTCCTGTAAAAACTGAACTTCTGAAGTGGGGAAGAGTTGACTGCTGACTCAAAGCACCTTTACTGTCATAAAAAAATTGTCTGGATATCAGCTCACTTTATATGACATGCTGCCTATTAATTGATTGTCCCTTGTTTTATTTTCAAAAGCACTCTAATTTTTTTTCCCTAGAACAGCAATCCCCATCCAAATAGCACCTGTAATACTTTTATCTAGAGGTTCACAAGAGGCAAGACTTTTTCCAAACTAGTATCAATTATTTTGACTTGGGCATACAAAACCTCACGTACTGCATTCTTCCTGTGCATCAAATGCTGCTTTTACAATTCCCCACAAACTATTTCAAAGCTAAAGAGCTTGCAGTAGATTGTAGATACAAAGGCTGCTTTGTGGTGAAGGAATGAGGAGAGGCATGTTAGTGAAAAATACAGGAGACWGACTGAGCCATGTGTTCTAGCTGTGCCTTTCCTCCCTACAAACACCAGAAACTTATCTGATGTGTTATAAAACAGACTAGATTAGTATGTAGGAGCAAGAGGACTTGGAAGAAAGAGTGTGATTGCAGATTTGTTTGGAACATGAAGATTTCCTTCTTAGGGGGGCTGAAAATTAATTCCTCTAACTTGACTATTAGAAGAACGTAACTACAAACAAAAGCACTAAAACACACACCCATGAAATTAAAGACAACTGCACAAAATGACGTGAACTGACATTAAAATTTTATCCATTTCAGAAATCTATACATTTAGATACAAAAGGGAATTAACACAAAAATTTACATATTTGCAACACTTGTATTACACAGGTAAAGAGCATGTTGTGTTTTAAATGTATGTTTACAATTAAAAAATCTTCTGAGTGTAAGGTTGAAAAACATCAAATATCAGAATAGGTCCCCAAGGAAAGGACACTGTCATGACACAATGGAGTCAGCTATTCCCAGACAGAGAAAATCTAACTCTGTAGACAGTATGTGCGAATATTGCAAGAAACTTGAAGTTGCTCTGATATACATGTATCTATTTGCCAAAAATGTGTTTTAAATGCCGTCTTGACTGAGCCTTCTTTAGAGTGGATCATGTCAGGGTAGTGAACCACAGGAATATCAATTTAAAATAAAAGGAATTAGGAAATTAAAATATCCAATATTCATCAGAATCTGAATTTTAAGTACTTCATATTCTTTGCACACAAGCCCTATTACAGTGGGAACAGTGTTCAAAAGAATGATATTGTGTATGTCTGTGTTTCTTGCAAAAGATGGAGGCAGAGTTTCTTGCCTCAATTCCTATGTATGATCCTCAATATTACATCTAATTAGTAAGGAAAATTCCTTAGGGATGAAATCCTCATTTATTGTTTTCATAAAAAGCAAATTCTTATTCTGTAATGGTTTTGTTATGATTTTAAAATTGTGACCATCTAAAGGCAACAAGATTAAAATGAGCATGTATAAACTTTGAAAAGATAACAGAAGAAAAGAAGTTTATAGATACAGATTCAGACTGATAGAAACTAGATGCTTTCTCCTGTGTCAGGAGTGGCAAAATTTTTTTTACTATTATTACAAGTCTTGTAAACATTATTAGATTATGAGACCATTATGACAGTATTTTTGGATCAACAGAATTACTTAAAAGTTTATTAAAATAGATTTCTCCTCCATATTAAAATTTAGGAATAGAGTAATTTTGGCATAAATATCAAGCCCTTGGATTTAGGATACTGTCCCCAAAATATTAGGGAACAAATGTTAAAAGCACCCTGGTAATGTCTATCACTGACAGTATATTAAAAACAGATTTTGCTTTGCATGCAACTACAAACTGCGTAGAAATTTTAATAATGGAAAAATTCTTGGTAGTAGACTAGGGTAGTGTGTTTTGCCCTAGAACAGAAAAGAATGCAATGGGCTGACAACCTGTTCCTAAAAGCCTGACCACAAGGATTTATGGAGTCATAGTACCATCACAATCATGGTTTCAGGGGTTTTTTTTGTTTTGTTTTAGAGAACCTTTGACTGACAACGTGAGAGAAAACTGCTAGTTGGAATTTGGTATACTCAAATAACTCCCTTCCCTTCCCCCTAAATCTCCAATAGCCCTTTCCCTTTCCTCGTGCCCATTAAAAACAGCAGTGGCACAAACCCTTCCAGTTCAGAACTRAGTAATGGGGCTCCCATGAAAGCCAAATCCATATTGTTCCACACTTCTCTGAAGTGCAAGTTGTTAAGGAGTATGTGGGATGCCACAACTATATCAGCCAGATAGTACCTGATAGTGATTACTGTACTCAGAAGATACAAGTATGAGGTGGCTTAAAAAAAAGCCGCATTTCCTGATCATCTTTACCTATAGTAAATCAAATAATTTGCACAGAAATCTTCATTATTTACACATCAGCTATACAAGTAATACAAAATATCTCAGTTAAGCACCAATGCTGACTTTAGGAGTAATACCTTCAAGCCAGAGTATTAGTATTCCCTGTCACAAATAAATTCTGACATACTTTCAGAAGTGTCCATGTTCCGGATCAGTTGTATTCAGATCACTTCTTCCTTTGTGTTCGTCTTCGACGTTCCAAGGAGATGGGTAATAGCAGCGGTTTTATAAAAGGTGTGGGTATCCTGGACAGCTTTCACAGCATAATCAGTTCAGATCTTTTTAAAAGAAAAAAACCATGAAATCCGCTGATCTGGACTGTATGGTTTTACCAAGAGTTCATTAAATGGCGTTTATATAACAATTCGTGGGAGAATAAATGGTGGAAAGAGACTCAGTTTGTGTGTGCAAACAGCGGGATGTCCTACAGCGGCAGGAGTCCAGTCCTCAAGGGCAGTAGGGTGCCAGTGGACCATGGCTGTCATGTCACCTTGGCTTTGAGTAACCATAAGGACACCGAAGTATCAGGCTGTCATGACTGGGTAAGACATGAGTGCTGTAGTATTCAACCAAACTTCCCATGTTCAAAAACATGATGTCTGAATCCAGGTARAACTTGCCATCCTGTTGTAGAACAAACACATGTGTAATCATTGACAGTAATGTTTCCAATTCAATGTTTAAAGAAAAAAAGCCAAAACATCATCATCTTCAGAACTAAGTAGTTCTTTCAAACACATTACTGCTTTGCAAACTAGTCAGTCACACAAATAAGTCCAAATTAAACTCAGGAATTTAATACTCCATCCTCTAGGATTTCACTTGAGCTGAAATTTATGATGATACAGCAACTAGAAAGCCCAAATGTGAGTACTCAAACTCTCATCCTGGACCAGATCTTTGTAAATCAGCTGACTTTTACCATCAGAGGCAGGAATAAGTTTAGACTTCAATTTGTTAGTTCTGATATATACCTATACACACACCCAGTTTATACACAGATATATGTATAATATACAGATGCACACACAGAGCAGCTACTAACCTTTTCAAAGATTCTGTAGTTTCTCACTTTTCCTGCAGGTTCATCCCATACAACCAATACCTTGAAAGAAGAAAAATGCAACATATTCAGTCTATGCTACCAAGCTCTTCTAAGTCAATGTATAATTAAGGAATTAATTAAAATTCAGTCTAAACAAATTTTAAAAATCACTGACATTCTGACAGTGATTCTCTCATACTTTCTTGCTTTAAGAAAAGACCACATCTAAATTGTTAAGTACTTTGTCACATGTAAGATGCAGTACATCTCAATCAAGAAGTTTTTTGGGGGGTAGATTTAGCAATTGCAATTTACCTTTCCAGGCTTAGTAGATGAGTTCCTAATACAGTACAATCCATTTTGCGGTTGTCCTTGTGGGCTACTAGCTTTAAATATCCTAAAAAGAATAAGCAATTACACATATTAGCATTATTCAGGTGCACAACATAYTAGTAGCACTCAGATAAATGTCTACAGTCTTAAAATTCTTATTACAAATCCCTGTTTTGATTGTAATAATTCATAGTAGATCATARCTGAAACAATGTCACTGTTCTAGCACCTGAACCAGCAGTGCAGCACAAATGGCTTTCTGGTCCCATCCAGCATCCTGGCAAAACGACCTTCTGCAGATGGAGCCAAATCACATTGCATTCTCACCTATATCTCACCTATTGATGCACGAGCACCGAACTAACTTCCCTAGAAAGTGRTTTCCATATTAAATACTTTTAGTGTGCTTTCAAACACAAGTTGAACCTATCAAAATGATCTTTGGCCTATGGTTCAGTCCAGGTTTTTGTAGGACTTCTAAGGAACTATTTTAAAATCACATTTTACCTTTCAACTTCGAAGGATTCAGAGGTATTAAGGAATATTGAAGCAGGCAGCCCRACCTGTAAAAAATATGAAGAAATTGACTGTGTAAGTCAACGACAACTCAAAACCCTAGCAACTTGTTATGCAAATAAGCTACAGCCATCAGTATCTAAAAACACTAATGGTGATTTAATCTTTATGCTTCTTTCTCCTTTACATCCAATCTTAAAATCTAGAACTTATCAAGACATTCACTAAAGCTCAAAAAGAAATTAAAAAAAAATAATTACACAGCACTGTGTTTTCAGAAAGTTACTCTTTTCGTGAAATAATGCACTTAAAATGTTCCCAAAAGTATACATAAACAAGGAAAAAATATTCTTTGAGAATGGATGATCTGTGTGATCTCACTTTTTCATAGTCRTCATCAGAGTCATCATCAGGATGGCTGGGCTTCACGGGTAGTGCTGGTTTTTCAAATGAAAAACTTCTAAAACTTTGTCCATCTGGTGGTGATCTCCTGGCAGAAACAGAATGAAAACTGAAGGATACCTCATCACGAAAACAGAACAAATATACAGAACACTGAAGGGATAGTAAAACTAGAACTGAAGTTTCAGTTTAGCCCCCAAATCATGGAATCCTAGAATGGTTTGGGGTGGAAGGGACCTTAAAGACCATCTTGACCCTCCTGCCATAGGCAGGGACACCTTTCACTAGACCAGGTTGCTCAGTGCCACATCCAATCYGGCCTTGAACATTTCCAGGGATGGGCTTCCACAGCTTATATGTGCAACCTGTGCCAGTGCCTCACCGCCCTCTCAGTAAGTAATTTATTCCCAATATCTAATCTAAACCTACACCTCCCCTCTTTCAGTTTAAAGCCATTCCCCTATGTCCTATCACTCCATGCCCATGTTCACAACTCCCKCTACAGCTCCCTTGTAGCCCCTTTAGGTACTGGAATGTGCTGCTGTAAGGTCTCTCTGGAGCCTTCTCTTCTYCAKGGTGAACAACCCCAATTCTCTCAGCCTGTCCTGAGAGATCTGTCAGTGATCTCCCACTGGCCTTCCTAAAAGCCGAATGAATCCAGTTCTCTCAGCCTCTCCTCACTTAGTAAGTGCTACAGCCCAAATATCTTGGTGGCCTGACACTGGACACACTCCAGTCTATCAGTGCCTTCCCTCTACTGTCTTTAAAGACTGTACTACTTTTTCTTCAGAGCTCCTGAATGATCCGATGGACAAAAATATTTTCATCTCATTCACCACCATAACTAGTTCCATATCCATAATTAAACCTGATCTTAATATAAAATGAAACACATTCCCTATCGCCACAGAAGCCTAAAATTGTTTTTGCAGTTCACCGAAGTTCTGACATAAAGGCTTYTAATTCACTGTGATCAAAGGCTATTAAGGCTTTGATACACACCTGAAAACAAATGAAATATAAAATTTTGGTGTAACTTTTTTTAAAGTTTGGTTTATCTAAATTTCTAAATTTTTGGTAAATCTATTTCTATTTTAAACTTTGGTTTACTATTTCCGACCTATTTCAGAACCAAAATTCATTGCAAAATTTTCAAATAAACAAAGGCAATAGAAGCACAACACTGAGGAAGAGAAGGATGGTGCAGGGAAGAGGCACAGATGCTGATATGAATCTGAGTATGTCTGTCAACCAGTTAACTAATACAAGATGGGAAAAACATAACTGCATTGCGTTTTCATACTTACTGTAACTGGGGACATGAAGACTTGTCTGTTCTAGGCTTGACTGCAGGGGGCTGGTGGCTTGGCACAGGTGGCTTTGGGAGCACCGGTGGCACAAACAGTCCAGGTTTACCATGGTCCCTTGGCACTTTGGGCTCCACTGGCTTTTCAGTAAGCTGTGACAGCTTGGGTTTATTGCTTGGCAGTGGAGGAGGAGTCCGTGGGGAAAGGTTTAAGCTTTTTAGCTTCTCRCATGCTTCTGGAAGAGCAAGAACTTGGGCTGGAGGCAGAGGCTCTGGAGGCAATGGGTGAGATTCTTTGCCACTTGCAGGCTTCTTGAACACAGGTAAAGGGGGCACAGGGGGTGGCTGTTCACTCATCCTCCGGCTCAGGGATTGAATCTTTAGACTGGGCTCAGCTCGGCCCTGTAACTGCGGCTCTCTCGTGTTCACGAGATCATCTAGCTTGATATCAGGTAAACTTCTCTTAGGAGGTGGTGGTGGTGGTACTGGTGCAGTTGGTTTGCCAGCATAGGAATGTGCCCTGGCTTCTGAGTAAGCGGCTTTCCTGACGTAAGGAACAGGCGGAGGTGGGTACGCAGGGGGCAGGACCATATCTACAGAAAGAAAACATCCAGAAAACATGACACACTGAGGGGGAACACAGTGTGTCATCAAATGAGACTTCTCAAATTAATTTTCTATGTGATCTAAGATATTTCACTGGCATTGGGTCTGATAGTACTCAAAATGCTGGATAGGCATTTAACTTTCAGCACAATTCTGAAAGTTATGGGCAATAAACTCCTGCTATTTTTATTCAGGCCTAGCTTATGATGACTTAGCAAAGACTTTTCACTTTGCTAAATATAACGTTGTCTGTTTTTTCCTTAAAAACATTAGTGCTGCTCCAGATTGACGACCAGGTCACCCCAGGCAGGAGGCCCGCAAGAAAGCACACCCCTAAAGGCATGTAATGATTTCTGTAAGCGGTTGCTGCTGTTGTTATAAACTTCTGACCCTAAATACCTCTCAAGATTAGATACTTCTGCATTACTTCAGTTATTTTGCCACTTGCAATGTTTTAGTTATGACCAATACAAAATAATAACCTGGCATTCCACATGAATATTGCCTTCACTGGGGCCTTTGATGGGGCCTTTTTTGAAGGGAGTCACAGAAATCACATACCATCTTTCACTATGTCAGAAGTATCCGGCTGCAAATAAGACTCATCCTCTTCCTCCTGGTCATAATCTGCAGATAAAAATCAGTATGTCAGACTCTGATAAGTACTCCTGGAACCAAGAAAGAGCATGAAGTACTTAGGGCTCTTTAATAACAAATATTTTTCTGGTATTTTTTCTAGAGTGATGAAAAAAGTTAATAATTTTGGTCCACCTCTCTCCTGTCTAGAATAGGTGTTTCCTTAAATTTTTATGTTATTTAAGAAAGCCATCACTTACAAAAGGGGCAGATGAAGTACACGGCACATGAAAATTTTTGCAACTTTCAAGTTAAAATTTACTTTTTGGTGACGCTTTCTAGTGTTCCAGCCTTCCTGAGAAAAGTTCTAATCAGTTGCAGAGACACAACTACACAGATGCATTGGCAAAACCACTTGGAAAAMATACAACCCCCAAAATTTAACCCTGCCACAGAAACATTTATGATTTTCAATATGGAAGCTTAAGCAAGTTTAGTGATCTAAAAACCAATTTTAATTCTTTTGCCTTACTCTGGCAACAACAACAAAAAAGCACYACAACAAATGGCTTAAGTGGTTTCAATGTTGCCTTTAACTGTAAATCAGAATAATCAAGGCATGAAAAACATGTTACTTCTAGGCAGTAATTTCTCATCCTTGATTATAAGAAGAGCCTGAAGGACAATATGCAGAGGAATGCCCTAAAAAAAGGTAAGAATATCTGATAAAAATCAGTTCTTCTAATTTTCCTAATTTAAACTCCTACTAGGCCTCTTATCACAATTCATCTTGCATACAACCCTTCCCTCCCATAAACACAGAAGGACTAAACTACAACCCTACAGAAAAAGCTGATGAGTTGGTTCTCCTCTGCTTTGCAGCAATGGAACCGGATTTCCTAACAAGACTCATTCCTGCCTTTTTGTCCTAGTCAGGAAGAATAGTCAGGAATTTCCTTTCAGGAAATGAGAGTACTTGTTCCCATCAACCCTGCCCTTGGAAATCTGAAAGGGCAGATGCGGAAGGGCCTAGTAAAGGAGCTCTGTTGAACCTCGAGGCAAGGTTTCCCATATTGGCTTTTACAGACATACTTCTTGACTAGAACTCAATTGCTGAAATATGCTATGAATGCCTACCTGACAGGCTTTCTGTCATRTTGCCACTTAATTAACCTCCTTGAAGGATCTGAACTTTTTTAGTTTATTTTTACCAACGGTTTATGGCACAAAATACCTGTTTATGATTTAAAACTATAACAGAAATATGCCTTGTAAAAAAAACACCCGTTGCAAATTGGATCAGTTTGCTTAAGATAARGGAATAATTCCYRCAGAATCCAGAAGAAATAAATAAGCAAATAAAGAAGTCTTATTTATCAGTGTCTAAAGTTGTCACCTTCATTATCTGCTGAATGATGGGAATACTTGATGTCAATGGGACGTTCTACTGAGCCATAGAAACTGTCTGCATCAGAACCAGAGTCACTGCAAAAGAAAAGACAGAGTACYTTCTGTTTAGCAGGACTGCAGCACTGAAAAGGAATGCTGGAAAAGCAAAAGCAATCTGTTCCTAYTTCCAAATTAACAGTCAGATATGTTGTTGCTGTCTCTTAAAAGATTTCATTTGTTTTAATCAAAGCTGACATTTAAAGTTCTCTTTATTAAAATATTTAGTTTTGTCTTCATATTCTTTAAAGTATAAATTAGGAAGGGATTTTATTCTTGGGCCTTACTGCACCTGTTCTTATTTAACAGCAAGTTACTTGTAGGTGCAAAAAGCCTAAACAACCACAAGAGCTAGTGCAAAAGGGATAAAAAGCCAATAAGTATTAAGGGTTTATACCTGAATTCTGTTATTGTTTCTTTCTTCTCATGGTAGTGATCAATTTCCCTCCTCAAGGATAGCATCCAATTCTAAACAAAAATAAAAATACAACATTCAACACATCCAACTTCAAATCATTAAACACAGATGTATCTGTCCTCTGTAAGAACAGAGCAACTATGCAAGGAACACATATTGAAATAGTATTTATCCATGACTTTTTATTGAAAAGACTCATCAGTCAAACATTTTGACTGTCTAAAATGCTGTAGGAACGTACTGAAATATTAAAATTTCAGTTTGCAGATTTCAGGCTGTTATTCCTAAAGCCAGGTACATATTCATAGTATGTTTATGGGCGAGGGATTTCACTGAATAGTTTTCATAATTTATCAAAGGCTTAACATATCATTATTTTTGACTTGGTGAAAAATAAAGATGGAATATTTATGAAATATGGAGAAACCCTGCCATCTAGTACGTCACTTACAGCCATTCCCTAAATTACAAGTTGAATTAACACTAACTTAATAGTTAAAACTTCAGACCTGAAGCTCAGAGGAGCCCAAAGAGCTAGGTGCACTAATTTCAGTGACAGCTGTGTTTCCAGTTCATTTAGATTTTAGGGAAGTCCAAGATTTACCTTTTGCTTCAAGGAAAACTCTATTGCAAAAGAAGAAAGTTACCTTTCTTTCATCTTCAGAAGAGGCTGAAAAAAACCACGTCCTGTGCTTCTTGCTTATGTGAACTAACTTGAAAGGAAACACATTGCTTGATGTTGTCTCCTCAGCTGCCCGCATAACCCTGAGAGACAGAACCACCAATACAGAAATGCCTTAATCTATATAAAGTTCATGCTCTATGCAAGTCAAAGACTGACAGAAAGCAGTTTTACTGGCTAGTTTTGCCTTATGAAAAATAACCCCCAAGCCCGGGAAAACAACACAGAAATCCCCATGTGTGCCTTTTGCAGTGCTTCTCCATTATTGTGGTAGAAAGGACAATGCAAGGGTTAATCCAGCAGCCAGACTTGTACGAGCGGCTGCTTTCACCTGTTCAAGAGCTTTAATGAACTGCATTAATTCACAGGCATCACACATYGCAAGAAATATTTAGGATCCATATTTCCAGAAGGCACTATTTCAGAGAAGAAATCAAAACACGTTTCCCATGAAACTAAGGAAAAACTAATAAAGGTAAACTTAATTTTTACACTTTTCCCTTAGAAACACTTTCTTGCATGTTTTTTAGTATTTTAAACCAAGCATAGCTCAACCTCCTTTTTTTGTGTAAGGAATTTCCTCATTTCAGACTCCTTGGGAGGAAAAATATTAGAAAACCCCTTATGCAATTACTCAGTCTAACAATTCTTTCAGTTCAAATTCTTCTTCAATAGTCTTTCTGCCTGTGCATGATCACATCAAAACCTGGCCCCTATTCCAACGAAGGTCTCTACAAGGCTGCTATAATGCAGGTACATAAAAACCAATGAACCATCTCCAGCATTTACAAATTCCATGGTATTGTTCACATTAATGTGGGTTGCTGAAGCTAGTGTCATGACCAAATTATAGTGTGGGTTTCTTCTACAAATTAGTCTTGGATTTTTAACTAGCTAGCATGTTTATAACTAAATTCCCATAAAATATGCCATTGTGGTGATCAGTTAGAAAAGCTCTCACAATTTAAAAAAAGATAATTATTTATTCCACAAGTCTGAGAACATTRTACAGTACAAGAATAACATACAAATACAATAAAATTGCAATGGTTAGGGTCAATACTGTGATATTTCTCTACGTTCTCTCATTAAACCTTTCTTAGCATTAATTTCAACAGCAATTTCCTAAATTTAGGTTGGACTCCTATTAGGCCTTGCACGTATGCTGCACTCAGACTCTGACAGTACTGGCTAACTTGAAAGCCAAATATTTTGTCTTCAATTTGCAAAGTAGATACTAAGATTTAAAACACGTAGCAAAATGAGTCAGACATTTTGCACATGCATTCTCTCATTTATCACTCTGTAGCTGATACAGTTTTGCACTAACTAGAGTTGCYGAACAGTAACTCCATAAATTTTCTCTTCTGATTCCTTTCTGGTCACTACAGAACAAAGATCATTTGTCTGAAAGAATCCACATCTACCTGCATGTGCAGCCTGCATTAATCAGTAACAAGAGTAAGCCCACTGCAATTTGAACAGGTGTACTGGTTAAATTACAGAAGAGGAAGGTTATCCACTCGCCAAGCACAGGAAATGTCACATATACAATTTGAAAAGCATACATCTCTTGGAATCAGAGATCAATGCTTAGCCCAAACAATAGATGTAGCTGTGTTTAACTTCATTAGAAATCAAACCCATAGCCCCTTGCATTAAATAAAAGGCGTTTGGGTGTTAAAAAAGTTCCTTGGGACTCACCTGTTGTAACCTTTCAAAGAAAATGCACCCTGGGGAGATGCAGATGTGCTGCTCTTGAAATAGTAGATACATCCCTCGTGGATAATCACAAATCTCAAGGGCCCTGAAAAGATAAAAAATGAGCAAAATATAAATCCAAGGGCAGTACAATAATTAGAACCCCTTAACCTGGGTAGAATTATTGTTTAAGATTTTAGTAATCTTATTAATCACTGTAAATGAGCACAAACTAGTTAAGTGACAGCTTGTTGATGATCGGTCACACAGTGAAGCTGTCCACTTGCAGAGTTTCAGGACTAAGGGTAGTATTTGATTCCCTCATTYGAGAGGCAGCTGATCTTAAAACTTCAAAAGAAGCCTCAGAGATTGCAGGTCTGACCTCCACCTGTGCTCCTTTACCAGTGAAATAAGCAATAGGAGGAAGGCAGCCACAGGCTACAAACACATATTTACATCCATCCCAAACCCATGAYGGTATCTCCTTCTCTTCTTCCACCTCAAGTACATAATGCTGCCAATAAAATGATGTCTTATTTTCTTTTTTTGAAAGGGACCCAGACTCCTCCTTTTATCAAAGGCAGTGATCTCTGTCCTTAACTATATAAGTATAGTTTCGTTATAAGCAGGGATACCAAATGAATAGCATATAAATAAACCCAAAATCTGAACTTTCCCCCATATAAATAGACTCTGATTTCAGAAGAAATTACTGTTTTTAAGTACAGCCCAATGCTGGCAGTGAGAAAATTTCCATTTCACAACAGCAGAAGGAGATAGGGATATTTTTCCAGTACATAATAACAAACTGGAAAAAAAAGCTGAGTACTAATTTCTTTCAGAAAAGAGTAWTTGAAATTGATTCATATCCCAGGAATCTGTTTCTCTTGAAAATCTTACTTCTGAAGGACTTGACAAGAGATCTAAACAAGCAAAATAAAATCAACCACAACATTTATTATCTAAGATATACAGTTCCAAAACAATTAAAGGAAAATCGTTCAATATGGGTCTTTCATACATATATTCCAGTAAAATTGTATTTCAGTACAGACAAAATGGAAGAACAGCTTCAATAAATAGTCTGCTAACATGAAGTGTGTTAATGGCCCCAGAGGCAAGCATTTAAAACCTTTAATTTAGTTAATACCTCATTCAACTTACATTTCAGGATCTGCAGCTGGGTGCCTCCTTTTTTATGAAGATACCCTGATTTGGTCACTCCTCCAGGCATTGTCAGAAGRTTTTGTGCTCCAATCGCCTTCATTGGGACCGGCCAGACCTGCTCCTGCGAGGCCATCATTCTGCAATTTAGAATAATTAAAAACCGTTTAAAACTCAGATTTTACTTTAAGGAATGAGTACCAAGAAGCAAAGCTTGTTTGCTTAAACAAGCTTTCCAAACAACTAATGTGGTTCAGCACTCAAGAATGTAACACAGACAGGGTGTTCAAAGATTCCAGGAACTTTGCAATGTATAAAAAAACATGGTGCAAAAAGCCCCGATTTATTTTTATACAGCTCTCAAAAGTGATTGACAGTTGTTGAAACAAAGGAAAAGTGCTCAGTAAATGTTACTTAAGTATTTATGTTTTAAAAATACTCCAGATAACACTGTGAGACTTAATCAGGCTGGTGACTAGAAAGAAAATTGGTTTCTTCTCCAAAGTGCTACATGACACACGTATATACAACGTCATTTTCTGTACAATGAGGGAATCAAGTCAAAGTTTAGTAACTGCAGCATCCACTACTACTTACTCCTGATATTTACATGTTTTTATTCTTTAACTCTTAATTCTTTAATTAAAGGATTAGTGTATAATCTCATACTGGATGTTATATGTGATGGCATCCTGTGCAAATGAAGTCTCTCTCTGATTGCTGCAGGCTTCCATTTAATTTATATATCAATTATTAATGTAATGCTCCACCAAGCAACTCTGCAATTACCACATTTTCTGCTGTCATCTGAAACCAAAAAGATGGGTTTCTTAGGCAGTAACTTTTTCTGATTATCACTATTTCTTTCTTCAATTGCTAATAGAACGAGGCTAAAAATCCAACTGTCTCAGAGAAAAAAATCATGTGTGGACAGAATGGGAATTTTGACCTAGACATAACTGGGTTTGTTATCSTAGGTGTAGGGCTAGAGACCTTTGCTGGTGAAAGGTAAATTAATGAAGTTCCATTTAATTAATTTCTGATAAAGGAATGATGGTTTAGAACTGATAAGAGTTCAGGTAGGACTGAAATCTAATGGCTGTTGTTTGTTTCTCCTTCACCCGGAGGGAACAGTAAGGGAAGCCAATAGTGAGGGTCAGCACTGAATCCAAGAGCCTCAGCACATCACCCTACTCAAGCACCAGTCCCTCCAGCCTAAGATGGCTTTTCTCCCACTGAAAAGAATGAGGAAGTGTTTCAGTTTTGCTGAGGTGCAACAGCAAAGTACATATCCATTGTATGTGTTAGGAAAAACAGAAATACAAGTCAATGGACCTTTCAGTGGATCAGTTTATGATTTAAATCTAACTGCTTGCCTTTTGCTGATGATGCATGTGTGGGAAAGGGTGGAAATTTCTAACAATTTCTACCAGGAGAGTTAAAACTACATTAAATTCTCTAGGCAGCCTTGAAGATTTCATCATAAAAATTAGGTTTTGGTCCCCAGTGTTATAAAGCAGGCACAGCCAGAGAAGAGAGCATCCAAGGCCCTAAAAGGGCTCTTACAGCAGATATGTCAAGGCATCATGGTTTCCCAAGGTTTCCCAACTTTCCCCCCGGACCTCCCTGCTCACCAAAAGGTAAGTTACTTTTGTTGTACTCAGTTATATCCTTCCTTCTGCTGTYTCCTCCCTGTTCTTATTAAATGACTGAGATCTTTCCAAGCTGAGTTGTTCCTTCTTCCTCCTCCTCCTCCCCCACAACGAAATTTCTAGCAACAGCAACATGTTAACAGGTCCAAAAAAGGGCTACTGACATATTTTAAGCTTTTAAGAATAATTAAAAAAATAGTAGCAGAAGTTAACATCCCCCCACTCCCCTAAAACCTTCAAAGTTTCTCCACGTCTTGCAGGAAAGTCAAAATGAGGGAAATGGAGAGTGTTACCCAGCTGGCTGCTGACGCCAAACCACACTGCAGTACTAAGAGTGATTTCCTTGAAATAAGGATTGCAAAGGCAAGTCCTGGGCTTAATTCTTGTAAGAACATGCCCATCAACATTCAAACATTAGAAATTAATTTATGATTAAGTTACTTCAGTCTGTTTCTAGTTATGCTCAGAAAAAATACTAAGTAAAAATGGAACCTTTTTATTCAGATAAACATACTCTGATGCCACTTTTCTAACTTTAGTCTCAGTGCCATCCAACATTTTCAAGTTCACCTTGGGTCTTCAAATCCTCTGTACTTTTACTGCAAAGAACAGAAAAAAGGACTTGACCACCTAATTTGTGGTGTGAAACTGTTTAAGTGTTGTGTACTTAGAACTGGAGCCTATCAGAAGAGGCAGAGTTAAATGTCTCAGAGAGGTTATCCAAAACAACCAGTAAGCTGAAATTTCTAGGAAGTCAAAGTCAAACACTGGCAACAAGTGTATGCTACCCTAGGTAAATATACAAAACAGAAATATTTGTCTAGGTCATGCTGGCCTTCTGTAGGGGAGTACACTGGTCAGACTACTCCCTAAAGCGTGTCTGGATGGGCATTTTCTCCTCTACCTGAAAAGCCAGAATTTCAGGCAGACAGAAAAAAAAATAAATACATTATGGAAGCAGAGGAACAAGCAGGGGGAAAAAAAATAAATTCAGTTCTACAGCGTGATGACTATAGGATTTAACTGAGGGGAAAGGACAACAGAGTGTCAGGTTCTGCTTCCTCTTTTCACAACCATTTCTTATTTTTGGCTACTTACAATATAACAGTCCTGAGAATAGAGACCAAAACTTCCCCAGCCCAGCTAAGTGAATAAACGGAGACACAGCTGAAATCCATGCAACCAAGTACATATTACATGAACTAAAGAGCCCACCTAATGCACCAGGCTTTTCAACAGATTTAGAGGCAGCTAAGCCTATTATCTGGATTGCAGTGTGGCTTATAACACTCCCCATCACATCTGTACACKCCTCAAGCACTTTCATTTGCAGACACATTGCAGACACTCAGGGAAGACTTCAGTATTCTGAGTTGAAATCTTTGAGTTAGGCTTCTAAAATCCATGTAAGAACTTTGWATATAGTCCCAGGCAGATTTTTCTTCTTTTTTTGACTGTAGAAAACAGCTCTGTAAGGACAGATGATACTATTTTGCATCACACTGCTGSAAGAAAGCTGTCAAAACAATGTAACTGCAGAATTTTTATTGTAGGGGTGGGAGAGAGGAAGGGAATAATGGAAACTCGAAGATCTTTGTGTTTCTAGCATTTACAGTATGGTTGCCTTTAGCTCACTGAACGATTCCTTCAGCTCTTGATATTCCTGTTATAACTTCTTTAATACATTACACTAAGAACAGATCGATGCTGCATTACCAGGTATGCATCATAGCAGTCACTGAAGTCACTGCAGAGCCTGTTAACTCYGGCATCACTGAGAACAGAAAGCTATTTCCAAGTTGTTTCTTATGCAGCTGTATTCTTACACCACAAACCAAAGCCCCCACTACTCATCTTCACCCCTGGTGCACAGGCAGAGCCTCTTCCATGGGGCTGACAACGAAGTTAACAGAAAGGGCTCACTCAGCGCAGTCAGAGCCGAACCAGAGCTCCCTCTGACACTGGTCCTCTGTTACAAACCGAAGGCAACATTCCCTGTGCAGTATTTGGTGAAAGCTTCAAGTAATAACTACACACATTATTCCTCTTCCCACTCACCAAGGAACAAGATGCATATTTTTTTAATCAATTTTTCCACCAAGCCCCAGATCCATTACAGGTGGCTATTGAATTAATCTGCTCCCCCACTGAATGGAACCCTCAGAACCAGAAGAGGATGACAGCAGACCCCTGTCTGACCTTGCATCGCTTTGTTTCTCAGGTGATCCCCATGGCAATTCTATGCCTGTGAGGAAGATGATGGGCCTTGGACTGTAGTAGGAGAAATGGTAGAACAGCAATTTCTAGGATGTGCTTCATCATTCAAGAGTGCTTTTGGAAGGACAGAACAGTGCAGCCATCACACTCAAGCATGATACAGAGCTTATACACTTATTACTGTAACTACTTCATATATACAAACTGCTCTGCCAGACTGAAAACCAAACCAATCTGCAGTGTATTGCTATTGCATCAATAAAGTCAGTCCAAGTCTATCACATGAGCGTATTTTTCTCAAACACTATCACAATGAGCCATTTTTTAACGTACCCTGAAATTTAAATGGCATGAAAAAAAGTGAAATTACACACTTCATCATGTAACCAGGATAAGCCCAGTCATGCAGAAGTCTTTTCTGAATCATAATACTGCTAACCAAGCTCAAACTCTAAATGGATAGCAGACTTCTGTTACTGTGCAGTATGCAAATATATACATCTGTGAAGCAATTTTAACCTATCCCCTCACTCAGCATTTAGGGAATAGCTAGATTGCAGGCTAGGGCACAATTTTACAGGCTAAAAGTCCCCTCATGAGTAAAAGTAAAATTCTGCCACATTAAAAATCTGGATTACATTATAGAAGAACACTTATCCTTCTTGGCCCTAAGAGCTATTGGCATCCAGCCCAATTAAAGCAAGTACAAGCTGATTTAATTAAGGATTGCATCCTGGAAGAGTCCTCAGTTCTTGCTTAACTTCTGCAGAATATATGGCAGATGTGCTCATCTCCATATCTTGCAGTATACAGGAGTAAAAACACATTACCCTCATCTCTGAGACTACAGCTGCCAAAAGTTATTTTAAAAGTTCTCACTTATTATAATAATATTTATGATCTGTCCTGGAGCCCAGTTTGGTCATGCTGGAAAAAGCAAAAAAACAGCCTCCAAAGCTGCAGGACAAAAATCAAACCTGATCTGAATTTGTAACAACGCTGTATCTGTCAATTATGTCTGAGAACTTTTTAAACTGTCATATCTCATAACCTTTAGTCCATAAATTTTATTTTGAAAGTAAAACCTAGCAAAGCCAGATGCCAGTTTACTTCTGAATATATACCTTACATATAACATGACATATATAACACATAACTTCTAGAAATTAATGTATTCCTCATATCATGCAAAAGGAGACTGAAGTATCAGCCTCTACAAAAGACTTTACCAAAAATGAGGCAGCATTAAACACTGCAGAATGGGGAAAGCTTCCCCTATGTGCCCTCAGCAATTCTGAGCAAGATGCAACCATCTAAACATTCTCCGATTCAACCATCTAAACATTTACCATCTGTTCTTAAAACTGCTTTCTGCAGAACTTTCAGGTCTCTTGTCCACATAGACCATTCTCCAGTACTTCTGAAGTACTTTTCCATATCTCTCCTACTTTTTTGGCTACACATTCCATTTCTTAATACTTCTAACAGTCCCTTTCGCAATACTCTCGCAGAAAGATTAATAGCACAGTACAAACACTGAAGTCAAATAAATCTTACAAGACAAAGGGAATAGAGAAATAAGCCCGACTGAAATACAGAGCCGTAAGTAAGTTTACTCTGTTTAACTTGCTTTGCTTTTCTGGCAAAAGTTTTCAACCACCACCCAAGTCATCTCTTCCCCCTCCAATTCTTTATCCTTTAATTTTCTGCATGAGTTAAAAGTATTTCAGCCCAGATACCATATTCTACTCTTAGTTGTAGTCTGCTCTCTACCTTAAGGAGAAAAGATGACAGAAATACAAGCCACAAAAAGCACTAACCTGGTGACCTTCTCTGACCGACACATCGTTTTCCTGCTGACAGTTTCACCGAATGATTGCTTCCTTTGTGATGACAAAGCCATTAACAATTTATGACCTCTCTCAGGCATGGCAGGAACATCTCTGCACTGCTCTCCGCTTTGGGTACTCCCAGGTTGAAAGCCACGGCCGTAGCTGCTGCCCGCCCAACACACAAAAGGGAAAGAAACCCTGCCCCAACTGCTCGTGCATCTGCTCTGTGCTGTGGCCAAAAGTGACGCCGAGGCAATGACTTGTTTCCTTTGTTACTTCCTGTTTCCCCCACTGTCAGTGGGCAGCACTATCTTTGTCAGATTTCCCGGCTTCCCAGAGAGGTTATAAATCAATTCCAGCATAGCTCAAACGTCTGCCAGGCATCGAGCTAGAAAGCAGAGGGGATTTTCCAGTGCTCACTTTCTTCCTACTCACCTTTCAATCAACCACTTTCCTACGGGAGAAAAAGAAAGTCGTTCTTTTTTCTCTCTCAGTGTACTCAGGCTCTCACGCTGGCAGAGGCACAGCTCAGAAATGCTGTCTGTGCTCCTGAAGAGCCTGTATCTCAGGTACTTGCACTGCACCACAGAACTGTAAGTATTTAATCTGTTTTCTCTCCCATAGCTGGAGTTTGTCCTTCCCTGTTCAACCCAAGAGAATCAAAATAACCATTCTGAAAAATTCTGCAGCACAGACATGCTTTAGAGCAAGTCTTGCCCATATGTTTGATGCTACACAAACCACAAAAGACAGTAAAATTTGAGTTCAAGAGGTTTACAATGCATCATTCTACAGGACAAGTATCACACACTGATGATGAATAAATGCCATTGTTTTACACTTATTTTCATCTGGAGTACTTAAAAGGATTCAAGTGTCCCACTGACTTGTCTGGATTTAAACAGTGTTCCAGGCTTGGAAGTTCAAATAAGAAAAAACCAACTAGCAAGTTTCAGAATGATGGACAAAACATGTAAGTATGTCAAGCAACATTTACTTCATGTGTTTTTGGGGAAATGGACATAAATCTGTACCCCAAAATAGAAGGAAGAAGTCTCCATACAACATCTCTTCTTGTAAATTACCCAGCAGTCAAAGCACAAAAGAAAGTAACATTTCAGATACTGGTTATGGCTGTATGGGCTAGGAAACAGTTCTCTCACCATAGGGCGCCCATTTGCACTCCTTCCATAGCCAGGCTGTATAAGAAGGGAAAGCAAATCATAAATACCATATGCCTGTTGTGAGCCAAAGGGATCAGCACATCAACACAAAATCCCAGTCCTCTTCAACAAGGATCAACATCCAGTTGTCTTGGTGGCTTAACTAACAGATGATCTGTACAGAGGGCTACAGCTCAGCGGTCTGTGAATTAAATTCACTTGCTTTATTTGCTGCAGTATCAGTTACCCATTTAAGGCACACTGCTCTAAAGCAATCTTTCCTCTCTGAGTTCTCTGCTATCTAAGCATACTCTTTTAAGCTCACATTAGCATCTTTGCAAGCTTTATCTCCAACTCAGTAAAAAACAGAGAAACAAAATGACAGCACTTGAGTATATGTAACACTGGAAAAAACCCTTCAGTTCCTCTTTCTTTTTTCTGGTATGACACATCTGACTCCCGGTTTTCCCCTCCAAACTCCGCAACTTTCTTATAGTACCATTCTCTTCGGCTTCAACACTCATTAAACCATGCCTCCTTTATCCAACACATGTTCCTTAGGTACTGCTTTTCCAACTCTAACCTTTCTGATGCTGTTCTCTCTCTTTCTTCACTTTAGCACACAGAAGTGCAGCAGAATTTTTCATTTCAAGTTCCAAGATACCATTTCCACTTCCCTGGTGATTTCCCACACTATCAAGATGGTCCCAGAGTCAGAACAGAAGCCACTTCACACACGCAAACTGGTGTTCCACCAAGGAACAACCAAAGATTAGATGTTTCAAAGTTTTGGGAGACTGAAAATTCAGCTTAACTTTCTAGACCAAACATTCATCAGAAGGACTGTGTTTCAAAACTGCAAATAAGGAGACTGAAAAGGCATGAAAGCCTTATGGATTTGATTGACAGGTCTGTCAGGGAAGTGAAAGAGTATTAACTATACCCTTCTTCACAAAGCAAAATTCTGTCATGCATGGACCTTTGGTATAAGGTTTTCAGACCACTAACCTTCATTTGTCCCCACGAAATCAGTGGTGGGAAGCAGCCTTGCACCAGGCTAGTCTAGGGAGAATTTCACACCAAAGCAGAGACTTCATTTCTCTAACCTTGTAAGATATCACTCAGMTAGCCTTAAAAGGAAGAACCAAAGCGTCTGGAACCAACACTTGGGATTTCATTCCCGCAGGGCCACTGCCTGAAGAAGTCAGCCAATCATCTCTGCCGTTGTTAGGAACAGCTCTCGCTGGCAGTCAAAAGCAACCTTACTTATCAGGAGTTAATGGGACATGARAGCACAAACACATCTGGCCGAACGCTGTCCTTGCCGGTATAAATTCACTTGTCTCACCGCAGGGCTGAGCTGTGGCTGCAGCAGGAGCGCTTCCTCTTGCTGACAAATTTACAGGAAACTGCAAGAATGGACTGTAAATAAAAGCAGCACAAGAAGAGCACGGCAACRGGCGAGGCAGAAAAATTAACAAAGYGCTAAAAAAAATTAAAATAGCATGAAACCCACTTTCTTTCAGCTGCTGAGCAAGTCAGCTCAGTAGTTAAGTTCCACTCAGAATATTGTATGAATTCATACATTATATAATTCCATAAAAGCCTACAATACAGTAAGGCATTAAGGAAGGACACATTCTATTAATCCCTTACTGACTTTAATAAGCTTGAATCAGGAGCACATTATTAGAAGTCTTATTATTTTATTAATTCTACCAGACTAGTTTGGTCCCAGGTTTCTAGATCACAGTGGAAACACTTCCATTATATTGAAAGATAATATATTTGTCAGCTGCATGCTTCACAAYTGCAGATTGTAAAAGAGCAAGTGTAACTTACTCGCCTGAATCCTTCATCTATTTAGTAAGGCAATCTTGTGAAAATAAAAAAAAAATAACCATGCATTAGAATTATTTCTACTGGATGAACTGCAACATTATCATAAAAAAAAAAAATCAGCAACAAAGGGAAGAAATGAGGCCAGAACTTCCAAAAAATCCTCTTTCATCAAAAAAAATAAAAAAAAATCGTATACTTTAGACTTCAACTATCATCTCTTCCTTCAGCTTACTTTAGAAGACCTGGAGAAGTCCTAATAATATTTTTATTTATTTATTATATACTCTTAAAAAACTTATCTGAAGTCTTGATGATACATATTCAATCTAAAACCAAGAAACACTTCAAGTCAGAAAGCTTCCAGCGGCTCTTAAGCGCCAAACATCTATAGACATATTGTTGGCTTGGAACTTCAAAAAAAGCCAGGCAGCACTGGTCTGCAATAAAAAAGCTATACCTCATAGAAAGAGCATATCAATTTTCAAACAAAGTTGTAACTTTTTGTGATTGCTTCATCAAACAGTTTGGCACACATCCTGGAAGATGATATCATGACTTTGATTTTGGGATACAATTAATGTCATATATTGCTCAAACATCTGTAAACCAAAGTACAGTCACAAMGTACTTGCAGTATATGCATAGCTTCTAAAAAAGCAAATTAGACTGTGCAGCTGGAAGACAAGAACCTTCTGCAAACTCCTAACATAGGAACATTATTATTTAACAGATTCTCTTACACCAACTAGCCTTGAAAAATAATGCAAGGCTTTATATTAATGTATTGTAGGGCCCGTCACTACCAGAAAGACAATGAGGTGCTGGAGTGTRTCCCGAGGAGGGCAGTGAAGCTGGTGAAGGTCTAGAGGATAAGTGCCACGAGGAGCAGCTAAGGGAGGGGAGGGGAGTGTTTAGCCTGGGGAAAAGAAGGCTCAGGGGAGACTYTATCGCTGTCTCCAACTCCCTSACAGGAAGTTGTAGGCAGATGAGGGTCGGTGTCTTCTCCCAAGTAACAAGTGACAGGACGAGAGGAAACGGCCCCAAGTTGTGCCAGGGGAGATTTAGGTTAGATATTAAGAAAAATGTCTTCACAGAAAGGCTTGTCAATCATTGGAATGAGCTGCCCAGGGAAGTGGTGGAGTCACCATCCCTGGAAGTATTTAAAGAATGTAGTTGTGGCACTTACGGACATGGTGTAGTGGTGAACAGGGTGTTGGTGCTAGGTTGAAAGTTAAGACTTGATGATCTTAGAGGTCTTCTCCAACCTTAATGGTTCTAYGAAACAAGGATGGTRTTAAGATCAGTACAGCTGCTCCAGCATAATTTTCTATGTTGGCGATTTTTTTATGTGTAGCTTTTCAAGTTTAATGGATTTCTAGTGAAACAAAAGGCCCCTCAAAACTGTAGAGGAGCATTCACCCACGGGGTTAACTGGGTCAAGTCTATGCCAGTCAGACCACACCAGTAACATTTGGTATAAACAATACTTAAAGTAAAAGGCAAGTCTTGAAAATAATTTGCTGCTCTTTTTCTTTTTTTAAATAAATTTAGACACATTACCAACACTCCATTTTCAYATACTATTGAAAATAGATGGACAGGTTCTTTGTTCCTTTTACCTGTTRCTTATATACAAGGTTCTTGGGAAAAGCACTATGGCTGTGATTAACTGCTCTTCCATCAGTGCTTGTAGAACAATTTAAACCAGAATATAGGTTAAAAATGAAAATCATGYAACTGTGCAGACGAACAAACGTGATTGCCAAGGTCCTATTCCTGCAGACAGCTGCAAAGGGAGTTTCCCCAAATACACACAGATACTGAAAGTGGGAGTTTCCATAAACGAGTTATTTCCTTGGCAGACGTTTTTGATTCCAAGATATTACTGTTGAAACAATATTACTGCTAGGCTGGTTTGTGATTAACTGCACACAATTCTATCACTAAGGTACTCATAACTAATAAATTAGGAAGCACTGTTGGACTCCAAAATAATTTCTGCTTAGATGTCAAAACAGCTTTAAGCATTTAAGCTGATGGACCACTGAACTTTAGTAAAAGCAACACCAAAATAGAGGCTTTTAGAAACGTATAGGAAGGGGTCAAATATCCATCAGTGATTTTAAAGCATAYCTGACAGGTACATTTAACCAGCAGATATCTTGCCATATGAAGTTAAGTCTGTTGTTAGGAAATATTTTTTCTGTGTTCTTAGAATTTTACTTAAATCGATTTAAAGTACATCAAGTGTCCACGGCAAAAAAAAAGGAAAAGCAAAAAACCCACCTTTAGCAGCCTATTCTTATGTTCACCATTTTCTACACTTTCTGACAAAGCATTTTGGCAAGATATCCAACATCCATGAGTTCACTGTATACTGTGCTTGTACAAGACTAACATAACTGAGGTCCAAGACTGCTATTGCTAGTTAAAGACAGTGCTTTGTGTGAATGCATTTGCAAATCAACAAAAAAATTGCYGAATATAAATAATTTAAAAACATTCTTGCAGTAGGATATTAAAYCCAACAAAACCATGTAAAGCTTATAAAGTCCTTTTGGATGTCTATCAGCAAAAAAATGTAATGAGTAAATTCATAAACTCRCTGACCCCAATAACAAGCTACTAATTGAATTCTAAAGAAATGCAGCAAGCCCTGTGGTTTAGAGGAAGCATTTGGTCATGTCATCTGTGAATCCTTCAAGCCTGTGTTTCCCTCTCCTGGTGACTGCAGGAACCTTAAAGCTAAGCAAATACAYCTCTGCAGGCAAATGGCTGCAGCCAGCACCAAAGAGGAAGATCAACTTCTATCAGACCCTGGAGAAACAAAACAAAACAAAGAATTTCTATTTTTTATTTTGCTTGTATAGAGACTATTRATACAATTTAAAGACACAGTGTAAYTGCAAAGACTCTCTCTGTACTRTACTGSTGTACAGCACAGTAGGTGGTGCTGGGTTTTAAATAATTACGCAGTGAAGCTTCTCARAGTTTGCTGTTYTCTGWCTTGGAAACTTTGACTACAAACCAGAATATCCAAATAAGCTAATAACCATGCAAGTGTGATTTATAGTTAGAAGGCCCAACTGGACTATATTGCTAATGGACTGTCCCCACCTCCAGCAGCTTTGAAGCACCTTATGATCATGCCTCATGCAAGTAAGTAGGTGTACCAGAAACATGGATTCTTTATTCCAATTCCAATGACTTTTCCCTTTAAAATCATGATACAAACTTCTCCAAAGGATGTGGTAAAGCATAAGTATTTTACCACTCCCACCACAYGAAACACTAGATCAAAGGACTGAAACAGGTAGGAGCATGGTTTACAATAACCAGGATTTAAGGCTACTGTGTATTTCATCACTTAGGTAAATATTAACTTTGTGTTTTGGTGGTTTTTTGCTTWGCTTTGTTTTTTTAACAAGAACCAGAAAGAAGAATCTCTGTAAACTCATGTTTACTTTCTACAAAAGCCAAATTCTATTATAAGCACCTCATAAAATGTAGTTGGAATTTCAAGAGAAGATTTTAAAATTTAAAAAAATGTACACTGCAAAGCTGTGCCAGAAAGAGAGCAGAAAACAAACAGCTTCAATTTGGAGGATATGAGAGGGAACAGTCAATGAATATCACTTAAAATAACCATAAAAATGTGTAATCACATGCAATGGGCTTTACTACAAAGACAATTTGGACAATGGCCTTTTATATTATCATTTCTTTATGGAAATCACTACTTCCTTCAGAAGTATGACTAAAAGGAAAAAAATTCATTCCCCCATAATCTTGTTTAAATGAACTCCAGCAGTAAGGATTAGCCTGACATTAACTTAAGTGTCCAAAGGTGTAGAGCTGCATTCAAAAGAGTTCACGCASGGCTATTTTCGAGCACAGAAGACATTCATATACAATACTTCATAAGACATTAACAACGTTCATATTTTACACCACAGATCAGTTTGCCTAATCAAATATATTACTGCCATGGTGTCAGCAGTTTGCAGCAAGGTTTCTAAATAGGTACAAACCTCATGCATAATATTATGAAAGTAAGAAACACCTGACAGGAATATAGGCCAAAGGCAAGGAGTTAACAAATTCTAGATTCTTACTTTCCATCTGACCTTCATGTCACTTAGCTCTTGTCAAATCAGCTCCTTTTCTGACCTGTCCTGTATGTCAAGACACATTCTCTTATAATAGTCTTTGTAAGGGTTAACTCATTCACTCTGTGAAAAGGACTTCAGAAAACTACAGATATTAGGAATGGATGTAATGGTACCGCACATGTAAATCAAAACCCTTCCTACATTGGTGGCCATTCATATTTCAGGTGACGGAAAAAAATAAAAATAAAAATAAAAATAAAAAAAAACCAAAAACAAACAAAAAACCCAAAACCCAAAAAAGCTGTAATGCATATCACTTAGTGCACAGTGATTGAAAAACTGGAAATACAGAAATCCATCTACGATTCCAAGATCTCAGTCTCTGGCACTTCAAAATGACACCAGTAAACCCCTGAGCTGCAAATTCTTAGGCTGGAAGCATATTCTATATCTGTRCCAAGTTCTTGCACTCTCCTGCAAGCTCTCCTTGGATTTGACTCCATACAGCTATTCCTATTGTCCCATTAAGTGAGTTTAAAAATAAAAAGTTTCTAAACTGCAACACTCACTTTAAAAGAYACTTCCACTTCTTTACCACCAACTTTTTTTAAAATTAAGACACAAGGACTTAGTCCAGGCAAAGTTTSAATCTAGCAGAAGCCTGGAATCTTTTACATACACTCTACAGTCTAGTTAGAATATTCCCTTTGCTTTCTTAATTTGAAGATGCTTCCGGGCATCACATTAACCTATCCTATTGTAGAGAACTTCCTTATTTCCAAATCCTCTCTCAAACATCTTATAGCATTATCTATTCTTTCCATTCTTATGGTCTCACCAAAGATGGTCCAAAGGTCATTTGCCTGATTCCTAGCCTCACTGACTTTTCACCACCAAAAAACTTACTTTTCCTTATTACAGATTAAAAAGAAACGTGCACACACATACATATCTAAATACATATATATACAGTTCTTGAAGAAATGGTGTATGTTAAAAACAGCAGCAGCCCTTCTACTATTCTTGGGCAGATGAGGTACAAAGAATACATTGCCTTTGTGTGCCATTCTTATCTATAGTTTCCTTGAAAAGCTCTTTTAAAACACTGCAGCCAGATTTATAGAGATGACCTGGTTATGACAGAAGAGCTCCCCTTCTTCATAACCTCCGAAATTTTMTATTTATGCACTGCCTGGAACTAACAGTCATTATGTCCAAGGAGTCTGCATAGCATTCTTTTATTTCCAAGTTTTGACTCTATACAGAATTTATATGGAGCATATAACATCTCCAACCAAAGCTTTTACAATATTTCCAGAATCTCTTCCTGCTACACACATCCTAGATATTCTTAAGGCATTCTAAATACGAGTCACCTCTTGWACACAAAAAAGAGCTGAAGCTGGATTTCACTTGCACAAAGGAAATTCTGGAATTTAGGTCAATGGGATTAATCCTGTTTCAACTTAAGTAATCAAACCTGACATCCTTGTAAAGTAAACACAACAACAGTTCACCCAAACCCAAGCCAAATGACATATCACAGATGCATTGATTCAGCTGTGTGAATTACTGCCACTACAAAATAAAAGCTCTACAAAAGCTGAGCTTTATAGAAAAAAGTGCTGTTTCTGCACACTTTAAAAATATTTAATGCTATTTGTGATATTTTATTTAGTATTTGAAGTCATACAGACTGATGCTCTTAATATCCTCTAAAAAACTGCACGTAATAACTATAGCAAAGTGCAGCTGCACTTTGTTAAATGTTTATATCTACAGCCATAAAAAGAACTCTCCAAGTTGTACTAACAAGCATTAAAAGTGCATTACACTCTGTCCAAAAAGTCTCCCCTTTTCCCAGAAAGTAACAATCCTTCATGGATTCTAGTACTGTATTTTTAAAYAGTAAGCCACTATTTTAATGAAAAACATTTCCAAGATAAAATAATTTTCAATTTCTGTCAGGTACATCTCCAAGAGATCAAAACCTTATAACCCCAACACTTCAAACTAAAATTATTCCATTACATACTTGAAAAAAATTCTGTTTACAGACTTTTATGAAAAATTTCTAAATTTGGCATCATCACAAATTAGCAAAGATTGATATAATCACAAAATCATTGTGGGTCATATCCACTGCTCCAGTGCCACTTCCTCTCCTGTGCAGTCTACCTGAGAACCAGCAGCTGGCATGATACAATCAGAATAACCAGTGCAAAGACTGCAGTAGTTATAGTTTAACTGAAAGTGAAAAAATAGGCCTTTAGTCAGCAAAGACAGAAGAATTTTTGAAAGAGTTCTTCCTGTGTACTGTATACCTTGGAATTTTAGAGCTCACATTTTTTTACTCCTTTGGAATGCTGTATTGTTTTTCTTTATTATTTTTCATTCCACTTTGTTGGCGATTAAATTGTTCAGTTAGAAATCACAAGGAATCTATTCTCCAAGACTCACCATTCATTTGATATTTTGGCTGTTCTACAGAACACTAGCATCAACCCTTTTCATTCTAATGCAAGCTCCCTCTTTCTTTTTCTAGATCATTTTGCTGAAAAATGCAACATAAATCCATCAGGCCTTAGGTCACTAGGGTTAAATAGTGAATAGTGATATAGTTTATCTTCTTAACATGGGATTRCTAGGGGCACATGAGGTTTGTACTTGCTTTTTATGTGGACTCTTGCCCAAGTATCAGGCCAAGTTCATATTTGGTCTTTACTTGTGAATTGCTGAAAAACCTAAAATCCCAACAATAAGAAACTAAAAAAAAGAAAAGGAAGTGTGCTCCATGCCACTGCTATAACTGGTAAAGACTGTGTGGAAGACAGAGGTTTCTCACAACATTTGTTTCTGTAAGAATGACACTTCATAACTCCTGATTTATGTGTCAGGTGTGTTTCTTCCACATACCTTCTCAATTAACACAGAGCAGCAAGCACTTTTAGAGCAAAATTCTACCAGGCCATGCACTTCATCTCCTTAGGGCTATAAAAATTAGAGGGATGAGCATCATGTGGCAGGCAAATTACTCAGTATGTTGACCAGAAAAATAGAAATGGCATAGGCATAAAACTAAGGATTAATTAGAAGCATCTAATTAATATGGGTTTTGCTCTCTAAACTGGAAGAGAACACTCCAGGAAGGAAGGAAGGGAACTGTGTAAAGTTGTTAAACTAAGAGTTTTAGTCAAAAAGACTGCTAGATTTCATAGCAAAGACACTGCTGTTAATCTCTTCTGTTTGGCTTTCAATAAACAAGGCTTGTCAATCAATTGCTACATTCCTTGGAGTAAGACCCCCAGCTCGGAAGAAGAAACCCAACTCCCCGTTCAATTGCCCAGCTGAGATCTTCCTASTACCAAGTAATTATTAAATACCAAGATATTGTTGCAGCCCATTAGAACAGTGTTTAGTACATCTTTAGCAATTAACAGATTTGTCACTAAGCCTTTGCCACCTGCCAACCCAATTTTGCTCGGGAGCCAAATCCCCGAGTGCAAGCGCACGGGTGGCATCAGCAGCACTGCGACACCCTTCTCTCCCACTACCATATCCTTCCACCCCTGGGAATCCTCTCAGTCCTCTAGGACCAATGAGCCAAGCAGAGGAGCCACCAGCCAGCAGGGAGGAGGAGAAACACAGCTGCTCTCTACCGAAGGAATGGAGGTGCCATGCAGCCATGGAGAAGCAGCCTGGCAGCAGAGGCACAGCAGGCACAGTGCCAACACAAGAGAGAGTTTCCAGACTTAATCACTTTGGTATCATCTAGTACTGTGTACACTTGGAAACACGGTAGACCGTCTTATCAGAATTGTTTCCATCGTTATGAGAARGCTTATCTGCACCTCAAAGCAAAAGATAGGAGATTCAACAAATCTGCACATCCCTCTGACAATGCTTCAATTGGCCTCTTCAGACACTTGGATCAGTGGCATTCCGAGCTACAACCTTCTTCCCTACAGCTCTGGTATTTGCCAAGGGACAGAAATAAGGGCTTTTTCTTTTTTTTCTTTTTGGTGGGGGGGGGAAAGCAGGAGGCAGATGACTCACTGAGGCTTTGAGTTCTGAAGGAAAAAAGAATTTCACTGTGAGTTCTTCCCATAAGAGCTTCCCGCAAATACAGTAATTTCCTCTATGTGGCTAGAGAATAGTTTGGCTATCTAACTCTGTTCTCCTAGTTTAAACATGAAGAGTACGTTTAAAATATTCCTCTTTCCCTTCCAAATTTCCCATCCTCCCCCACTGCACAGTCACACATCAAGTATTTATCCAGCATAATCCTAGCAGTCTGCCATGCTTAATTTACTCCTGAGTAAGAGTACCCACACATGCTTATGGATGGTGGAACTGGAATTCATTTGTGCCAGACTATGCATCATCTTATTATTTGTTTGGGTTCTCCTAAGCCCAGAATGACAACTCCGTTGTATATAACCCCATTATATTTTTTTTCAACGTGGTTTTCTACCTACAGCTCTTTAGGGGGAAGAAAACTAATCTTATAGCAAGACTTGTGTGACTTTCCTGCAATGGGTATTTTGCCTTCTCAGAAAAGGCTTTCAGGTTAGCATTCTGATGCACATATTCACTCATATCACCTAGTCCTAATGCAAGTCTCCAGTTAAATACTGAAGGCTAAGTACTCTTTCCTACACACCAAACAGAGACTGCAGAGGAGTGATTGTCCCGTGCTCCTGTATGCAGTACACCCACTTAGACAGCAGACAGTGTATTTCTCTACACAACATGTACAAAAGTGTGTATACACAAATCCCACTTCACTTGCTTAAAATGCACAGTGCTTTGGAAACACGCCTGCCTGGCATGACAGTGGAGTCTGATTAACTGACTGAAAAATTACAGTGGAAATCTTGAATGTTTAAGCCTGACTGATTAAAGGCAATTAGCAGCTGCAGATGCTCAGCAGCTGTGCAAGTCAGGTCACTTTTTTGCCCAAACATAGCTCGAAGTGCCTTATTTTGATTAGTCAAGCTTACAGATCAGTTTTGAATTAGCTAATTATCAGCCTTCCATCTGCCAGTAGGACCTGTAGGCTCATAGTCCAGGTTTCTTTGTGCTAAATTTCTCTTTACATCATTATCAGAAAAAAAAAGTAGAAAAAAAAGCTAATCCTTCCAGGAATACAGGAAAGTACAGAACACAACAAAGAGAAAGATAGGTAGCTACATATCTAAGGTGTACAGTTTTATCAGTATAAGGAAATACTAGAAGCTGACTTCAGTATATATGATGGGTGAAAACAGTGTGACTACTAGATTTGTGTAAAAGGTTTAGGAGACATCGTATTTTGTGTATTGCAAACCCAATGCTCAGTCATACCACAGCGCTCTGAGACAAGAGACGCTCCCGCTTGAGGAAATAACTGTCTTGCAGTCGTAATACATTGAACATAAGTCTCTTCAGACTTCCAGCATGTTCTAGGAGAAACAAACAATTATGTGATGTGTTGTAATAGAATTACTGTTAAGCAACATCAAGGTAATGATTTACTCCTTTTAGTAGGGTTGTCACAAGATTAGAGACTAATAATTTAAGCCTCTGCTGCTTGGTTGCAGGAACTAGCTTTGAAGGTTAACTATGGTCTGGTTTGAACATCAACCTCAGCACTTGGACTCATGCAACTTCTGATGAAGTTAAGGGGAACTAGGTAGAGTTCGAGGTGGAATTTGTAAGGATGTGGCATATAAACCAAAACTTTTTACTTTGTAGCAGAGTTTTAACAAGTTTTACAAATATACCAACAGAGAGATTGCCCCTCACTCAAGTCGATGTTAAGAAGTATGGTAAGCCTTGTAGAATCATGTAAGAGCTAATAAGACATGAGATGCAGGGCCATTTCAAAGAGATTTTGGCTTGGAATAAGATTTACATGAAGATCTTGAAAGGAATCACAAATAAAAATCTAGTTGCTAATTCTATGAGCATTTAAAAAACTTATATTCATAAAAATGACTGTTTCCAGAATGACGATTAATGTCTACCACTACAGTAGCTGAAGTTAAAATTAGAACAAGGAAACAAATCTTCCTACAAAACCACTTTTTTTTTTTCTTACAAGACATATTTCAACAGACAATACCGAGGTATTCACAACACCCTACTTCCACCTCTCTTCTTCCTTTTTTCTTACTAAGCAGTTATTACATAAATAATGAAAATCAGTAAAAAACACTTTTACACTTAGTAAAATCTGTTTTGGGATCTAAGATCTTGCCCTGAAGTGCTGCATTAGTACACACAAAAGCATCTCCTACTGATTAGGAGAGTAGGAAATTAATTTGTCTGGAGAAGTGAACATGGAAGTGGAAACTGACATGTTAAGTGAGATTTCCCTCCTCCAAGGGTTCCTGTTTTTTATTTTGCCTATCTTTAAATGAAAAACTCAATGATAATAAAAGATGAAGCTGTCATTTCAGTGGAAGAGCATTTAGAATTAAGCACTGCTTTTGTTTAACAACTAATTATTAACTTGCACAGCACAGGTTCATGATTCATCTAAAGAGGAATACTGACAGCTAAACTAGACCTGACCTTATTTCCATCTGTTACTGCAGAATAACGTCAAAAGATGCAGTTCAGCTGGCATTTCCAGGCTAGCTAACCTGAACAATGAAAAAGAACATTTACACTGAGTAACAACTGAGTTCAGGGCACTGAAGTCCAATCTAAATTCACATTCTTGTCCTTTAAGAGAGAGAACCCATACATGCAGACTATGTTTCCATCACCCAGTATGGTTTTGTTTCATTTTCTTGACCATACAAGTACTAAGCCTACGGATACTAAATTTCCTACTTCCTTCTACAATTTGCTCTCCTCTTGTTTACTTGGCTACACTTCAAAATGAGAAATCTTTTGCCTTTAGTCATGTCTGTTATGCACGAATCACCTTTCATGACGAGTCTTGCAGCACACTTCCCATCATCTCTCTTGTCAACACTTAGACAAAGAAAGACCTCTGAGGTAGGAACAGTTCCAGACATGCATACTGGTGCCACTGCCTCCCAGTCTTTTCTTTCCAAGTACTGCCAGAAGCAAGAATGAGGAATATCATTCAAACTCCAAAATGCAGGTTGTTTTCCTACAGCAAGTTGGGACTAATCACTTAACTGGAACTTGGTAACCAGTCTTAAGCCAGGTGCTGGAAAATGACAAATCAGTTAAGACAGGAGATGAACTGGAACATAAAATACTAAAGCCAACTCTAAGAACTGCATATTTAAGTAAATTTTTGTGTACATAATTCTGTTCCTCCTCTGCTTCTTTTAAGGCTCCAGCTACTACGCTGAGGGATTTTAGTTTCTGTTCTTTTAAAGCTGCATGTTATCCTTTCCCATTAGAGGAAGGGCTTAAAACATACACTACAGGCACACAGGAAGAAAGTGAATAATAAATGCTTGCTTAAAATACAGACACCATCTTCTTCTTAGGGACACCACTCATGACCTTTGCATATGTGTGCAGTGCTTCTGCCAGAAAGAAAAGAATTCTAAAATTTCAGAGTTTTGGTACTCTCAAAAAAGGTTAAATATTACTCGGCATGGTTACCAGATTTTTAAAAAAATTAAGGCTGATATTTCACTCAGTTGTTGCTCCCATATGAGCTCCAACAGAAATTCTGTTTTCATGTTTAGAGCAAAACATCTGGCATGAAAGATTTCCTGTTTGAAGAGCTCTTACAAGCGAGTTCATGGTTAAAGGCATAAATCTGAGTTTCTCCTAGTATTCTCACTTATGGCAACACTGAAGGGATAATGAAATAAAAGCCTTGGTTAAATATGTTCAATAATTTTCTTATTTGGGGGTTGCAATATAGTCCCTGCACTGAAACAATCAAGAATATCAAAGAAGTGTTTTACAGGGATATATGCAAATTCTTTGTGCATGCATGTGTCAAGGTTTTGTACATGTAAACAAAGTTTAGTTGCAATAACTACTACATCAAGCAACAAAAGTCAATCTGTCTACGTGGACCACTCTAAACTTTTCATAAAGTGATCCTAAATGTACGTGGACGTACTAATTTTTCCAAAAGTTCTGTGAGAGAGTGAAAGTCTCTGTAGGCACCTAAATCCGCTTGGAATAATCAGGAATTAACAAAGTCATCCTTAAGTGATCACACACTATCATATACAGTAACACCACCCACATAAATCAGTCAGTCAAAATACAAAGAATAGAACCCCAAACTCCTGTACTCCTGCCCAAAGATACCCAAGGAAGTGGTTTACCATGACCAAAAGAAATCTCGTGTTTTTCTAAGTTACAGCAGAGTGGTTGCATTTAACCAAGGGAAAAGTGTTTACCTGCTAAAAATGTAAGGATACAAAGCTAGTTTGAATTGGGAAGTTCCTTCTTTGGAAGGAACAAATTAACACTAGAAGAGCAGGGTTGGAATTAAAGACATATGCCTTTTCTGGAAGACAGAACAGATCTAATGATTCAAATGTACCTATTGTTCCGTTAGGAAGAAAGTGATTCTGATCACACATGATTAATGATGTACAGTTTGTCAGTTGATGTTATAACTTATTATAAAGAAAATAAAAATCCAGAAAGCTTTAGCCATAACCAGCTGAACAGTGAGAATTTTCAAACACTAAGAGGATGAAAACAAGGGTTCCTTGGACTTCTTTAAGTTCTACCTGTGCTTTTCCAGAAAGAGAAGATTGCAAGGAAGCAAAGTTGTGCTTTCTCTACCTCAGGCCAACTATATACATGAAAATTAAAYCAGCAACAAAATTCAGCAAGCTAAATTCCTAAATTTAGCCAAAGACTTGCTTATTTCACACCAGCTCTCTAGCTCAGCTCTGTACAGCTGTCTTAGGAGACAGATCCAGAATGTCCACTTTCCTTGAAGCTAAGGTTTGTCCAAAGTACTTTAGAGAGAGCTCTAGCTACAGATCAGGTGTCCCTGAATTAGCCTAGTTAAACCAGCCCGTGACTACAGCGGAAAGACACAACAAGAATCCTCCCAACAGCCATTCAAGCTATTCCCTTCTCTGCTCCTAAAACATAGTTTGCAGGAGCTGAAGCCATAAGTATTGCCGAAGTCTGATTTCTGAGTGATTGTAATTCCTTCTCTGAACTGTACATCATCCTGAAGTATCTTTCTGCCAAAGATATTCAGATATGCATAACTACTGCAATATCACCACCTTGGAAGAGATAAGAACTTGGTCATTACAAGAAATGAGCTGGCACACAAACAAAATAAATAGATTATTTCAGTTATGCTGGTATGCTGCAATAGGGGTAGAACAACATTTAGGTTTGTTTCCATAGGAATTCATGTCCCTGCATTTTCCCCTAGCTATTGCCTTGCTTAAAATTAATCCCCTACCTCGAGAAAAATTGTTTTCAAATTCCTGCACATGTTAGATGAAATGTAGATTCTTCAACTCCCTTTATTTTTAAGAAAAAAAGTAAGAAATTCAACATTGGAGTGTATGGAGAAGAGATAAGATTGGAAAAAAACTTCAAACAGGTCTTAGAGAAATACTGTGTAGACAGTATATTGCTCTTACAAAGGACAGTGTACTGAGAATTCTGTGATGTGCTCTAGTCATCTAAAGCAAGAAACCCAATGATACATACGCTTGTAATATATAACGTGGTAAATAATCCCTTAAAGTTTACAACCATACCCAGTGTAGTTATACTGATCAAAACTACAGTGCCTTCAATTCTTTCCTCAGCATGTCACAAAAGGCATAACCCATTTAGTCATTCCAGCACAAAACAAGCAGTGTTGATAGGAGGAGAGGGGTGTTGATTAACAAGAGTTAGCAGTGGTTCATAAATATTGGAGGAACAGACAGTGACATATGTACATGTGATAACAGTATAAGAAATACACATTCCTTTTAGTACCATATTTACAGAAATGTATTGTGCCTCTCTCAGGTTACCTTTGAGGCTGACTTAAGTCCCTCTGATTTCTAGACTCTAAAACTCCCTTCCCAACACTGTTCCACTACAGTACAGGTTCAAAAGCAATTGTGAAGCAATGAAGTTATGAGGAAATGCCTTTGTAGAGCAAGTTTATCTTAAAAAAAGGGCCAGAAGAATGTTTAGCTACACAAGAAAGGAATAACCATCTAAAAGATTATTTTTTCTCTTCCATAAGAAATTGCTGTCAGAAGACAAAATGCATTGTGGAAAAATAATTGTATCAAGTAATACTTTTAAATCTAGACAAAACCAATTTATTCTGGCTGTTCCCTGGTAGCTTACAGAGCTTCACTCTTGGTTACAGAGCTATTCATCAATGCTACTGAGAGTCTGAGCTACGAACTTTCCTGCAAGGCCCAGTAGAAGTAGCAAGCAAGCCAATATCCTGATCCTACAGTAATACAAACTAACAGTTTACAAATAGAGTTACTTACATCTGCAAGTACTTTTAAGATCAGGGCTTAAGCCAGAAACAATTAATGGACACAATACTTGCAGGGCTGCACATTCCAAACAACTTATGAAACTGTTGGATAGTCTGACAAAAGCATAAATTACCCATTGTCTAACATCCCATGCCAAACAGACCGGAAGATGCACCAACACGAAGTCAATGTTGTCAGGTTCAAATACACACCTCTCTATTATTGCAATCTTGTCACACACAGAAATAAATGCCCCAGCAACCTAAGGGCTGTGAGGCAAACAGCCACACTGCAACCACCAGAGTTTGAGTGTCAGAGGCACTTATCCTACAGCTAAAATGACAAATATGTATGTGCCTTTTGGTCATCCCCCCTTGTGTTTCAGTGCTGTAAAGAACAAGTTAATACTTCTTAAGGCATTTCCATTTCTACTTAGCACTCCTTACCGAAGTGGCTGGCATGTTTGGTTTTCTGTCAAAGGAGACTGCTTCACATCCCCTTAAGAAATTGCAGAGGCAACTATTCATGCCCCCTGTTTTAMCTTTTTTCTAGGCTAACTAAATTTTCTAGCAACAATATTAGATTGAAAATCTGATCTTCAAAGTACAAGGGGTTCATCCACCTGCAGGAGTTTATAGATTCACAGTAGGCTGATCAGATTGGCCTCAAACACAGGAATTCTCACTCAGACAGCCCTGCCTGAGGTGTCTGCAGGAACTTATCTTGGTGTACTCATTATTACTGCTTTGAAAACCTTGAACCCTTTAACCCATTCCAGAACTGTCATCTCTGCATCTCTCTCCTTTATAACTTTAAAAAAAAGCTCTTTATTTTCTGGATCTTTTGCATCAAGTTTGTCATACTTTGTGGAGAAATTTATGGAAAGCTGGGATATTTTTAAACAAAAAAATTACAAACAGGAAACAGTATTTAACCCACCACTAAGCTGACCCAGTACTGACTCCTCAGTAATGGAATATTGGCAAGGGGTATCTATTAATCAGCTCTCCTGCAACAGCAAGATGGCTCTAAAATACTGTAACAGGAAGGGAAAGAAATATGTTATGCCTAAAAGAAAAACAGCAAGTTCATTCTGCTTTTGTCTAAGGTGTGAAAGAAGTATATGAAGGAAATAAACTACAGAGGTTTCAGCTCTAGATTTCCTGTACAAATACAACCAAAAATAAACAGAAGAGGTGTGTAATTATTCAGATCTAAATTTATTTCATAACCTGTGAGACGCTAACCCCAAGWGCAGAGTAAAAGCGGAAATTTGCTTTTCACAGTACGAAACATACCACTTTAATGCAACTAATTTCCCAGAGGAAACTTTAGTGCACAGCCAGACCAAGTGCACGCATCAGCAGGAGACTCTGTGACAGGTGCTCAGGAAGTACTGCACCTGTATTGATGAATTTAGACAYAGCATGGGGCCGGTTCAGTCCCACTACTGACCTGTACTTTGGCCAGATGCCAGAAGAGAGGTCTCAGCAGACAGGCCTCCCCTGTAGGAGGGGAAACATTTACCCACTGTCTCGAGTCATTTGGGATAGCAGCATCCAGTTCGCCCCGGTCACTTGGGGGATAAAAGCTGACAAATTAAATAAGCCCATGCCAGGTGTCCTTGCTCTCTACTGATACAAGAGGCCCAGCACACAGCTTGCACAGAGCCTGCACCTGTAGACGGATGCGAACTTCATACTTAGACCGAAGTGACAGACATGACCCGAGCAAATAGGAGGTGGCTTCCAGGATTAAAGCAGATGGTAACACTAAAGAAAATGCTGCAAAACACATTTGTACTCTCTATTTACTGTTATGTTTCAACTCCAAAAAGTCTTGCCTCATCCTTTAACATATATTTATATTATCACTGGAAACATGCTGGGAAATGACTCCTGATGCTCGCAACTCAGCACCAAAGCCGCAACTCAAGACAAGTGGGGAATACAGTTCTTTCATCTTTCCCTTCCCAAAGGAAAGCACCTACACCTTTTTTCCACCCCAGAAGAGCCTTCCCTTCCCCCATGGGCGGACTCACACCGATGACCTGCCTCCCCCRCCTGCAGGTAACCAAAGCGGCACCGAACCGAAGGCGTCAACCCATGGAATASGAGACACGAGGCGTCTTCCCGCTGCAGCAGTGGAAACTTCGCCTTCCCCGGGGAACTCGGCCGCTCCCGAGCGCCTCAACGCCGGGCGGCCGCTCCGGGGACCGCCAACCCCGCGGCTTTCCCCGCCCGGCGCTGGGGCTCTCCAGGGGCCGGCCCGGCACGGCTCTTCCCGAGGCTCCCGTGACTCACCCGAGGAGTTTCCCGGCGCCCTCCGGCACTGCGGCGGCGGGAAGGGGGAAGGGAGATGCGGACACGCGGGGCGCCCCTTCCCGCCCCGTCCACCCGCGCGGAGCCGCCAGCGGGGAAAGGGGCGCGCGTGGAGCGGAGCGGCGGCGGCGGGGGCCGGGCAGCGGGACCGCCTCCGCCCTGCCCGCCGACACAGCGCCCTGCCCGCCGACACAGCGCCCTGCCCGCCGACACAGGGCGAGTGCTCGCCACCGCCGGCACACGGCGCTCACCTCTGGCGCAGCCCGGCTCAGCTCCGCGGGCAGCCGCCACCGCCGCGCCCACCGCGCATCCCCACTGCGGTCAGCGCGCCCCGCGCCCGCCCCTTCCTTCACCTGCCGGGGCCGGCCCGGCCCCCGCGCCCGCCTCCCGCGCCCGCCCCGCCCGGGGAGCTGCCGGTGCGAGCTGCCGCGGGGCGGGGGCGGCCGGGGACAGCCAGGCTGGAGGGGCCGGACAGGCCGGAGAGGCAGCCGGGCTCTGCCGGGGTCCGGSCCCAATTAGCCACCGCTCGGCTCCGCCAGGGCTGCGTGTGCTGCGCTGCCGGCGGCCACTGCCTCGGGTCTGTCCAGAGCTGGACAGAATCACAGAATCCAGATCACCTAGTTCAACCTGTGACCGAACACCATGTCAACCAGACCATGGCACGGAGTGCCACGTCCGGTGTTTCCTTAAGCACCTCAAAGGACGGTGACTCCAGCACCTCCAGAAGTTGCAGCCCCAGAGGACGTGACTTGGGTATCGGGTTTTATCTGACTGGCAGCAGGGTCTGATAAGGTGCCTGCCTGGAAGACACCAGCGGCAGGGAGAACGCAGGTTGTAACATACCTGCGAATGGTGAGGTTCCTTTGCGAGTGTSCTGTGTCCATCGGGAAGCAGGCGGAGGCACTGCCCCAGGTGTCCCGTGTCGATCGGGAAAGCCGTGGAGGCGCTGCTCCAGGTGTCCCGTGTCCATCGGGAAGCCCGTGGAGGCACTGCCCCAGGCCTGGCACACGGCGGGGGTGGCCGGCTCAGTCGGGTTCCGTGGACACAGGAGGGCTCTCCGTGCCTCAGTGCCCGGCTTCTGGTTCCAGGGGCACTGCAGAGGTAGCCCACGGCCACACTAGCCATGCTGGCTCCAGGCTGGCCACACACAGAGCTTTGCGTTCTCTCTGCATTCAACTGTCCTTTTATCCAGGTTTTCCCCACGTCTGTCGTAGCTAGACCCCATTACACTGCAGCTTACCCTTACCCCCAAGAGATGTTACATGTTTGGAAAGATTTTTAAGTTCTCTAAAAGGTGACATTTAACATTTGACAAGATGAAGTTTACTTCATTCTCACGTGTTAATAGTTAATGTAAGATATGCTTTTATTTCATTATTGGGCTTTTGTTTGTTTCTCCATTTGCCTTTTATTACTTCCCAGATGTTTGGGGTTGGTTTTTTGTAACTAAAAAGTGGAGGAGTGGAGGTTTCAGGGTTAGTTTTTAAATTTTGTTTGGCATTTAATGGTATATGTTAGGGGATGTTTAGGTTGGATGTTAGAAAAAGGCCCTTCACTCAGAGGGTGGTTGGGCATTGGAACAGGCTCCCCAGGGCAGTGGYCACAGTCCCAACACTGACAGAGTTCAAGGAGTGTTTGGACAATGCTTTCAGGCACATGGTGTGACTCTTGGGGATGGTGCTGTGCAGGGCCAGGAGTTGGACTCAATGATGCTTGTGGGTCCCTTCCAACTCAGTATATTCTGTGATTCTGTAATATAAGCAGAAGATTGAAAAAATCAAAATTACTTTTAAAAATATACAGTAGCAAAATAAKAAAAAATATGAAAAAGCTATTTAAAAATGTTCAGCAACTTAAAATGCACTTTTTGTCTTGTAAAAATTATCTACGAAGTAGTGTTATTAGTGTGACTGAACTGCTGTAAGAGGCACAAAGTGATCAGTTCTAACTCCTTTTACTTTTGTGGCAAGATGAAAAACATCACTTAATAAGGCAATATTCCCAAAACATTTATCTTTTTATTGTTCTGAGCTTTTTTTAAATAAGMAGCAGCAGATTTCTTAGGTCAGCTAAATTAGTCAGCTAATACTTTAACTTAGTTTTAAAGCTTTTAACCTTTGCAGTGGTATCAGAGTAGTTTCTATGGTCAGAAAATAAGGTGGTGGTGCAATATTTCCCGTCAATGCCATTTATTCTTATTTCTCTTTGTCATTCACAGAACTTTGTAGTATGGAGTAACAAAGATAATCTCTCTTCTGAATACAATAGAGGAGTGGTTTGGTCTGTGCAATGACAATCCCTGTGTTTTAAGTACAACAGAGACTGGCTAAAGCTGAAAATGGGGTTTGGTGATGATCTTTGATTGATTTGTAACACACACAGTGCTGTTAACACCTACTATTGGATTTGAAGGAGTCTCTATGTAAAGAAAAAGATCATTTGTGAGTACAAGGAAGGCATTGCTCTGGCAGGACCTAAGAAAAATGAAGTTTCTTGACCTTTCCCACAGTGTGTATCTCAGTTGCAGCCAGTAGCAGCCTCAGGTTTCTGTTGCACAAAGACTGAGAGTTGTGTACAATCGTGGGCAGGCTGGGTAACAAAAGTCCCATATGAAGACCACAAGCAGGAAAGCTTTTTGAATGTAGATTTTCCACCAATTTTGGTGTGAGTCCTGTGTCAGAACGTCCTGACTTTGTTGGTGGAAATTACAACATTTATTTTCCTGCCTGACTAAACCCAGAACTTTCAGTCTCCAGAGAAGGCAGATTAGTGCATTAAGCTGAAGAAGGTGTGGGGAACCTTCACTTTGTTGGCTGAATATGCCCTGTGACTTCATTTTATAGGGTAYAGCCCACGGTTAAAACCAGTGTGTATATTATTACTGGATAGCAGAGCATGTTAACGGGTGGTCTGCCAAATGTGTTGGAAAGGCACACTTGGTCCTTAGCAAGGAAAATGTTCCCCACCCCCAAACCGAAGGCTAAGCCYTGATACAAACTGTTTTACAGGGTAATGGGCCCTTCTCCATCTCTCTTCTGAGTTCAATTTTGCTTTTGTACAAGCCAAGCTTTCTGTGTGACCTAATTTGCATGCAGTGCTCCAGCTTAGAGGGCTTGGATACTTGCTCATTCCTCCTGGAAAAGCTGTGCCCAGTACTTTTTAGGAGCACACTTGTGTAATATCAGGAAACCATAGTTATTTTATGAGCTTGCTCTTTCTCAGTTGTCTTGAACTAATAAACTCATTACTTGAATCTGAAGCTTTTACCAGCTCACATAATACATACYCTTGAAATTATATAATCATAGAATATCCTGAATTGGAAGGAACCCACAAGGATCATGGTGTCCCACTCTTGGCTCYGCACTGATGACCCCAAAAAACACATCATGTGCTTGAGAGCATTGTCCAAATCCTTCTTGAACTCTGGCAAGCTTGGTAGTCATTGAAGCCACCCAGCTATTTTGCGTTGCAATATCCGCTGTAGTGAGGAAACATTCCAACTTCATTTTATCAGTAAGTATAACATTACCTTAATATAAAAATATCTATGCTCTTATCAAAGAGAATGGTCATGTTAGTCTGACATGGTCTTCTTGGGGGGAAAAAATTCTATTTTATCTCATTTACCTCTACATCCTTCATAATTTTTTTCTTCAAATTTGCATATAGCAAATCAGATGGAAGGGACTAGATCTGTGATGCTGCTTTCACCTCTGCTCTTCTTAAATACAAAATTTGCATAACCCTCATTATGAAAAATAGTATGTGATTTTTAGCTGAACTAGATTCCAAATCTAACAGACTTATGAAAATACTTACTCGTGATTTCATTAGCTGGCTCGCTCAGAATTCAGAGAAAGGCACTGTCCCTCACTGCCTTGTGGCTTTGCTTCCTCCTTCCTTGTTCTCTTGTTCTCTTTTTTTTTTTTTAACGCGCTTGCAAAGCCTTGGTCTATTTGTTATAATTGTCTTTGCATGTCTAATTTAGCTGACACTTGGCAAGTCTCATTTCCTGGCCCTGAGACAGTTTACCTCTGGCCATCAGTCTTTCTTTCTGTTTCTTGCACAATCTCTGCTTATACCTGATTTCCCATTTGTGGTGGCTTGCTACAGACTTCGAGCTCCAGCTGTTCCAGGAAAGTTTCTTTCCTTGTTTTTATGCAGTCATGTGGCACAYGGAGTCATAGATGTCATAAGATGTCTGCACCAAACCAGGCATCATCCAAAATGCAAACCCAGAGTGGGAATAAGAATGGGGTGTTTGCTTTTATTGGTTTTGATTATTCGTAGTTCTGTCAATTGCCCTGTAAAACATGTGCAAAAACATGTTCAGTCTCAAGGAATAAAAGCATTTGTGTCAAATTTCAGGTACTCATATTGTGCTTGAAAAGCATCAGAAAATAATATAACTACAAAAATACAGTAGTGACAGATTAAAAACTGGTACTATGATACCAACAGGACTCCTGACTGTGGGATTCAGGACTGGGTTACCTGTTTTAATATGCAACACACATAATGCTTTAGATATGTTCAGGTATTTCTCATTCTGTTGTTTACCCCAGAATCACGGTCAGTTTTGATTTTGCTTGCTGCTCTTTCTTTCAGCTCCTCTCCCTTGGGAACGCAAAGTCTGGCTCCAGAGACACTATCAAGGGGCCCTAATGGGGCTGTCAGTAATAGGGCAGTACACATCAAAAATAACATTTTCTCCGAAAGGTAAAAGGATTCTCATTGTTCTCCCCAAGAGGCACGCATTAAAATGCCAATATATTTAGGTACAAAGAGAGTACTTTTCTTTCTTTGTTCACTAGAAGTGCCAGAGAAAGATGAAAAACATTTAAATTCCAAAGATAAAGAGATCTTAAAAAGAGCAAATGTTTTCATTAGCGATATTCTCTGTTGTGTTTATAGGACTTTTACCAAGCCTTTGGTAAAAATAAAACGTCTGTCTTGGCTTTTTTTGGTTGTTTTTTTTAATGCTGACAATTACTGCAATTAATTTGTTACATAACCAGTTCCAGGGCCCAACTGTATCCCTGTARAGACAGAACAATCCATTATGGATGGAGGAAGCATGCCAGAAAAAGCAAGGCTTTGTGAAGGCATTTTGCCTATTTCTGTCACGCTTTCCGGCTGAAGCTTTAAGGAAATAAACTCACTAATACTTCTCCAACATATTTGGCTGACAGCTAGTACATCCCTCCTTGCTTTCAATATTACAGTGTTCCTGATGTGCAGGATGAGAGTAAAGTGATCTGTCTGTGGTCATTACTGGCAACACAGATTATTCCATTTCTTTTTAGCTGTGCTGCATTTGCAAACAAATTGTATCACTCCTCTCTACAGCAAACAACAGCCTCTCCTGCCTGGATCTCACTGTGTTTGTGTTGAAGGAGTTATAATTTAGGTTTGGCATCTACACTACTGAGTTCTGTAATGGGAAACTCAGGGAYGTCCACTAACATGTTTTGCAGTTGCATGAAATATCTAGAAAGGACACGAACAGTATTTGAAAAACAGGGTTTCATGAAAATTCCAAGAAAGTAATCTGTCACCAACTACGCTGTGGATAGCTGGGATTTTTGATCCTCATGATTATGCTTATTAAGTGAGGAGAAGGCCATTATTGAGACTAGAAGAATGTATTTTCTTTAACTTGACTGTTCTTGTTAGAAAAAAGTGTCAATTTTTCCCACATGACCTTACCTGCTAACCTGTGTTCTGGCAAGCCAGGTGAGAAACATCCATTTCCATCATATGTTCCAAAGGARTATTTCCTTTAAATCCAAAATGTAACCAGTTTCACACTAAGCATAAAATTAGAAAGACAGCAAACACCAAATTTTTAGTGACAGTGAAACATGTTTCCAGGTAAAGTGCTCTTCTTTTCACTTTTGAAACTGAGTAAACGAAATGTAGCCTCAGCTGCAGGGGCTGAGAATCCCAAATAACACGCTGCTAAACCTCCACCATACGATTCATGATTTGAGTGCTCTGTGCCGTGATCTCCTCCTACTCCTTCCAGTCTGTTGCAGCAAACTGCCTGGTAACGGAAATCATCAGAACAATTCCAGTCTGCTGCTAGTGACTAACATTATTTTCATCTTGTCAAAGTGATATAACTTACATGGCTGTGAAGCTTCCAGAAGGAAATTACTACTCACATAACTACAGCCTCTTTAAGATGCCTCACACCAAGAAGAGTGAAGGGCAAGACATAAAATCCAGAAGAGGAATACAACCTTTCAGAGCTCTTCAGCTCCAGACGTGCTTATGAAGGCATGAACACCAGGAAGCTTCGTGGCTACAGGTTTCAGTACCATGTAGGAGGATTTAAGTATGAGATCATCATTAGAAGAATGTGAAAGCATACATCTCTCAGGAGCAGGATTTATTTTGAGCACCACAAAAGGAGGAGCATCCCAGGGTTGAAGGCAGCAGCAGCACCAAACCTTTCCAGTGTGAGGAAGTGCGGAGCTCTTGCAGACGTCTGCCTGGCGGAGAGAGTTGAAGTTGCTGGAGAGGGTGGCTGGTACTGCCAGGGAAACCAGGGCAGTTTCCAGCTTTGCTCCCTAACAACAGAACATTGAATCATCCACGTCCTGCCCTTTGACCTTGATGATATCCTCATGCCCTTTCTCAAATCCTTCTTCATATGTGGGCTATGTTTGCCCTGTTGCTCCCACAGTTACCTTTAAATACTTGTTAACATGAAGACTTTAACTCTCTTTAACACCGCTTTTAGCATCTTTCTGGCAGGTATCCCCAGTGCAATCCACCTTTTGAATAGAGCAAAGCTGAGCAGATATTTTACATCTGCAAGGACGTAGAATCTATCACAGCGTCCTTTAAAAACCAAATGCATATGCAAATGCATACATAAAAATAAATTTTAAAAGCTTAAAAGCACAGTAAAATTGGCCAGAACTGTTGTTTAAAAGCAACTTGCAAGAAGTATAAAAAGTGACAGTAAATCCTTTTCCAAAATAATCCAAGTGCAGGAAGCAAACCAGGGATTCAGTAGAGTCAATATGTGATTAAAGTTTAAAGGTAACATCAGAGAAGATAAGATCGTAGCAGAGTGTTACAGAAAAGCTGAATAAATACCTTACTGCTCTAAAAGAGTTAGGGAAGTTTCTATGCAAGGTCCTTTCACCAGAGCAAGACTGTATTTTCTCAGGAGTTCTAAGTTAATATAGCTCAAACTATGATATATAACCTTACGCGTATAAAAGCAGCATTTGATCTGCGAAGAGAAAGGTAATAAATGTTACTGTGATTTTTCTTTAATTGTTCCAAAAGTCAGGAATCTACAGGCCTGGCATCTGGACCAGAGTGAATTAATAAAGAGTGTAATAAAACAATTAGGAGAGGCAATAAATATAATGTGGTATGAAGGAGTCAACATAGTTCTTAGAAAGAGGACTTATGGCTCACAAGTAGATCTGCTGGAGTTCCCTGAAGGAGTCACTAGGCACATGAAAAGGGAGATCCAGCAAGTCAAGCCTATTCAGATTTCTAAAACACCTTCAGTGCAGTTACTTATCAAAGACCTTTCATGAAACTGACCACCAATGTCCAAAAAAACGGCAGAAAGATGGCAAAAAGAAGGCAGGATTTAAACAGAGAGTTTTCACTGTGAGAAAAGGCATTTTCCTTCCTCGGGAACTGGCATAGCATTAAAGCTGTTCAACATAGTCATATACAATTTAATAAAAGTACTATAATGCAAAACTTACTGTGAGAAGGGAGATGAAAAAATGTGCAGATATTGAGTTACTTGGGGTAGTAAAGATAAATGCTGAGTGTGGGGACGGACTTCATAATACTGAGCAACAGAGCAAACTGCAATGCAGAGCACATAATTGCAAAAATCTTCCTAACAGCAAATAAAATGTGCCCTGAGCTGGTTGTTACCACTGAGGAATGAGAGCTTGGGCTGTAAGAGTTCCAAAAAGCTGGTGGTTCAAAACTCAGCAACAGTAATACTGCAAACAGAACATTAGTGACTATTAGCAAGGGAACCAAGGACAAATCTGAGAACAGCCTCATGCCATAGTATAAACTCACCAAGCTTCACAGCCTGGAAACTGTTTTTAGTGCAAGATACCTCATTGCAAAAAGGGCACAGACAAATGCCACAAAATGTGATGATTGTGTGACTAGGCTGTAGATCTGCTTGCTTCAGGATGTTGTGGGTGTTAGGAGTTCAGTCAAGTTTCAAGTGAGCCTGGGAAAACCTAAAGCAGGAAAACCCATCATCAATTAAAACAATAGAACACTTCTCCCTCCAGAAAGTTCACCCCTTTGAAGGTTTTGGAGAAAAAAAGTACTGGGCTGGATGGACCTTTCATACAATAAAACCTTTCAACCAATAAAAATATTCTTAAATTACCATCACTGATCTTAAAGTATTTTATACAAATTGTTTCCTTGTCATTATGAGAGTGTCTCAGCTGATTTCTTTGTAGTCACCTGATGAACCATACCAGTAGATCAGCTCTTACCACCTGAGTCAGTGTGTCGTATTTCATCAGGCTCAGTCCATTGCCTGGTACATTCAGCATGAATTTTGCTGGGACTTCCTGCAAGACCCAGGTAAAGCTCGTACAAACAGTAAAAACTCGACAGAGGTAGCACCTCTGAATTTATTCTTTTCACCTTTTCTCCAACTCTTAAATAAGAAATATCCATGGATTCGATATGACTGAATTACTGTGACATAGCAGTGCTATCAGGATGAGAAAGATTAGAACTATGTAGAAAACCGCCTCACACTTCAGAMAGGTGGTGGAGAGGACAGCTATGTCTCAAAAGGGCACAGACAACGAAAAGGGAGCTGAAAGCTCCTTAGAAACCAAACCTAACAACCAGAAGACCCAAAACAGTCTTGTGATTGTGACCGCTGTGGACATCTGTCCAACAACTGTGCCAAGAATTCAACTAATAAGCCAAGAACACAGCCAGAAATGAACAAAGGAGTGCTGTCTCCTTGGGGAAGCTGTCTGGTACCCTGCAGTCTAGCTCTGAAGAGGACACACTCTGTGACAGATATAATACAGATGACTCCAGACCCTGACACCCCACTTTAGATTGCAGAACGTGTTCGAAATGCAGCATTTTCAAGACAAGTTTAAACATCAAACAATATTAGTCCTAATGAAAATATGTGAACTTTGAACTGAGAATAAGGAAATAAGAGAGACATGGGTGGCATTTTCTATGACTCGCCTCTTGACAGTTTTACTACCCATAAATGAACATGATGCTTTACAAGAGACAAAGTTATTTAAACAATAAATTATAGCCATGCCCCACRTAATCTTAAGGCAGATATAAATACATTACAGGATGGATCAGTAAAAGCAAGCACGAGAGATGCTATGGGGTTACAGAAGACAGCTGATGCCAGGACCATGGGTGGTGAAACATTGCAGTATGAAGTAGCAATACAGGAGGAATTACACCAATCTGATCTTTGAAGCTTATCAGTCACCTCTATTACAATATTTGCATTTCAGGAATAGATATGCAGTGGAAAGAAAAAATAACAGCCACAAAGCATACAGTTAATTGAACAACTGAAGGTCTTCCTATAGACTTTTAGAAAGTGTGGGCTACCCAACCACTAGTACCAAAAACTTCAGTGCAGCATAAAATTGTCTTTGCCTGCAAGGTCTCATTCCTACTGTCAAAAATCTGAAGGGCTTGAGCTGTTCTAATCTCTAATTTGTAAACGGTCAGTGTTTATTTTATTTCTCTCTCTATTTTTTTTTTACTATTATGATTATTTCTGTTCTTGGTACAATGATAAAGGAGCTCGTTTATTTTTCCAAGCCCTATATTTTTCAAAATGGAGCCAACCACATATTTTCAGCATGACATGAATTTTCCTTCACCTTGCTTTACATCACCAAGTGTTATGAAAGTTATTTTCTTACTGTTTGTAAAGCAATTTGAAGTCTTCTCATGACAGATACAATATATCCAAATAATTATTCAGCCCCACTCATAGCTGAATCTTCTCCAGCGCATCAGGACAGAGTTATCTAGTGACATGTTGAGCAGCTGAGAAAAAGAAGGCGTTTCTCCTCTGTTTCTGCTCACACAAAACTCACTCATACCACAAAACATTTCCAGTGATTTTCTCCTCCAGGAAAGTGGAGAAAATTTTGCCTTGATCAGAACCGATGTGTTTGCAGAAGTAGAACAACTCTCTGTTTCTGATGTGAACAGACTGGTGCCTGAGAAAGTCTTTGCAATTTCCTCTTTCATTGCAAAACATCTCTTTACATTATGAATAAAGGACGGCAAAACCAAGGTGACAGAAGCTGTAATTTATAAGGGACAATMATACAGTGCTGCAGCTCCTTGCTCACATAATGTCTCCTTCACTTCAGGCCATGCTGTACATTGCTAGGTACAATACTCTCCTCTCTCTGTCGTCACTAACGTGCATAAACTATGTGAAGATACTGTAGGTCTCAGTGGTGCAAGGGACAGAAAACTGCAGGTAAATTCTGCTTTTACAAATAGAGCATCTGAGCCTAGGACATGTCCTGCATAGGTTAAAAATAAGCCACACAAAGGTGTGGCTACAGCAGCTGCATTTTGACATGCAGTCTGGGAGTGCTACCTTTACAAACAAACTAAGCACAATATTAGGCTTGGACATAACAATTGTTTTAACGTATCTGAGTCCTGTATCAAACACAGCAAGTGAGACTCAGCTCCAGAGTAAGATACAGAAATCTGAATGCTTCTATGTGAGCTAGCAGCGTAATGCTCCTTCGTAGCCAGTGGAGTTCTAGGGCTTGATTTTGGCTTTCCTGTTGCACACATGAATGGCTAATGTTATTTAAGATGCTGCATCAGTGACACCTGCACAGGGAGGGCAGCTACAACACAAGCCTTGCACTCCAAGAACAGCAGCCAGGAGCCAGGTGAAGTACCTGACCAGCCACAACGTGCCTCTGTTGAGGCAAAAGGGTCCTATACCTGGTCAATATCTCAAAAGAGCTATTCAGCTTACCCAAATGCACCTCCTTATTCTTTGTCAAATTACTAGGGTGCTTTCCCTAGATTTCCATTGGTTATGAAGGAAGCTTTATTTGCAAATAAGATATCTCCACTTAGCTTCCTCAATTATGGTGTATTAATCTGACTCCTGCTCAATGAGCTTAATTCAAATGCCTAACAATTTGCATTTTTTGCCATTTGAGATGCCTTAAGGTATCCTGAGCTTTCCCAAGGAGCTGACAGCTATGAAATAGGAGTTGCACAAGGCACTCATGTCCTTGGAGCTGTAGGTGCAGACATGGCCCCACTGCTCAGAGCACCTCAAATGCCACTTGGTACTCAGGCAACCAGAAGTTCCATGTATGTCTGTGTGCTCTCTCTTTACCTTTCCCCCTCTACTACAAATCAATATACTTGATTTACAAGAAGCACGTCAAGCCTAGCTTCTGCTACTGTGCTGAAGGCAGAGTGTATTAGCCATTTCCTCCCCTTCTTTTTCTCTCTGTGGCCTGTGCGAAAGGCCCCTCCTCTGCATCCTCCACTGCTGCAGTGGTCACAGAGACTACGGTGAATGTCATGTTCTCAGGATCTGACAGGCTCGTGCAAACCCACAGCCTGACCTCAAGGCTTTCTGGACATCAAAGACTTGGTTACCTCCTTGCTGAAGACATGTTCAGCTTGTCATGGGATCAGTCAGTGCACCAGCAGCACCCAAAGGCAGCTCACATGAATATACTGAACATCATAAATTCCTTCAACTCAAACAGGCACTGCTTGTCGTAGAAATGTTTTTCACCACAGCTAAAACGCTCCATACAGGTACAGACGGTCAGCAAACAATTACCGAGCCCTTGTGTCTTCTGGGTTGCAGGTAGCCCAGGTCCTGCTATGTGTGAGTGGCCTTTTTTCCAGGAAGCACCTTCCTGAGTGGATTGTTTTGTAGCTGCCAGAGCCAGGTTTTCATAACAGGGTGCCATGGGGTGGGCGACTGCCAGCATATGGCAGAAATCTGTTAAAGAAGAAGTTGGGAGCGAAGTTAAGATAGCAAGTAGAAATTTTAGACATGCATTAAGAACAATATAAACCCTAGCTATCACAGAAGGCACATTAGTCAAAGAAAATTGTAAATCTGCCAATAACAATGCAGAAAATGCGGAAGTACTAAAGAGTTTTAGTTTATATTTGGAGGAAGGAATATGATCTTCCCACATCACATGAAGATGATGAACTGTGGTCAAGTTAGCCAATAAGTCAGATGATGGTAAAAGGCATCTCTTGGGATACTGTTACATAAACCAACCTGCATTATTTGCACCCAGGAATCATAAAAAAGCACACTGTGGAGTACCTCTGGCCTGCTGATACTTCTTGATAGATTTTTGCATTAACAACATTAAGTGCAAGTAGTGTGAAATTCCAAAAGAGTGGAAGAGTGTGACTCTTGAGTATAGTGGCAAAACAGACAAAGAATCTAATAAAAGCACAAGTATGATTCAGTGTTTCAGCCTTGACATCCTGATACAGATGTGGTGGTACAACATATAAATAACCCAAACAGTGCACAGATTCAGAACTAGCTGAAAGATTTCAACAAGTCCTCAGTGAGGCTCGTCATGGAATGGTATGAAAGTRAAAAGAAAATAACCGTGGATAAATCTACAGATGACACAGAGTCCTAAACAAAGATGAGCCCAAGATATTTACATTAGTGGTATGGACCACTAATACATACAGAGTGGAACCAACTAGCTAAGGAAGCAAATTTTCCTTCTGTTGATATTAACACCAGTTGCCTTTCTGGTAACCATGCCTCAGGTAAGCACAAAACATGCTACACTTCAGTAGCACCAATTATCTTTTAAACAAACACAAGTTTTGCTTACACAACTTTCTGAATGAGTGCTGACATTTACATGAACATTTGCACAGCATTATAGCTATGATTGAAAAGCTTGGGTAACTTCCCTAGAACATGTTTTCTTTTCTGCCCTCCAATGTTTATTATGCTTTGTGTGGCACTCGAGGCCTTGAGAAATTTCTCTGAGGATTTCCTTGCCTAAATCCAAACCTGTTATCACCTCTCAGGCAGTTTGCTCCAAATTGCTAGAGATTTCTTTAAACCAGATTAGGTGTCATGGTAACAAGAATTTGGCACCAGCACATCCTTTTCACCATGGGATCCGAGTCTAATGCTTCCATCTGGTGAACAGTCTGCTGTCAGCACAGCCATGCAGCACCCTGACTTCTGGTGAGGGTACTGCATCACTGGCAAATAAACACCCAAAAGGATACATCCCCTATTTCCTGCAAAGGCATCCCTTCTTCCAGATGGCAGATGGACATCCTCTTCTTTGAGGACTGTTGTACAGATTTAGTTTCTCCACTACTGCTCCTTTAGGCTTCAAGCTTGCCAACATTCATTATGCTTTTTCATAAAGATTTCAGCTCGGTTTGATATACTTTATTCTTTTCCCCAGATCTTTCTATGCGTTTTCATTCTAGTGCTCCATAATCTGTTTCTAAATTGTCTTTTATGTTTTTAAAGGACATAGAAGAGTCAAAAGAAGGAGAATTATTCATAAGTACTCATCCTTGTTCAACCCTTACATAACTGATCATAGCTTTGATGAACAGCATTGCATTTTCTTTCCTCTATGTTTTATACCCATGTGAAGATAACCCACTTAGAAATATCTTTCTTTAGCCTACTTTACAGTCTGCTTTGTACACTGCTGTGTAGACTGTTTAATCTTTTCACTGGAATATTTGTTTGCCAACACTGACAGCTACATTAGAAGTAATACACAAAATACTTTTTTGTGCTGGTAGTGCAAAATTAAAGCCATCTCTGAGCAGCATTAAGTAATTTTAATATTAGAAGTCATTAAATACATGTGATCTAGATCATCTAGAGTAGAAAATGCATACTCTACCAGTAAACAACATGGGGATAATTGGGCCTTTTTCCCTTGTATATCCTATACGAGGGGTGTCCAGGACACACAATGATATGGCTTAGCAATGGCACATGCAAGCAGTGAGAGTGCTAAGGAGTGATTCCATGTGCAGCATGGAGAATATGTCTACAGACAATGCTCTACTGTGCAGAAATATCAGAGCTGGCTCTGAACAAACTGGCTCAGAAAGCAGATGCAGTGTGACTGCATTAGTATTGCTTTCCATTTGGGCTAATTAGTCCAGATAATGCACAGGCCAAATCAGCGGGCACAGAGCTCTACAACTCTTCACATGGGTTTGTTCCTCAGCTTTCTCTCTGGGAGCCAGCTCTGATTGTGCTGTTTGAAAATCGGTTGTGCCACAAAAGCCTACACTTACTGCTGCACAGCAAGTCTGTGAGGTATAGAGTGACTATRAACCCTCTGTTGGAGGGAGTGCAGCCTGGAGGCTGCAGGAGGATGGTACATTTTACATGCAGTGTCACACAGCGCAGTGCATGGAGAATCCCATGGGCAGAAACTGCATTTCAAGTGTCTGGTTCTTTTTCCCAGCGTCTCCTTCCATGAGCATCTATACAATACAGATTTGTTTCATCCCAGACATACAAAATAAGACTTCAACCTGGGTTTCCCACAGTGTCACTGAGAACACTGCCACCACCACTACTGGAACGAAGATACTGGAAAAAAAAGCTGTCAGATTTATGTCCAACATGGAAGAAGCTGTGTCCCAGTAATACTGACTGTGATGCCCAGGGCCTGGTGTGTTTCAGGACATTGGCTACCATGAGCAGTTCATGTACTTCCACAGCTGTGAACTTATTCCTTGGAATCAGAGCGGTGCTGAGCATGCCAGTGAAGGTATTTCCCTACAATCTGGCATTGGGCAATGTTTTCCCTCAGGGAGACATTTCCAATCTTGCAATACCACCTAGACTGTCCCTGAAAGCTGAGAACTGCTTCACAGGGACATCTGGGGTTCGGGTGAGGTTTGTCCTCACCTTGCCACATGCCAGACAACTTCCTCATTGCCATTAGCACTGGGACACACTGCTGCTTCTGCCAACTTCCACAGCACCAGCTCTCAAACTGGCCTGTGCAGTTCCTCTGGACAACATTCTCCTACCCTCTGGCTATTTCAGACCAGCCAAAGGAAAGCTGAAAACTTGCTTGAGGTGTTCTGGTGTTAAGGATCACCACTTCTTTAAAATAAAAATTAAGCTTAGGAAGCTACTTTGAAACCACCCTTGTCTCCAGAGAGATCAAGTAAAAATATATACTTACAAAATTCAAGCCAGACGACAAAATTAAGAAATGCTGAGAAAACATAAAACTTACCTCAGGTTTGTGAATTAGCTTCATCCACTGAAACTTAGCTTTTATAACGATGTGTAACTTAAGAAGTGATACAAATATATAAATGGAATTAAAGTACATGCTAATTATTGGCTTTTTTCACTGAGATCAGACCAAATGATAGTCTGTTGTTCTGCAACAGTAATGAGTACAGGAAAACAACTCCCCGGATTTGCCTCTGAGGGGGTTTGTAAGAGCTCACTGCATGCAGGGATCTTTGATTTTATCCAGAAGGGAACATCACAAGTAAAGTACAAAGAAATATTTCTATCAAGAAGAAATCAGTTCTTGGAGTTTTGAAAGTTTTCTGTTGAAAATGCCACAAAATAAGATGCATCAAGGTCAGGACACACCCTTACTGAGACAACAATTATAAATCTGTGTTGTCCTGTAAGACTGAGATAACAGAGCTGCTATACCAAGAAGAGTGCATGTCCCCTGCGTGGGAGCATCTGCCTTGAGAGAAGCCATTAAATATTTCTATCCGCACTACCTTTCCTGTCCACCACAACTGTCAGAGAAATGAGGTCCCACGGCAGGAAGCTGCCACCCTGACCCATGTGTGCCATCCGGAGACACCAGCGGTGTGCTGAGGTGTGACAGTCAGCTCACATCCTGCAGAGCTGGAACCCAGCTGGAACCCAGACCCGAAATCAAAAGACAGAAAATCTGAGTAAAAGTGTGAGGAAAATGGAGGAGAGAACTCAGAACTAAATGTTGGTGACCAGGCATGACTAATCCACCTGGTGACCAGGTATGAGACATATTTACAGGATGTTAAGAGCTATATATTGACCACAGAACTTGTGCGTCCAAAATAGCCAGACTGCATGAACATTTCCTGAAATTACCAGATTTATGACCGTGAGACAGTGGAAATTTACTCAGTCTACTGTCAAATTATCTAAAAGAAAAAGACATTGGGAACTGCTTTAAACAGAGTTAGAGAGAAAAAAAACAAAGGTGATGGAGCCTGGGGACAAACTGATCTTTGTTGTTGCTGCTTAGGGCCAGAGCCTGAGTAGCTTTAGAGACTGAATTACCCCCAACTCTTAACAAGTGATCCCTTCAAGTTGTGCTTCAACAACATCATCTGGGCAGTATTTCAGTATGTGCTCTGTGGGCAGAGACTTTGATGTCCAGAGTGTCAATCCAAGGCTTTTCAGAAGGCACTGCTATCATTACAAAAAAAATGTTAAGGGAAAAAATCCCCACCTTCATAAAACGCCCTCACATGCAAGCTAGGAAAGCCTAGCTAAAACCACACCTCATAAAATTATTTACAGTAACTGAGACTGAGGTCAGGGGAGTTATTCCACACTTCCACCATCACAGCTGTGATAGGAGTTCAGTCAACCCTTCAGTCTTTGGAGAGTTGAAACACTACCTTGTTTCAAAGAGAAATCACTGAAACTCAAGCTGTTAGGCTTTGTATCATGATGCAGATAGAAAGGCCAAACAAAACAAACATCAGAACAGTTCTTGAGAGTCAGCAGAAACTACACGATATCCTTCCCTTATTTATTCATGTTTATTTTAACCGTCTTTCCTCCTGACTTTTTTTTCCTAGACAAAAATGCTCATAATCAGAGACTCAGACCAGCACCTTTTATTCTTACTTCTGTTTCAGTTCCAGTTAAGGCCAGTAACAACCTCTAACTATTTAGTGGTCTTGAACTGCTTCCCAGAAAAAACACACAAGTCTTAAAAATGGAAAGTCCTGGGTGAAGAACCTTTTGCTAATATCCCTCCTAAACCTCTCCTGACACAACCTCAGGCCATTTCAGGTCCTGTCACTGGTCACCACAGAGAGGAGATCAGTGYCTGCCCCTCCTCTTCCCCTCACGAGGAAGTTGTAACTGCAATGAGGTCTCCCCTCAATCTCCTCCAGGCTGAACAGACCAAGCGACCACAGCCGCTCCTCATACAGCTTCCCCTCAAGGCTCTTCACCATCCTCCTGGCTTTCATGGACACTCTATAATAGTTTAATGTCTTTCTTATACTGCAGTGCCCAAAACTGCACACAATATTCAAGGTGAGGCTGCACCAGTCCTGTGTGTCTGCATACAGACAATTTAGCAACAGGAGAGCACACACACATAGACGTAGGTGAAAAACCACAAAAGCGTAGTCACACAGCCACACACAGGGATATGCAATGGGACTGACAGTGGGAAACCGAGACTGAGGGGTCTGACAGGCTTTAGGGGCAGTGCTGGTAGCAGCAGTCAGCCACTCACCCCCACGGAATGAACCTCAGCCTTCTCCTGCCAGGAACAGCTAGAGCTCGCTTCCTGCAAGTGCAAAAAAACCTCGTGCCAGAAAGATCCCTGCCAAGAGGCTGTGTAGCACTGTGACACCATGGTGCAGGGACAGGAACTACTGCAAATGGGGCGAGGCATACAGGGAGAGAAAGATGGGGACAGAAGGGAGGAAGATGCGGTGACACAGCAGCTTTGCTGGACCTGTGAGGTAGCACTGGCTACTTCACTCTCCATGCAAGGGTAGAAGTGTCCTCATGGGGAATGAATGCAGGTGAAGACTAGATCGTAATTTCAGTCCTTATTTTACCATGTACTAACTGACCATCATAAATAGTCCTTCTTGYTGTCTAAAAATACATGCCATGCTAAACCACATTTTAAACAAGGGATTAAGTCAAAAGGACTAAATCCTTCTCTGGCATCTTGGATTAAGCACCCAACATACTCTCTAAAAAATATAAAATGTGGGCGTACAGTAAGTGAGTTTTACTAATATGTTCCATTCAATTGTTATTATGAAAAAGGAAATGATCAACAGCTAAAACACTTTTCATTTGTTTCCCTTATTGGTCTTCCTTCTCAAAAGTGACTTGCTCAAATCATCTTCACAGCCCACACACATCCACCTTTCAAAAAAATAAAAGAGCACCAGCCCAGATTTGACTTATTGCCTCGCTTCTACTATTTGTAGCGACACTTTTTTTATTTTTGGACTGTGGCTTTTAAATTTGAAACTAAAAACGGCAGCCACCCCCAGAGTACCAGTTGCGTAGGGGGAATGTTTAGTATACAAAACTGTCTATGACCCTTCCTCCTATCACTCACCCCACCTACATCTCTCATCCTCCAAGTCAGTTTTCTGTGAAGATCAGTGAGACATATCAAGCAGAAGCCCAGCTCTTGGTTAGCAGCGTTAATAAGAGGAAGTTCAGTCAAGCGTGTCAGCTTGTGACTCCTTGTTTCACACTGCAAACAACAGGACAGTGCTTCACAGCAGTCGGGTCCTGTCCTAGAAATAGGCATGCAAGTGAACAGTTTATTCATTTCAATGATATTATCTAAATCAAAGCAGTCATACATACAGTTATAAGGGAATGTCCTGACTAGAGCATATGAATTTTCCACTGAGTTCCATAGCAGTGCTCAGTGTGAAAGTAATTCTGAGGAAGGCATAACAAAACATCAGATGGAAAATTTAAAAAATAACTTCCCCATAAGCGATATTTCGATTGCTAGATACTCCTTTCACACCCGAAGTATTTGTGTATCTCTGAAATAAAAACCTATCCCATCTAATATCCTGAGATTTGTTTTCAGCATTGTGGCCTCTGAGCACCGAGTCCTGCTGCACTTTTGGCCTCAGTGAAATCCCAAGGCAGGTACAAGCACAGGAACCTGAGAACACACCTGCTCCACACCGTGTCCCCGTGCACACCATCCCCATGACTAATCATTTCCATTGCCTGCTTTAGAACTCTCTTTATAGTTTGGATTCTTTAGACATGAGTATAGCTACAAAGAACATGCCATTCCTTTGCCTGTGGCACTGTATCTTCTGGTTCTTTATGCAGCCAAGAATTTAGGTAGTTTTTCTGGCTGGTGCTCCATGCTGAGACAGCATTTTTCCATAGTCAACACAGGAAAACATTTGGAGTTAATTAGTTAGTGATGACAAGGAGTACAGGAACTAAGGGGATAAATGAATAGTTTAAATTATTTCTTTCCCTGTTATAACCTGAACATTTCTTTGGCTATTACATAGCCCATTCATCCCAAGGAGCTGGGTTCCTCCACAGTTCTCCCCAACACTCAAAATCCTGTTAAATATGAACTATGTATTTTTGCCATTTTATCTAATGTTTCTTTTCCTAAGCTGGCATAAAAGAAAAGGTTAAAGATCGTGACTGAACTGAGCTTTGCTTAGTGCAGCATTGCACCAGGAGGCACCAACAGGACCTTGCCTAGTCTCCTTAATGGTCTCCCAGCACACCTGAAATGTAGGAGTGTTCTGCTGTATCCCCAGGGGAAGCATCTCCTCTGGCAAGAGGCATTAGCTAAGCACCTCAAGAAGTTTCTCCATGAAAGGGGAATCCCAGGATAGCTCTTCTGATCCACCAGAGACCAGGTAAGGAGATATTTCAGAAACAGCTCATTTTTCTCAAATGTGTTTTAAATTTTTAGTCATGTCTCTTGTTGATGAAGGATATGGATTACCAGAAGGAATAAAACCGACACATTTCACTCTTAAGAAAAATGATGCAAATTTACTAATTTTCTAATGAGAGCTCCCATTGTCAGCTCAAAATAGGTGCTATTTTGAAAAAGCACAGCTGGGCTGTGTATCAAAACGCCCACAGTTGTCATACACAAACACTGCACTTGCACTTTAAACAGCACTTTTTCTGGCAGTGGAAATACGACCCACTTTGTTTCTAATGCTGTTTGTTTTGAATTTTTGAGCTGTAAAAGCTCTCAGCTGGAGTTTCACCAGCTGCCAGTCTCTGTCATTACACACAGGCCACGATGGGACCCTCCTGCCATCTATATATGCTGCGTAATGGCTCAACCCGGTACAGTCACTTCTTCCTGAACTTTCTAGCTCTATGTTACCATGTCTTCTAATGCTCAGAGAGAGCTCAGTTCCTCAGCAACAGCAAAGTACACTGATTTATCTATCTGGGCCTTGAAGCCGTATTGCTGAATATAGGTGCTCCTGGTAAGCAAATACAACCTGCTGTGACAGTGCTGGCTCTATATAAATAAAGCCGTTTAGCTTAAGACCATGATTTCAGCCACATGACTTGATCAAGAGTTGGGTTGGCAAGAATCACAGTTAGGAAAACACACGGATTTAAGGTTCAGGTTGACAAGGGCTATGATGTAGGGCTAAGGATGGATGTAGAAGGCTTTACTAAGGTAATGGTGGGGCTTGTGCCGATATGAAATCCCTATCTAATTTTACGACTTCACCTTACAGAAGTTTGGATGTTAAGATTAATTATAAGACTTTTGCTGGGAAAAAGTTTAGGCCAGCAGGGGCTGATGAAGAAAGACCAGTACTGGATTGAGAAGAAGCCCTTGCTAAATTTAGGGTTAGTGCCAAGAGAAGCATGAATCCAACACCAATGCAAATCCKTCCTTAGCTTTACCACATTGAGGCCTTCCAGCTTCATAAAATCCAAAAAGGCCACAACTGTGGTCAAACATTACAATCCTTGCCARATCCAGAACTAATAACACTCACTGACTTTGCTTGCCTGCGCTCTCTTCCATCACCTAAACCTTAAGCCCAATCCTCTTGCAGCAGACTCAGCCACCCTTAGCTGTTCCCAGACCCAAACCTAATTGAGTTTGGGCGGCAAATTTAACTCCAGGACAAGTTTTTATCCCATCCTGAATCATAGTCACTCTTGTGATCCAAAACCCAATTTAAGTTAATATTAAATCTTACTGCCTGCCCCAGATCCCAGTGTTAAGTGGTGTTGACATGACAGAGTTTGCATGGTGTCTGAAAGGAGTTGATAAGCTAGTTTAGGATTGGTGTTAAAATCACAGTTTTGGGCAGCAAAGACCAAGGACTTCAGTTTGTGGCTGTCTCCAGCAGAAATCTCTCTGGCATCAGCATGGGCCACATCACAAATTTCAGATCTGTGGCTAGAAAAAGTCGATAGATTCCAATAAGTTGGAGAGTCTACAACTGCTGGAGCATCTCCTCTACCAAAATCAGGCAACAAGCCCAGAAGGCATGAGTCTGTATGTTTCTGTCCATGATCATCAAARGCGTCTTTTGTGGTGTTTGGCATGCAAGACTCTATAAATAAACTTCACCATGAGACAACCTAGGAATAAAATTYAAGTGACAGAATACATCTGTTCTTTTTAATAATTAAAATATTATTTTTTAAATTACTTAGAAAAATACAAAGGTGATGAAGTCCAGGCCTCAAAAACTAGGAAACATAAGTAAGAGTAATTAATTAAATTCATTAAGTGCACACATGCAAGTGCATTACGATTTTACATGACAGCATAGTGGCTTTGCTTCTGTTATTGAATGCTTTTGGTGAATATTCCTCCTCAGCATAARGAGAAATGTATCAGGGATAGGCAGTTAATAATGGTATAATTAGTAAGGTTCCTACCTTAGAAGCTGAAAAAATTGTGAAATATCTAATAAATAGGGAAAATTATTCCACAAAGGAGAAAAAAATCCCGTTACAATTAAAGGAAATAGAGGACTTGAACACTCAAAACACTGTGCTCACTGAAGTCATCATATCATTAAAATGATGATCATCTGACACTTCATATGTCCAGATTAGAGACTCTAGCTGTAAGTCAAAGATAACAACACTACCTGAAATCACAAGAGTATTGTGAAGATAATTCATTTCAACTGGTGAATGCAGAGTAATTCAGATATCATGGAGACACAAGCACGAGACTGCCTGCAAAGAAATACATCAATATACTGAGCTGGATACATTAAAAAATTGTTTGTAAGAGGGATATTGAAAGAAATACTGACAAAGTACACACTCTCATCTTATGGGGGAAAATAGCACATAAGAAAAGAATTTAAAACCCCCACCTACGTGCCTTTGTGCAGGTATTCTGATACCTTATATTTTAAAAAAAGAAGACATAAGACTGTTCTAGGAAACATGTAAAGAATATTAAAAACCATCTAGACGTCAAAGTTAGCAACCACTCACTCAAGCTCAAACAGGAGAAAAAAATCAAAACTAAAAATAAAGCATTGAGACTATCTGCGTGCTTAAAATCAGACAGGCTCATTTTCTGTGCTGAATTTGGACCCGAATAGGGACTCAATGGAAAGAACAGAATCTGCGGCACATTTTCACACCACAGTGACATCAGCACATTCGCGGATGAGACGCTTCAGTGCCCAGCACTCGTAGCTTGATGTGCCTCACTTAACCTGTGGGTCCAGGCCAACACACCCATGAAATCACGAGCGCTCTTGGTCGCAGTCCTTTCCAAAGTCATTTTCTTTGCAAAAAGTTCAAACGGGCACTCCAGTCATTTGTATGACCATGCCACACCAGTAATACCTATGAGAACAAGACCAGAAGCAACTATGTCTGATCTAAATAAGATTTAACTTCTCTGCCTCATTGTGAGGAAAATGAGACTTTCATGGTCCCTACTCTCGAAAGTGGTTGTTGTAAGGACTAATTAATGTGTGCTATGTAATTCTGCTAAGACTGAGAAAATTGCTTAATAAAACTGAATTCCTGAGTGGTTTATGACTATGATTTACTCAGGACTTTCATGAAAGAAAAACAAAAAGCTACAGAATGCGTTGGACATTAAACAAGGTTTTAAGGAAGGACAGGGTCTGCAAAGCACAGCACTGAGCATGGACAGCATTTGTGAAAAATGTAGGGAGGCACAGCTTTCTAGCCGAACACAGAATTGGGAGCAGTTGAGAATATATTAGGAAATTTTACTTTCTGTCTATTACAAAGAAAACCAAACTGATAATTCCATAAATACTACATGTAAACTAGAAAAGAAAAACCCGTAAGAAAAACCCACTTTTTATATGTTTAGTTACCTTGATAAAAAATATTCGAGATATAGACAGCTTCTTCATCGTTCCAACAGACTGTAAGGATGAGGGTTGTGCACAGCCCATGGAAAATTCTCTACTAGAAACCCCACAGAGACAGCTTCGGAGMCTCACACACAAAATGCTCTTGCAATTCTGACATGTGAGAGCATTCTTAAGCAAAAAGAAATAGAAGTTTGTAYAGGGAAAAATTTGGTAAATTTTGTCCTCTGGAGTAAGTGGAGTTGCTTTAGTCCTACCTAAGYGTAGAGGCCCAGAGAAGGTGACTTTAGTCACAGGATAGATTGTTGTGGTTGGTGTGTCCTCCCTGCTCCCAGGCCACTCTATGACCTGAGAAAGGCTCAGAATCCTGGGTACTTCCTTCCCCTTAAGAGTGGGTCAACACACTAATACACAGATTTGGTACCTCTGACTCAAAAACCTGGAAATAACTTTCAGCAGCAATCCCACCCTAATAAGTTCAAGCATCAGGTTCTTGAACTCAACGCACTTGTTGCAATGTTTCACAATGCACTGGGTTGACTTTCAATTGAAAAAACAACATGGATGACAAGAAAATCCTGTAATTCTTTAGTAGTAGTAATAGTAGTAATGTAGTGAACCCCAAAGAATCTCATTTATAAACTCAGACATAATTCTTCTAGATGCTGTGCAATGAAAAATAATGGTTCCTGTTTCAAAGAGTTTCATGTGTGGGTCCAATATGAAACACAGAAAGATAAAGAGAGGAAATATGAGAAAATAAATAGGTAATTGGTGTGACAGCTTCAGCAGGCCAGCAYATGGACTGGCCTGCTTCCGGGGGGAGACAGCACAAGACAGGAATGTTAATAACAAACCAGCAGCAAGATGATGATGAATCTTYGTAAGTAATTACAAGACAGAAAAAGGGTAGACCAGACAAAAGCCACTCAGAAATCTAATGAGTAGGCAAAGGAGGCATCACAGGTCACTTGAAAGAAAGAGTTAGTTACTAATTTTTCCCTGCCTTGAACTTGCGTGACTTCAGACAAAGCATGCTGGTCAGGATTTCCAGAAGTAGCTTCAGCAGCTCATTTTTTAGATGTCTAGTCTGAGATCCCTTAGAAGCACCTGACTTTCAGAGAGCATGTACCTCACCTGCTTTGAAAAATCAGCTCCATGGCTTATGCTGGACATCAACAAACTCAGCTATTCACCCCAAAACCTCAAGTCACTTCTGATATTCTTGCCTTACATAACACTTCCATATTCTTATCCCTTAAAAGGAAACAAAAATGCTTACCTGAGTTGATTGCCTCACTGTACTAGTTATCAAATGCATCTGTGAAGTGAAAGACGAAAACCTACCAAAAAGTGAACCATTATAAACATGTATTAACCACTGACTGCAAAGGGCTGGTCTACACCTCTGAACACTTATGCTGGGAGAGGTAAGTAGTATGGGAAGGCTACACAACATATACAGATATACAGGCAAATAAGAACAATGCCAGCCAGAATATTAAGGACAACTGAAAGTGAGCCCAAAGAGTACATGTAGTAAACTTTCCAGATATATCTGAGATTGTGAATCTGTTTATCCCACAAAGTAAAATATATTACTTCCCAGGGAATCAGAGAAGAATAGAACTGCAATTTTCCAATCACATCAGGATACCAGTACAGGTGAAAGAAGATTCATGTTTTATAGATCACTCTATCCTAGGAAGCCCATGCCATGTGAACATCAAAGAAACTTCTTTCTATGCTATTTTGCCATCCTGCTTTTAAACTAACCACTAGAGAAGATTGCTGCACATTAGTTATGTTTCTCATATGAGTAATAAAGAATTAATCATACAAATGTACATTACCAAAGCAATCAAAGCTAAATTATAAGCAAAGTCTACTTGATTAATGACTATGACTCAGAACAATTCCATCATCTCTTCTGCTTACAAAGTACAACAACCTAGTGCCCTATACTCTGATCTCGTGGCACCCCACCTGGAGGAATGTAGTTAGCTCTGGGGCCCCCAACATAAGAAGGACATGGAGCCTATAGCTGCTGACATTTTGGCCATGGAGCTCTGCGTGGTGGAGAGTACCCAGACAAGGGCTACGAAGATGCTCTGAGGCCTGGAGCACCTCTGCTATGGGGACAAGTTGAGAGAGTTGGGGTTGTTCAGCCTGGAGAAGAGAAGGCCCTGAGAGAACCTTGCAGCAGCTTGCAGTACATAAAGGGGACCTATAAGAGAGCTGGAGAGGGACTTTTGACAAGGGCATGTAGTGACAGGATAAGGGGCAATGCCTTTACACTGAAATAGGGTAGATTTAGATTAAATACAAATTTAGGGAAGAAATTCTTCACTGTGAAGGTAATGAGGCACTGGAACAGGTGCTCAGAGAAGTTGAGGTTGATCCCTCCGTGGAAGAGTTCAAGGCCAAACTGGATGGGACTCTGAGAAACCTGGTCTAGGGGAAGGTGTCACTGCCCATGGCAGGGATTTGGAACTATATGATCCTTAAAATCCCTTCCAACCCAAACCATTGTAGGATTCTATGATCCCATTACATAAAAGAGGTTACTGCTACCTCACAGGTCCCCTGTGATGTGACTTGATGCCTTGCATTACAAGATCAAGCAACTCTCGGGGCTGGAAGAACTGTTTCACTTTGTTGAACTTCACATGGTATTTTCTCACTATATTTTACAAGATTTGTAAAACATGCATTTTCATTTCAGCAACACTTGCACTTCTTCATTGTCAGAGATTCTAATCTTTCTACAAGCATTGGGGAATGCATTTTCACGATAAGCAAYGTTTGTAGGAAAAGATTGGTACAAAGGGGCAAGAAGAACTGAAAATACAGTGAAATGTGCTCCATGAACTTGTTGCTCTTCTATCTCAGGRATTTCCTCAGCTTGCACCTGGGACAACATTTACTTGAACTACCTTAGAGAGAGAGAGGAGATGATGCATCARATAGATGATTGACTCATAGCCACAGAGATTCAGTAAAAGGTCAGCCTTACACCATACATAGGCAACATAAAGGCTTCATTCTACGGTTAATGAAGTCAACATCAAAAGTCCCATGGACTTCAAAGTGTCAGGGAGGAGGCTCTTACTCCAGGATGTTTAGCAATGTCTCATGAGATACCTAGACAACAGCTCATCCATTGAAACAGAAAATTGCCATTGTCATTAATAACATAGACTGATTATAACGTAATTTCACTGTAAGCCTATTGACATTTTGGCCATGGAGCAATATGTCGTGGAACATAGCAGGAGGTCCAAAAGACCCTGGCATTCTGCAGAAGGAACAATAAAATGCCAAAGCAATGAAATAATTGTATCTACTTACTTTATTTCATATAGCAACACATTAAAAAAGAAAAAAGGRGACTAAATGGTTTGGCTAGAACATTGTGTAACATGAATTTTTTATTTCTCTAGCTATTTTTGTCTCTTTCTGCTGCTTGTGTAACATATTGCATGAATCTGCGTGCAGATTTTACTTGCATCCCTCAGGCTGAATTCACTCGATCATTATCTACAAGAGGAGACGTCTGTACAGATTATTAAGTCTGACTGCAGGGTCTGAAATTGTTAATTAAAATACAGATGAGATAAAGGAAAACACCAGCAATTACATCACCGTCTCTAGGAACGATGGCTTAGTTCTTGGTGCTTTGACCCGGGGATCTACTACGCTTCTCAAAGGARGCACTTAGGATGAAATAAAGATTAGGGTAACCCTCTTACCTGTTCTGCCATCAAACCAGCGCTTAGAGGGGAAAGTTTCCGTGACTGTGATTAAACCACTCCGAGAAATCGCTCAACGGAGCTGAAACGCGTTTCTCGAGGCAAGTGCACCACCTGCAGACTGTGCTCGGAGTAGCGACGGAGCAGGGACGGAGCCGCTCCCGCTCGGCAGTGCAAGGGTGTGAGAGGTGGGCAGCCCTGAACCAGCGGGCTCCGTTAGGAATATTCCTTTCCTCCTGTCTCCATCTTAGCCATACCAGACACAATTCCCCCCMTTTCTATTCCTTCCTGGATAATACTTCCCCCATGCTTTTGCTCTTCTCACTCAGTTGTTCCTCAGCCCTTCCCACCGGGTCTCCGCCCCTCTCCATCCTGGGACGCTATTTCCTTCCTCCTGCCCCAGTTGCCTCCTGCACAGTCCCACCAGGCAGATGGAGAAGGGGAAAGCCACAGGGTACGAGCGCAGTGTTCCCTCTGTGCTTTCTTGCACTTTTTACAGTACTTCTCAAGATCCCGAAAGGGCGAGAACACCCCATTCAGGGAAACACCACTTACCAGTTTAGCTAATTAAAAAACTAGTATTGTTTGCTGAACCAATAAATAGCGAATTGATGATTGATTAACAGCTGTAAACTGGTGACTGATAATTAGACTAAGTTAGATTAAATAATTACATTAAATACTCTCAACCCATCACCTGGGCATGCCCACACTCAGGATAAAGCCTTTCTGTATACAACATGAAAAGTCAATTTTCTACTCCAGGAGACTGCAAGAGGAGATCAAGCCTTGCTTTACCCAACTGGCTCCCATGTTCCCAAACCGTGTTTGCCCACAGTTTTTAAGGAATCCAAATGCAAGTCTTGCTTTCCTTTTGAAAAGGTGTCTATTGCATGTTTTACTGGGATGGGGATTATACACTGTGCATGAGTATCTTAGAGGCATAACCTAAGGGTAACAAGCGAACCTTAGTGAAATTTTTCTCCTTTTTTTTGAGAAGATCAATCCTTGAAGTTTTTTGATGTAGGAAGTAAAACTGTTACAAAATTGATATGATATCTTCCCTGTACACCACAGTTGCTGTCCTATTTGCTCCTGTCCTGGCCAGAGCAGGGCTGGCCTTAGCTCCCCTCTTCTTCCTCCAGCTCACAGATATTTCTTCCATCTTTCCTTTGAGAAGAACTGAGCAATTAATGGCTCTTCTTGGTTTTCAGTTGCTTCCAACAAGCATCCACACTGTTAAATTGAAGGAAGATCTTTATATATAAAATTTTGGGAAGGAAAAAGGAAGATGTGGTCTGACTTCTATTGTGTCATTAACGTTAAAATAAAACAGGATGAGATGAAACAGTCACCAGCATCTGGACCTGTTGCCTGAGAAACCATTACCAGTTACCAGAAGGAAGGAATTCCTTGGAAACAACGATTTTAGAAGCCAGAAGGAAGTTGCACAACTCTCAGTGGTGAAGGCAGCAGTTCTCATAACAGAGCAGCAGGCTAAAGACGTGATCTGAGTAATAACAGCTCATCAAGATGTGGCTGAAACCCTGTGGCTGTTATTACAGCCCCTGGTAACCAGTCAAGCCCTCCAGGCTGCAGACAGCTGAACCACATAGCTACTAGAAATGCCATCACACGGTATTTTTTCTGTTTATAGTGTTTAAAAATCCTTAAAAGGGATTAACAACCCTACGAAGAGGATAATTACTATTTTTTTCTACTTGACAAGCCAGGAAAATGAGATCTGGAAACTTTAACTGAGATATGCAAAATGCTCTATGTTATAATTTAGAGATCAGAGCTCCTACCTTTGGGGTCAAGCGGCTGAGTTACTTTATGTTTATATATTATGTAAATTGGATTACTTTAAAGGAACGTTTAGGATGAGTCTGGACTTCTAGATTTCCCTTCTGGGTCTGTCACTCGTCTGTTTAACAAAATGCAAAAGGCATATGTAAACCAAGCCACACCTGTTTCACACTTGCAGCCTTTAATCTGCTGATGACTAGGAAGCTTTCTGATGCCTACAATGAAAATATTTAACAGCAAATATCGCTGGCATTATATATACTTTTGTATTTATACAGAAGTATGAACATCAAGATTTGGGAAGTTTACTCAGGAGTGACAAAGCAGAAGGAAATGGGCAAGGGACTTTACAGAGTTTCTCACTCCATAGAGATATGGTAAATGTGGGACATGTATTTCTGATTTTGCCTGGAAACGAAGCACATCCTACTCCCTACACCTATTGCACTACAAGGCTTGAAGCAACATCATTGAACAGTCTGTTCTATGAACAGCAAGAATTTTGGTTACTACATGCAGGGAAAAAGATTTATGCTGCTCTAAACCCCATTACACTCACACGATAATATGGAATTTCCATTCTCCTTTATTCTGTATAAAGTATAGTACTGCTGTGTCCTGTAAGACCATGAAAAATATCTGCCCTTTTGCAATTTGTTTTTTTCATCTTTATTAGAACAAAATGAATTTTGAGCCAACATATTCAGGACAGTTCTGAAATAAATTGCTGTCAGATGGTTCTAATTCTGAATGCATGATCCAAAGATCAACAGCTTCTTCAGAGACAGGTACTGTACTAGCCCTTTTTTTTTATCCACCATGCAATTAATCAGGTTGATGCAGTCTATCAGCACCTGTACATGTTATCTTTCGATGCAGTGAAAAATGTACAGCCCATACTTTTCATGGTCTAGAGCTCCAGCACATTCATGCATCCTGCAACCTGAGACCTTCTACAGAAACTCCAGGCTCAGTGCCCTTACATCACTATCAGCCTGGGGAAGATTTGTGAAAGAAAAAGCATTCCTTGGGCAGGCCTAGGAAGCGTTGTGCATCATCAGAGACAAGGTGAAACTTGCTATGACGTGTGACTGGGATAAGCACAGCATGTGGGTTTGTTACAAATCTGACATGCAGAAGCGCATTAGCAGATGCTGAGTTCCAGGATTTTACAGCGTTAGCAAATGATTACTGTAGAAGTAAACATTGGCTAACAGAGAGCTGTATGCCTGTGAACTTTTGAACTAGGGCAGTGTGGCATTTCAGTATATCCACAAAGACACACAGAGTGACCTGTAAGGAACTATCTACTGGGGTGATTACTTCTCACCAGTCAAACACCAAGACAAGGGCAAAGAGACGCTGTGTTCTAAGAAGTGGACACCATAAACAGCTGCAGGGTTTGTGGTGATGACTCCTATGGCCAGAGTCAGGGTGGGAAGCTCTGTACTGATGATTATGACTCATCAGAAACAGAAATTTTTTTTATGTGAGTTGGCTTAATGATAACGTAAAAGTAAATATTCTGAAGACTGAGAAAGGCAACAAAAAGATTCTTGATGTAAGGTGTGAACCTCTGACTGTGATCAGCATTTTAAGGAGGAATTCAAAGTGTTACAGACAAGGAATTCTTCTTAGCAGAATAAAGCATGAAATATCTTTTTGTAATTTTTTTCTGCCCTGTAGGTAATATGCAATGAAAAGGTAAGGACCAAAGGCCTTCCAATAGTTGTGGGCTAATTTTCTATTGAAAGAACCTCTAAATGCAGTTGCATTCCACTTCCTCCAGAACAAAAGACATGAGCAGCTTTTGAGTGGCACACATACTGGTGGGACAAAATCACCTGGTGCTGCATGCCTTACTCTTCCAAAAAATTTGACTCTGCCTCATTTAACAGGTCATCAGCATCATTAACCAGGAGAGTATAGCAGGTCATCTCTCCTCAGCAATAATACAGAGTTATGAGTATCTTATCCTGAGAGCTCCACTGCCAAGAAGCATAAGCTGTGTCCACGCAGGAGCAGGGCTCAAGCTCCTGTCTGTGACAGAACATGTGGCACATCTATCTACCAGGGGAGCATGGCTATCCACAGCTGTATGTGACTCTAAGTCAGAAGCTAGGGACGACAGGGAAAATCCAGTGGAAATGAGCCTATTTCTTCATCATACGAAATAAAACCTGCAAATAAGCAATAAAAATAAAAAGGGCTGCAACAGTCTCACTGCAGAGGAGCTGCAATGAGCTGTGGGCTGAGCTGCACTGCGGCTGGAGAGCGCTCCCACCCCGCGCTGGGTGGCGYGAGGCCGGCCCGAGCGCGGGCACTCCCTGCCCTCAGCTGTGGGCAGGCCTGGATTGTCCATCCCGGTGCACACATGGCCASGCTGTGAGTCTGCATCCTCGGGAAAGAACGTGGTGTACCGATCCCGACTCCTCTGTGGGCCTTGGTGCAGTCCACACAGAGCAGGGATTCAGACTGCGTCCAAACTGGGGCCTGCGGTTCAGAAGACACAGAAATGAGCCCCAGGGCTGGCGTAGGTACAGTGGTGTAAAACTACCACCGAAACCAGTGGTAAAGGTGGCTAAATTTCAGAAATTCGGATAGCATTGTATCAGCAACAGCATTTTTKGCCTCCTTTTGTGACTATCGCTTGCTTCCAGCCAGGCTCTCATCAGTGTGCTGTGAAAGCTGAACTTGTGAAGCATTCCTAAGGGAGGCAAGAGGGTAATGGGGATTTCAATCACAGCTGATCTCAGCTACTCACCCGTTATCAGCCAGCACAACGGAATTCTTAACAGTGAAGCCATTACTGTTTCATTATTTATCATTTCAGCAGGAATATTGCAAATATTTCAACATAACTGAGTAGGCTATCATCCAAGCTAAAAAGATATCCCTCCTAAAAAGCTAATAAATTGATGACATTAATAAAAAAACTTATTACAAAATATTATTGGGGATAAACACTAAAGAAGCTCAGAGGGTGAGCGGTACATGTTTGTTTAACGATTTTTACTTTTATATTCCTTGCTGCACTCCAGCCAGAGGAGCGCCGCCGGGCTCTGTCGCCTGCTTGTCACTAGAGGGCAACGAAGGCTCCCACACCGGGGCAGGGGTTCCCTGCTGAGCCTGGGCTTCCCCGGAACGACTTCTTTTCTCTGTTACTGTGAGTCAGCCAGGGCGGTCGGATAATGGTATCCCTCTTACATCCTGCCCACTGCCGAACGGGCTTTGGCTTCCCGCTGCCGAAGCGCCGCTTCCCCGTGGGCGCACAGCRTCCTCTCCATCTCCAGCTACACACCCGCACACGGAAAATAACCAAACCCTGCTCACTTTGACTTTTAGCCCTCCGCTGCACGGCCTTAGSCCTCCCCAGCAGCTCTTGCAACGCTTACGCAAAGCAGTGTGAAAATGCTRGTTGGGACGCAGCTGCATTTTGCTGGAAGGGGAGAGGCAAGTGATATCCCACCGGCAAAGGCCTCTGCTGCTGGGATGTGATACACAGCTGGGAAGGAGCAGCTGTGCTTTGTAAGGCCTGGGTAAACGGCACGACTCAGATTTCCCTTTCTTTGCAACCCCCTGCACAGACAGTGCAGCTGCTAACCTGACTGCTGTGGAGGCTTGGCTGAGTGGTGGAGGGGCAGGGGGGTGTGGGGGTGGGTTTCCATCCTAAATCAAAACACTGGCAGCTTCACAACCCTCAGGTGCAGCCCAGGACTGCATCTCAGCCTGCAACACACGAAACACGAGGCTGCAGATGCACCTATTGCTTCCCCTCCACTTTCCCTGCCACTGTGCTGTGGAGAGCCTTCCTGCCTGCCTTCCTGCCTTCCTGCCTCCCTTACTCCCCTCCCTGCCCTCCCCTCCTCGCCCTCCCCTCCCCCTCCCTCCTTTCATCCTTTACCCCATTACTTTCCTTCCTTTCTTACCCACCAAGAAGGTGCCTCCAAGCCAAGTTGGCCTGTAGGTCTCACCCTTGCATTTTGCCATTGAAAAAAACCCCTAGGAAACAGCAAAATTCTAGAGATTACAATACCCGGGAAAAGATCCCAAACCAGAAAACTGAAAGGTCAGTTATGGACTTAGGCAAGCTCATGGGAGGTTTGGTGGAATCTGCTGGCATCCTCACCTCTCAGCACAGGACCTGCTGCGTGACCTCCCTCGCCCTCCAGCTGCAGTCAGAGAGTCCCACTGCCCTTTCCAGATAAGCAAGTGGTATTTATCTATTACTGTGTTATTTTAATTCTTTTATACTGCAGTCAGGTCTCAGGAGAGTGTGGGACTGGCAAGAAGGAAAGAAAAGATCATTGGTTGGCTGTGAAATAAGGCTTTCAATATCAATTAGAACAGATTAGATTAGAAGCATGGGAAATACTGGTCTTGCCAGTTTTTCTGTGTTGATTTTCACATGCTTTCTATTTTTCCAAATGCTATATTTGTTACTTTTCCAAAAGTCTCATACTGGAAAGTAAAAACGGGAAAAGTATGTGGTCTGATCATGACTGTGTTGTACATATATATATTAAAAAAMCCCCCACACATATATACACATGTTGTGTACACACATACATGTATACGACATGTATGTTTGTAAATATATACACATATTTGTTGTCTATACATACATGTGTATCCATATATGATGAAGTATGTGTTTACATGAACTTCTAGTTCACAAACTTGGCATTTTTCCCCGGTAATCTTCTGCACAAGTGTGGAAAGCCCAATCAGCATTCATCCGCTAACAAGCAAAGGACTGATCTAAAAGGAGTGATCTGCTCTGTATTTTATGCTTTCACTCTCCACCTTTTATCAGTTTACTTTTGAAGGAATTTCTGCCTTTCACTTACTGAGGGACATTGATGAGGTGGTATTTGTGTATGAGGATGTTGCTCAGGATCACTTCGAACAACAGAGGAACCGCTGCATATGTAAAGGTGATGAGATCAAGTTACTGTTGAGCAGAAGATCCAAAATAGCTGTGCTCTTGCTGGGGATGCAGTTGTCTCCAAAAGCAGGAGTGAAAAAACTGAGTCCGCTGAATATACATACCTAATAATCTGAACAAAGGCTAAAACTATTCTACAGATCAGGATGGAAATGTGTGATAGAATGTATCCAAGCTTCCAACACTGAAGAACAGAAAAAAGCAGTGAAAAGGGAGAAGAAGAGTCAAATTTTCTAGTTTTCCTCTGCTATCATCCATTTCCATGACACCAAACAAGGGAAGCAACAAAACTGCTAATAATATGGAAAAGATCTGGTATATGTCTTCAGTATCAATCTATTATTGTACAGGACATTTTATTAAAGATATCACAGAGGCCACTTAGAAATGAAGGTGGCCAGTGTCTGCCAGTTTCAATGCACTGCTCCACTAAAGTGTCCAGAACTGTACTGGAAGTGAGAAACAGCAGCTGAGCTCTTTTTTAACAGCATTACTTCTCACCTTCTTTCATAATCTGTTTGACTTCACAGCAGCCAGATGAAATTTTTTTTTCATTATTTTTTAAAATAAATCAATACTAAATCTGAATGCACATCAACAGCTTGTTATTATCACAACAATAGAAGGGAAGAGAGCTAAAAATGAAAGAGTTCAGGACAGAAACAGAAACTTGAACATTTGTGGGAAAGGACATCAGACTCATGCTGTGGGTAAACTCAGATGAATGATAAACTTAGTTTCAATGGCCTTGCCACGGTGAATTTAAGTTAACTGGCTCTGAAGCAGGGCTTAGGCTTATTTGAAATGACATGAGAAAAAATCTGTGATAGGAAGAACTGAATCGCTGGTATCGAGTTTGCCTCCTTCTCTAGAACAAAGGCTGGAGTTTTTTCCTGCACTGGCCACAGTAAACAGCTTTACAAAACCCACAGCAGCTTTACTGGTAGTACAGAAGGAAACTGAGAGGCAGCGTGTAAACTGCACCATACATTATGGGAAAACGATGACACAGACGAAACTTGTGAAAGAGCACATTCTCCTGTTGGTGTGAAAGCACTTATTGGCTTTGCATTTTTGATTCAGCTTTATCTTCTTTCTAGAGAAAAACACGTGGCAGTAGTGTGGAAAAATGAGTGATGATGTCAGAACTGGCTTATGAAACTGAACTGTGTGTCTTTACAGTGAACAGGTTTTAGAACTGTTCTAATAGATTCTAAATAGATCTAAAAGATTTCATTTTGTCTCATGTTCTTTCTGACTCCCCCCTTCCCCCCCCCCCCCCGTTAAATTTCTCTATTTGGGCTCCTTTATATGTTAATGGTTTTAGAACTGTTCTAATAGATTCTAAATAGATCTAAAAGATTTCATTTTGTCTCATGTTCTTCCCCCCCCCCCCCCCCCCCCCCCCCCCCCGTTAAATTTCTCTATTTGGGCTCCTTTATATGTTAATAAATACACCTGTTTTTTCTCTGCTAATATTTTTTTAGTTGTCTCTTAGTTCCTCCTCACCCCAAAGTTTCCTGTCACTAAAAGGGGAATAAGGATACTTACATACCTCTGTAAACTGTTCAAAAAGCAGAGGAAGAGACTAGGTAATATTATTGCTGCTAAGGAATAGCAATTTGCAGTGTATTTTGACTGAGCCAGATAAACATTCTATATTTTTTATTAGATGTAAATCAATAATTTGAGAAAATATTAATGTTTAAGAAATGTTGAATGAAATCTGCAACAGTTTCCTGGTAATTGGACCTGATATGATGGATGTTTTGCTTTATTCAACATTTTAGAAAAGGTTCTACTGAATACATTTATTAATTAGGCTATAGGGATTTTTCGTCTTTTTTTGTATTGAATTAGAAAATTCTTGTGAGAATGTGGCTTCTGTGAAGATGAGGCAASTCAATTTATTAGCCTGGGGTGAGAAACTTGGTAAACTCACTGTGAGCACTTCCTTTTACTTTACTGAAAACCAAATATGTCACAGTCCCCTATTTAGAAGACCAAAGAACAGAGAAAAGGAACAATTGGTAAGGGGAAAATGTTTACAAATCTTACTGTAAAATATTATTTGGACCTCTTTGTATTACAGCTTTCATACAGCTGTATTATGATGTAATAAAGATGGAAATAACTTATGTTTTGAGAACGATGTCAGTTCAACAAAAGTCTATACATTACCAGAATTTGCTGGTTTCATTTCTTGAAGCCCACTGAGAACTTTTCTCCACTAAGAACCACGACAGAAATTCTCCTGTAAATATTAAAATCCTGTTGACTGAAACTAAATAGACCCCCACAGGTTTGCTTGCTTGTAACTTCTTTACTTTGAAGATTTTTCACTTGTCATTTTCCTGCTGACTCCTACCCTAACCTTCCTGTACTTCTTGGTTTGTTTTTCTTGGGTGGGGTTTTTGTTTGTTTGCTTGTTTTGATTGGTTTTTTTAAATGGAGAAACATAACCAGAAAATGGAACTGATCATAATGTGACCTTTTGATCTTGGCTTCCAGTCCTCAGTGGTGTTAGAACTTTGAGCTGTGGTGCCTGAGTAACATGTCAAGAGCATCTGGAGCCCTGACCTGTTAGCAAACTATCTGGGTACTACTAGAGTAAAAATTGATAAAAAATATATTAACTAGAGGAGTGACTTCAGTTTCAGTTTCTCTCCGATGCAGTGACTCACAGGATTTCTGAAGTAAATGGGTGCAATCCATAATCTTGGGGTAAGCAGACTGTTTCACACAAGATTGGATAATTATCAGCAGATTGAAACACACTGCCTTAGGTCAAATTGTGAGACACATGAAATAAACCCCACAGCCCAAGCTCAACAACCAAGGATCCAGAGTAACCAAAAAATTCATTAGTGCTCTCCACAGAGTGAGGGACTCAACTGAACATAATCTGTCACTTTATGATCTAGATTTCTCCAGTATGTTGTACCACTTATGTACCATATTTGCCAAGACTGTACAGCATTGGGTCTGTGTGTGTGTCTACACATGCACACAAGTGTGAACTAACAATATACAAACAGCTCTCATGATATGCAATATCRTTTCTATTTCTATACAACATTTTATAATACCAGGTAAGAAATGTTTTTACTGCAGAATTTTTATATGAAAAGGTTTTTTCTTTTAAAAGTCTTGTAATTAGCCTTCAGGGAAAATTTGTATTTACATGGAAATAACACACTGAGGCAACAAGATCTTCTGTACCTTGCAATGACCCATGTTAGTGCCTATGAAAGATGTCTCAGACAGATAAAGGGGAATGCAAATCAAGAACCTGTTTTCACAAAGATCCCAAGCTACAGAAACATAGGACTGGCATCAACCTGGCAAAGGAATAAGAAATCGATGGACCTCCAGGCTCCAAAAAAACCCTGATCCTGTGGAAAGGAACGAGAAAAAAGAAAATGCTGAAAAAGAATGCTGGAAAAAAACCCMAAAATGTTGAAAATGAAGTTTAAGTTACCTCCCGATTTTTTTTAATCTTGCTTTCTGTTTGCTGCTGGTTATGGGAAAGAAGCACTAGGTGTTCCAGCTTTACYACCCAGTGGTATTTTTCTGCAGTCATCAGGTGCATCTGAGTAAGCAGAGCTATTTTTACATCCCCAGCCATCTCACCCAGTAAAGCAATGGCAGAAGTGCAGAGTCATGCACAGCACGCAGGGGAAGCACTCCTCTTGGTTTGCAGCGTCATACACAGGGGAAAGGCACACAAACTGTATCCCATAGATTTTCACGAGTTTGTGATGAAGTTTCAGTTTCAGACTCTGCCCTTACCCATAACAAAATGTTCTCAGAAACTTTCCTGTAGTTGCACTAATAGGGTTAAGTCCAGATGCAGTCTGATTTCTTTTGGTGGCAAGAAAATTTCAGAAAGTCATGAGTRGAAGCATGACAGCCACTTTCCTGGCTGACACATCAAGGAATGAACTGGGGACCTCCAGAAMAAGAAACGTGACAGTCCTGAGCACTGAACCCTAATAGTGCAAACTGCAGTGCTACAACTTCTCCTTTTTCTTGTTCGGCACGTAGACTTGAGTACTCGCTGTGCTTTGTTAAATAGATACAACCAGAAACAAAGTCCAGAACAATGCTAACTGAAAGAAATCAAATGCCACATTCTACAGCTCTAACGTGCCTCCTCTTCCCAGCAGGTGTCTAGGAAGTGGTGTACCCGGTTCATTAAATAGCCATTAAATGGCCTGGCTGTTGTATGTAAATCAGCATCATACAAGAAGATATACTCAACTAAACATTAACATGGCCCAGAGATTAATATGTAAGTTGAGTATGTCCAAGTAGAGGTTTTCTTCACAGAGCGTGCTAAGGGTGTGCTAAGGGGGTCTGTCATTGCTTATGCCAGGATCTGCACGAGGCAGGATGTCACTGTTTATATTCTGACCTCCTGACAAAAGCTTGCTGATGTTTGACATCACCTTTTAGAATTTTAAATGGAAACACCAGAAGACTGACAGTGATAAATGTTGCTGAACCTTTCAGTATGTACAGGCTAGCCATCTTCAAGTGTATGGCAAAATTTCAACTTTCACTTCTCCCAAATACAGTACAGACTTTAAACAAAAAACAGCAGGAGGCACGTGGCAAGTAAAATAACCCAAGCTTTTCTTGGGGAAAGTAAAATAGAGCTAATGCCATAAGGTCCTTTCTGTTATTCTGTGCTATTAGCAGCAGCTCAGGCACTGTGATAAGCCAGCTCCTTATAGAGATTTCAGATTTATTCCATTATGAAGTTTGTTCCTGCACTCTGATCTCTGCTATCCAGTGTGTTAGTGTGCTCCTAGGTGTCTTTTAGGGATAAAACAACAGTATCTTTAAGAGCATAGTTAGGGACTACTTGCTCAAAGGTCAGACAATATGCACAGGACTCGGCTAAGGTTTTTCCTCTTCCAGTAGCCTCACTAGCAGCCTCCTATGAAGGAGGAGAGTGATGGAAGGAGGAATTATATGCCCAAACCCATGTGCCAGGGCATGTGCTACGTGCCTTAGGCTATTAACAGAAAAATCTGGAGGATACAGAGCAGTACTTCTGTTATTTTGAATACCTTAGCCAAACAAGAGGAACAGCAAGGCAGGCAGGGGCAGCATCCTCACCCACRGAAGCCACAGTCCTGCAGGACTCATGCCAGAAATGCAGAGGAGCTCCTGGGCAGGAACCAGGGACAACCAAGAGCTGGGTACTTCCTAGACAAGTCCCTAGCAAGGGAAGCGAGGGAGGGTCAGGRTCAGCAAGGTCCATGGCCGCTGTCCCAGGATCCCCACAGGGTGCTTGGACACAGACCAAGGCTGTTGGCCTGAGCTGAGAGCAGCTGCAGAGCTGCTTGGTCCACCCATCGCAGGTTACATATGCAATGATGCTCGAAATAGAGAAAGTTAAAAGCTCCTTGCGTAAAAACTAGGGATGTGAACYAAAGACTGGCTATGCATACTTACCATTTTTAAGCTGGATGCTGCATCACATGKTCTGGGAAGCAGGGCAATCTGCCAGCCTGATTTCACAGGCAAAAGATGTGTGAAGGGGGCCTATTCTCAACCCCTTTTGTTACGACCCCCATCACTACAAGCCTTCGCAGTGTTGCTGGGTGGTTTTCTCCGCTTCAGTGAAGGCGGAAAACATGGAAAAACAATCTTTTTGAATGGTTTGCTTCATGTAAGCAGCAGGATGACTTCTGCACGTTAACCACTATATCACACTATGGATCACCACTGTACGTATTTCACAGAATCATGGAATCATTCAGGTTGGAAAAGACCTTTAAGATCATTGAGTACAACTGTTAACCCAGCATTGCCAAATCCACCACTGAATCATGTCCCCGAGTGCCACAGCTACATGTCTTTTAAATGCCACCAGAGATGCTGAATTCACCACTGCCCTGGGCAGCCTTTTCCAGTGCTTAATAAACTTTTTGGTGAAGAAATTTTTCCTAATATCCAGCCTAAACTTCCCCTGGCACAACTTGCAACAAATACACGTGGTGCAGGTATTTCCCAGTTTGCCTCCATACCAGTTGCTACATGCACATGTCTTCCTATCTTCTGCAAGAATCAAATAACATCATATTGCTTTTGAAACAGTGAGGAACATGCCGGGAAAACGAAGGACACCTCTCACACAAATTTGAAATCAAGAACCATAAATAGCAGGCATTTATTCAAATTACTCAGCATCACCCTTCAGAAGTAACAGTAATAATACACTTTTGCCACTCACCATCATATTGAGCATCCTGCACTTTGAGAAAGGTATCACTTCCCCATTCTATCACAACTCATGTTGTATTTAGCTAAACCTATCCAGTCTACACACAAGCCATATGGGGCATAGTCACTGCAAGGCTGATACTTCCCACAGAGGGCTGGGGAGAATTATGGACATTATCCATTTCCACACAAGGAAAAGCCAGTGTACACCAGGATAGGAGCAGAGAAGAGAGTCCTCCATTATCTGCCCTCATGGATCCCAAAGACTCCAATTTTCTTTGTGAGACTAAAGCCATAGCATGACAGATATGGACCAAATCAGCACCAGGCTGGCTCCTCTGACAAGGCTTCCAGCATTTGTGGATTAGTGAGGAACAGCCCATGAAATTCCAGGCAGTCCCCGCGCACCGATCAACTCCACACTGAAAGAGCAGCCTGGGGTTCACAAGCTGCACAACAAGCAGGGACAGCACTTCTCTGCTCCACGCAAAAGCATCCCTTCCTTCCAACAGGGCACCTGAAGGAGCACAAGGCTCTTGAACTGCTTCCCACACAGAGCATCCAGGAAAGCCCTTTTGTCAGCGTGGTTCTCTCACAGTGCACAGGAAGGTCAGTTTCTCGATTCTTTTGCCTCTGCCCAAGGGTATTAGATCCTTCTTGGGTAGTAATGCCATGTACAGGCTGCTGCAGGAATAAATATACAGTGATCACCCCGGGGATAACAGCACTTTGAATGTCATGTGCTCTGTCAGAGCTGCAGAAAAGCCATTGACATGACAGGTATCATGATTCCCTTGTGGCAAAACCATCCTGTAGTTGTTATGGAAATATGCTTGGAAATTTTAAAGGTGCTGCTCTGGCAGAGACTGCTTCCATTTGGCTTATATTGCTCTGCAGGAAATGTACTTCTGAGAATTTTTCTGAGGTTGGAGACATTATTAATAAAGATGGGAAAAGGAGAGGCTGGAAAATGTCTTTCAAGTGTAATATTCTAGTATAGATTGACATTAATCCATGGGTGAACCTGCGAAAGAGACAATTTTTTTTCCTGACTATTCTAAACATCATTTTTTATATTAGCAGGAGTCATGAATGAATTCTGATCCTATTATTATCAGACATTATGTCTTGAAAATTGCTTATTCTTTTCAAAAGTGTTTTCAGTGATTTTAGCTCAAGGATTTTGTGCTTCTTCAGCTCATATGCTTTTGATATTATATGAAACTTTGAACAAGCCTCTTGATATCTCACTGCTTCAAAATAGAGAAAAAAAATTCCTTGCCTGCTTTCATTCTGTTAAATGGAAATTGCAAAAGCCATGTAAATGCTACATAATATCAGTATCTTCACCAGCCTCTGTTTGGAGCAACACTTGTTATACTGGGTCTGGTTGGAACGGAGCTCATTTTATTCACAGCAGCCCAAACAATGCTGTGTTTTAGATCTGGGACCAAAGCAGTGCTGATAACAGAGCAGTGCTTTACTGAATGCTGAACTGTGCTTGCAMAGTCTCAAGGCCTTCTCTGCTTCTCTCTCTGCCCTGTGGAGCAGGCAGGAGTGGGCAGGAAGGAGAGGGCACAGCCAGGACAGCTGCCCCCAAATGACCAAAGAGATTTTCTGTGCTATTTAACATCATCCTTCGCAATAAAACTGGGGGTGGTGGTGGTGTATCAAAACAAGCCATTACTCAGAGGTTGTCTGGCCAGCAGGCTGATTGTGGGCGGTGGTGAGTGATGCCTTTGCATCAGTTGTTTGGTTTCTTTTCCTTCTCTCTGTTATTGAACTGTCCTTGCCTCAGCACACAAGAGTTTCTTGCATTTGCCCCTCTGATTCTCTCCCCTGTCCTGCTGGGAAGGGGAGGGAGGGAGTGGCTGGGGGAGGGTCTTACCTGCCAGTTAAGGTCCACCCATCACACTCCTCTAGCACCTCTGAAAATAAATAATGCCCAAAGCACAGTTCTCTTCTCAACAGCTAATCAATCATTTGGCTACTCTCACTATCACGCAAGTGAACTCCTTCACTCCACTTCCTTTAAGTTTACAAGAAACCTGTAATTTTGCCTACAGGAAAGAACCATGAACCAAGATTTGGATTCATTATCTGGCAAATTCATAGCTTTTCTTTCATTTTGAGACACTTCCTGCATAGCTCACAGGAAATAAGAGATGGGGGCGATTATGTTTCATTTTTTTAAAGCTGTTGGGTCAGCTAATGGCCACACCACCATGTCAGAAATCTGATTAAAAATAAATAGTACAAGAAGTTGTTTTATCTGTAAGTCACAATAGTGATGGTGCAAATGTGATACACAGATATAATAGAAGCAAAGTTTGTAGGGAGAGACAGACCAACCAATCTGAGAAAGTAGAGATGATCTCAAAAGGTCTTTGTTCTTTTTCCAGATACATCAGAGGATCCAACAAAAACACTCTCCCTCCAAATCCTCTCTTGTAACAACATCTCTAAGGTTTTTTTAGATGTGTAATTTCAGCAAACACAAGATTATGACAATATTATAATCCRCTCTCAGAGAAACAGGAATATTTCCAAAGTGGGTTGCAGGAAGACTGTGACTTTGGTGGAAATCCTTGAAGTTCAAAATCCATGTTTCTGAAATCAGTCTTTTTAAGGGTGTCTATGTATCTGCACACCCTGAAACTGGAATGTTGCAATTGTACTAAATCTGACCTAATTAAGACTAGCCCCCAAATGAGCCAGTATGTAGAGTATTCCAGTGTAGAGAACATTTCTTATTTTGTTTACGCAAGGCCTAACACAATTAACTTTCTCACAGCTGACTTCTAAGCATTTCAGTCATAAACAGATGCTGTGTCAATTAAATAGTCATAATGTGTCATTCTGTTAGACCAGTTTGAAGTCATAACTATGAGACTTTGTCTAAAAATTAAGTAAGGATAAGCAAAGACTGAGTATGATCTTCATTCCATGGACCAAATGCTTAATATTCTGCATCTTTTTTACCTTTAAGCCATCTACAAAAATGTCACAATTGTCAGTAGTGGAAGATGCAAATGGCAAAGCAAACTAAGCCGTTACAAATCTTACTCAAAKTCAAGCAGCAAACTCAAGGGAAGAGACAGCAGAAATCAGTGTCAATCAATTCTTAAACTCCATTAGATGGTGGTCCATTTATTTGCTTAGTTAAATATATTAGTAGTTCTCATCAGAAACTTTAATGAAAACCATACATCCAGAATCYCCTGTGGTATTTCCTCTACAGCTTAGGGCTAGAAGATAGTAAAGACTTTACCAGCCACCTACCCTAAAATGTACATAAACCCAGCAGTAAGCATAACATATTGCATAAATTTAATATAATTAAAGGGAGAAAGCATTTAATTTAGAGCTGAAAAGATTTATTCCTGTAGACACAGGCATATTTCACTGTACCACGAGTGTAAGTTCCTGTGCCACTTCGTAGCTCAGACACATTCAGCCATGAAAAAAGCTGCAGTGGCTTGTTTTCAGGAATTATCACTTTCAAGAAATATGCTATTTTTTCTTATGTTTTCCTGATTTAATCTTCTACAATTCATACATACCTTCATGTCCACMTTAGACTCATCTATTGTGCTAAGCAGATATTGGCATGCAGGCTCCTCAGAAATACTATTTTTCCATGTTCCATTAATTCTGTTAGAGAGCAGAAAGAGTCAAAATGCTTGCCTGCTCCAAGCATGAACTATGATTGAGAATATGCTTACTCTGGCTTATAACAAAAATATAATTGAACAAGAGCTGAAGTTTTCAGCAGCTGGTATGCACATGGCATTAATTCTTCAGTCTGCAAAAGACTACCTTAATGACTTGAATTTAAAGCTCTGCTAAAAACTGCTTTTCCCTTTCCTGCCAGGACGATTGATGGATTTCCTGCTTTATAGAAGGAGCTCTAGAGGAACATTATGTGCTGTTTCTCGCCTCTTAACCAGACACTAATCAGAATTTTGGGAAATGTTGCTATTTCTGTGGAAATGGCATGGTGTGTGGGAGAAGAATGAATGGTATGGTAAGGACACTTCCACTTCCTTGTTCTAGTTACTTGATTCTTCCCAACACTACTTCAATATTCTAGTTCCGAAAAATATTTCACTACCTAGTACCAAGGACATTCCAAGAAGCATCCAATATTTCTTTTTCCTGATTTAGAATTCTAGTAGAATAGAATTTCTACTCAACTATTGATTTCTTTTGAGGTTCCCAATAGTCTTAGGAAATCACCTTTCCCCATCATCCTTGAAAACAAACGTTTAAAATAAGACATTTAAGCCAGAAATYTATCTAACCAAACTCTAGAGGTCTGTTTGCTTGCTAGGTCAGAAAAGTTAAAGATCAGAAATGTTTAAACTGGTTTTGTTCTAGTTAGAATGAGTGGTCTGGATCAAAGACATCAYGGACACTGCTTTAGGAAGTTTCATTACACAACATGAATATATCAAACAMATCTGCAAACAGTTAGGTTTTCACCTGCAAACATTTTGTTTCCAGTCTTGCAAATGAATGCCAAGTACTTAGTCATACTTAATAATTTTATTTTTTCCCCTCAATTTAACTTTAATACTGGCTGGCCTTTGAGGAAACGTGAATAACAGAAACCAGGAAACTCACAGCACTCTATATTAACCAAAGCAGAAAATCCAATCAGTATATATCAAATCTCCAAGAAGTCTGTAATATGGATCATACATTAAGAGTTAAAGGAGCGTTTTCTGCAACACAAAAAAAGTTTGTCTGCAGTATTTCAAATCATCAGATTTAGGAAAAAATGTCCTATGACAACTACAAGCCAGCATATCCTGCACTGCTCAGCAGGAATAAATAGATGTGGGCAAACCCCATGCAGTACAAGTTCAAAAAAAGTAACTTGCTTCTAAGTAGTAGCCAAAGTGATCTAAGCCTCTGAGTAYGGAAATAGCCTCCACTTGTTGATAACTTATGTTCAACAGAGAGGTTTTTACATTCCTGTAAATAGAATCACAGTGATGCCATTATAGGGTTTCCTAAAGGACCCAAGCAAACTGCTTGAACTTCTTGGATCCAGAGACAGCATCGGCATCTGGAATAAATTCCAGTTTGCAAGGTCAGACCCAGCCAACCGGTACTATTGTGCCATGGGCAGACACAGGAGAAACTGCAAGAAGTGAGAATATCCAGGAGAAACCAAAGCAGGGCATGAAATGGCTGAATATTTAAGGGGGGATATAGACAGCACCAGTAAGACTGCACAGGAAGGTGAACTRCAGCAAAGATACAAAGCACTGAGGAATAGCAAGGCATAACAGAAACCTGTTGCCTCGATATAGACACAAACAGATCAAGGGACTTGTGGGAGATCCATACAAGTGTATATCCAGCTCATCTACTAACAGYCCTAAGGATGAGACTGAACCACTTTAGTCCATATAAATGTGAAAGAAATGCTTGTCAGGGAAAAACATTGGGACTGCTTTAGATCCGACCTATGTCATGGCTCTTCACTGCAGTTATTTCAGCCTTACTGTGACTACGAACATGGGCCCTGGGACTCTGCCCTCTGCATCAAAACACTTCCGGTTTTGACATACTCCAAAGCTCGAACYGTGAAAAAAAATGCAGGGAAAATCTTACGTTAGCAATAAACAAACCCCATTCTATTTCCCCTAACTAAACTATTTTCATGTGTGTAAASAGAAAACAAGACTGAAAAACGAATGTTGTGTTCCAAGTGAGGGCCTCAGTGCAGAGATGGCTACATACGTAAGTCATAGCAATGAGTTCATCCAGTGTCAGGAATCCTGAAAGCCCTCGAGCCAACCTCTCAGTGAGTCTGTCATTCCATAAAAGGATGTAGAACACTACATCACCAGAACATCCAGCAGAGTAATGTATATAAAGGATGTTTAGCCCTTCCCATGGAAGAAGTGTAAACATGCCTGCAGCTCATAATTACTGTTAATCTATGAGTCACAAAAGCATCAACCTTTTAGTTGCTCAGCATGAAAATCAGATTCTTGGACATACGTAGAGATCTCAGGCAGGCATCTTACGTAGCAGGGAGTATATCAGATTATTTCATTACAGGTTATTTTTCTCCTTTTGCATTGCACAATCAACAGCAAAGGAAATGCAAACTTATTGYTTTTTTTCAGCCTACAGCAGCCAGAAGATCACTTATAATTTCTAATTAGTTCTGTTTAGGTAAATCAGCTCAAGGCAATGTAACAYTTCATAAGCGTCATTACGTCACAACTTACCCTCCAGGACAATTAGTTGTGACTTAAGACCATGGGGTAAACCACAGCTTGATTGGTTGAACAACATCTGGAGTTCTCAAGTAAAAAATACAGTTTCTTACAAATTCAGCAGATGTCACTATTTAGAAAATGACAGACCCCCCCCAATATGTTGTATAGTCTTGTCCACAGAATTACACTTTTAAATATAAAGACTGATATGATTTTCACTAATGCTAGAGAGATAGAGCTACTACATTCAGAGGAATTATTCTTACCATTCTACAAATAACTCATGCTTTAAAATTAAATTTTAAATATATCTACATCTATGAACCCTTAATCTAATCTAACTATACTGTTCCCCTTTCTTCCTTCCTGGTTTCCTAAGAGCAGCTTCACCTCCTTTTCTGTTTCTAGGCAGTATCTAATGACTTTTGTTCATACACTGTATGATGCATCTCACACATTATAAGAAATTGTGATGTGCACATGATTACTTTTTTAAAACAACTTTGTGAAGATTTCTTTAACAAAATCCGAGGTTAAATTTTTCCCATGTGGGTTTAATATCCTGTTACATCCTATACTGACAAAGAGTTAAAGTGAACTTCACCTTGTATTTCATGTTGAAACATGTACAGTATGGAAAAGAAAGATTTTTTCCGTTATACTAAGTCGTGCGGAGCATACCTATTGTTCATACTGTACTTAAAAAGCTCTCATGATTGTCCACACCCAAAAAAGGGCAAGTGTGCCACACTACAAACCAGCTGCTTTATCAACAAATCGGGTAAGAGCACACGAGAGGCAATCCAGGAAAAGCCAGGTACTACGAAACACATGTTAAGATGTGACTCATTCTTTGGCATCAGTTTCTTTTACTGAATTCCCAGGAATTCCTCCGCATTTCAGAACTGACAAAACRAAACAGTCATCTAAGGGCATTCCCGAGAACATACGGGATCAGTTTCTTACTCAGGACTTACGCAGGTCAAATTTCCCTTAAGTCAGTGGTGTTTTCCTGGGGGGAATACTGGCTTTATCCAAAGCACTATTAATACCAAGTTTTCAGTAATCAGATGCAACTCTTGATTTTAATACACTGACAAAACACCACAAATATAACTGTTTTATAAAGGATTCTATTTGGCAGCTGACTGAATTCCCTGATGCTTGGTCTAAGGATAGCACTGCCCCAGCTGTAAACGTGGGATCGCTGAGTTTCCTTGTAGTTTGCTACTTAAATTGGCAGGAAACCAAAAGTTTCTCCATTACCAGGGCTTCATCATACATTTCTACAAAATATTTTGACAGTCAGCAAAAGCAACCTTGCTCCAAATTTTTCAGTTAGCTCTGACTGTAGCACAATAATGAAAATATAACACAAAGCCTATGTGTTTTTTTTCACTTTTCTTTCTAATATCTATGAAAACCATAAAGTGCAGGTATTTTAAAGCAGGAACTTTACTTTCTTCACAGCAAAATCAGCATCTTAAGGTTGTAGAATATAACTCTGTACAAGTAAAACATCAAAAATTGTATTCCCTCAGCTTCCATACAGATTTTTCACTGTCTTTAAGCATGGGTTATTTACATTATTTATTAGATGAAATAGCAAATATGCCAGAGACCTGTACACAGACAAGTGCTTTACTCTTTCCTGTCACACAAGATCTTCCATGCACATAAAATTCAGTTATATTTTTAGAAATAACTAAGCTAACAAACCATTTTGAATTTATTACTCTTAATATTTTGGATAATTCTTTATAGCATAATTAAGGTGACAAAATGATGACTTTCCACCTCGAAAAAGCTTAATTGAATTACAAGATAATTCATGTTAGGAGGAACCTCAGAAAGTGACCTTATCACTCTGTACCACTTCCTGAAAGGTGGCTGTAGTCAGGTGGGGGTTGGTCTCTTTCTCCAGGCAGCAACTGACAGAACGAGAGGACAGTCTTGAGCTGCGCCAGGGGAAATACAGGCTGGATATTAGGAAAAAGCTTTTCACGGAAAGAGTGGTGAAGTACTGGAATTGTCTGCCCGGGGAGGTGGTGGAGTCACCATCCCTGGATGTGTTTAAAAAAAAGATTGGATGTGGCACTCGGTGCCATGGTTTAGTCGAGGTGTTAGGGCATGGGTTGGACTCGATGATCTTGAAGGTCTCTTCCAACCTGGTGATTCTCTGATTCTCTAGCCTTAACWTCTGCTCAAAGCACTTCCCATGTTTGATCACCCTTACAGAAAAATAGTTTCCTCTGTACTTGATTGCAACTTATATTGTTTGAATTTGCACCCGTTGTCTTCATGAAAGGCTGAAATATTCTATCTTGTGTTTCATATGCACTTTGAGGCTTCCAAACCACCACCAGTGCAACTGATTGTCTCAGCTTTGAAGTTCAACATCTTCTCCTTTCATCATGTTCTCATTCCCATAAATTCTTCACTGCTGTGTCTTTTGACTCTGACACCTGCTAACACAGGAGGCTGCTCTCTATCACATTGTCTGAAGTCTTCTCTTTTTTCTCCCTTTACCAGTAGCATGTGGTGATTTTCACTGTATATTGGGCTTTTTGGCCCAGAAACATCTCGTGTGATTGTGCTGAACCTTGTGCACTAAGGGTGTGTGCACACATGGAGCTCCATGTTGCATACATTATGATGCACATGCATACATATACACACAACAAATACTATTATAAATAGCAACCAAATGCAACTTGGGCTTTCTTTTTGTACTGGTTTAAGGCTTTTTCCTCCCATGCCGTTCCACCACAATGGTAATGTGGACATAACTAAACCAATCCAAAATACACTTTCTCTCAGTCCAGCATACCATACTGTCTTCCTCCTAAGGGAAATATTACACCAGCGTTACTGACAGTGATATTCTTGATTGACAAGTTCTGTCCTATGCTGCCAATAAAAAAATTCTCCACCGCAGGGGCGGCTGGTGGGCTTCTGTTCATTGTCAGGCAGCTGGTTTTGCTCTCATCAACTCATCCTGAGAGTATAAACACTGGCTAGTGATGTTAAATTTGATGACCGGAAGATTCTGGTCTCTTCGAGGTCTTTGCTAAGGAAGCTCCTCCTCTACAGCTGCACAGGTACGCGGCTTGTGAGGAGGGACGTGCCACTCTGCCCGGGTCCGGAGCCATCCCCTCGCCACCGATGCAGACACAACACCAGCAGAGGATTCCTGGGCGTTTCTTCGCCTGCTGCTGCCCCGCAGGTCGGGGCCGGGGCCGCTCGGGCAGGCGGAGCGGGGCGAGCGGCGAGCGTCGGGATCGCCGCCAGCGGGGAAAGTCCCGCTCCGAGCCGGGAATTCCCGCAGCGGCGCCGGGAGGACGCCGCGCTCCGGGGCTTTCGCAACGCCGGGCCAGCGCCGCCCGCCAGCCCCCGAGGGACCCTCGCTCCGCCGGGACCCCTTCGCCCCCTCAGCGCCCCTCCCGCAGCCGCCTCCCCGCATTCCCCTTGCTCACTCGGGACTTCCCCCGTGCCCCCTGAGCCTCCCGCTCCCCCCACGCCCCTGCCCAGGTTTCTCCCCCCGCCCCCGGTGCCGGTTCTCCCGCTCGGCCCTGCCGGGGTTCCCCGGGCAGCGCTGCCCCCGGGGCCGCATCCCGCGCTGGCGGCGGGGGGGAAGCGTTCCCTGCCCGCTCGGGGTTCTCCCCGGGGGCGGGGCGGAGCACGGCCCGGCCCCCCCAGCTTTAGAAAAGCCGCCGCGACACAGGCGGGGCCTGCGAGCCCTTAAAGGGGAGCGGCCTCCTCCCCCCGCAGCGGGGAAGGCGGAAGAGCGAACGCGCTACCTTGGCCCCGCTGCGCTCCGGGGTTTATGCACCTGTCCGGGCTGCTGCTCGCCCTGGAGAARGAGGAGAAGGGACCTGCCTCGGCCATGTGCTCGGTGAGCGAAGCCGGCAGTACAGACCCCTTGGTGACCCGCTTCAGGCAGGTGGAGGAGACGCTGGAGAAGCTGCACCGGGAGAACAGGAGCTTGAAGAATAAAGTGCCTCGCTACAACGCGGTCTGCACCTTGTACCACGAGTCCGCGCAGCAGCTCAAGCACCTCCAGCTGCAGCTGGCGGCCAAGGAGGCGACGATCCGGGAGCTGCGGGGCAGCCTGGCCCTGCAGCGGCAGCCCCCGGCGGCGGGCGGGGACGCGGCGGCGGGCGCGGAGCCGGCCCGCTCGCTGGTGGAGAGCCTGCTGGAGCAGCTGGGACAGGCCCGCGAGCAGCTGCGGGACAGCGAGCGGCTCTCGGCGCGGAGAGTGGAGGCGCTGAGCCAGGTAAAGCCGCGGTTGCGCAGGGGAGGGCGCAGCATCACCGCGCGTTTCCGCGCTACTGAAAATTATTACCAGATGCAGCAGTTTTGTTCTCAAAGATAATCAGCTGATGCCACCAATTTTTCTACTAAAGTGTGTTTTGGTTTTGTTTAAAGTGCTCTTAAAAATGGATTTTTGTATTGACATTGAGGKAGCATGTTAATATTTAAAGAAGTAACTGACGAGTCTGGATTGTGAGGAGATAGATTAGGGAAATCAGTATCTTTCTTGAGAGGAAAAAGACTCAAAACTGCATCCCTCCCCACCSAGCACAAGTGCTGTTTTGGTTACTGTCATTAAGACTTTCCCAGGTTCAACCTGAAATACTCAAAGATTTTTAAAGCATTTATTTCTAGATGAAGCTGCATGAAGTAATTTCCAAACTGAGCAGCAGTGCTTAAAACTGAAACAAGTATTTTTGTCATAAGTAATCTCTTGACCTAATGCTTATACAAAACATTTTCCATATATGACACTCACCTAAAATACATTTTAAAAAGTTMATGTTTGGAAATTTGTTATAAGAGATGATCTCACTGACACTTTGCAGACAGATGACAAACCTTTGCTATCTGAACATAGAAAACATCTGAACATATTTTGAAGGCTGATGCTGAATATTTTAATATACAGTAAAAAGGGGAAGTCTAGGATTTAGCACAATGCTAAAGAATTTAAATGTCGGTAATAAGACATTTCTCTATGCTAGATGTTAATATTTCTTGAAAGAATAAAATTTTATGCCCAATCAGAACATTGAAATAATTGGCACTAAAAAAAAAGAAAAAAGACATTTTTGTGAAGCCAGAGGCCAATGTGCTGGCAAAGAAGAGTGATCCCAGTGATTTACAGCTCCATTAATACTGGAATGGTAGAGTTGAGATTGTAGCTGTCTCATGGTCTGCACTGGCAGAGAGATCCAGATTCCAGAGCAGCAGTGCTGCAGAAGCTTTTGGTACCAACATCTCCTACTTCTTGAGGGTGTGGAGCGCAAGTTGCTTTTGACAAAGCCAGGACCTGTGCATTTCAGGTGCATAGAACTAGAGGTGGTTTGCCCCAGTCACCAAGCAAACCTCATCCTTCTCAAAACACCTGCAGAGATGTTAATGCAGTGTGGATGATCCCAGAGAGCTTCCAACACAACAAGGAGATGCGGCAATAAGGAACACAGTTGTTTCCTAGAGGTGTGTCAGACCCSCTCACGTACCTGGGAGAGTGAACTATGGCCAAACTAGAGCCGTTGCTGCCACATGGATTTTATTTTCTGCTTACTTACCGTTCCCATCCTTTCCTATGTGGGAAGGTTGCTTTGTGTGCTACCTCTGCTTTGTCCTTGTGACAGTGCCAGGCAGTGAATACACTTCACTGGATTTGATKACTTTAAAGTTCCATTTTTTTTGAGGAAAATCTCTATTATGTGGTAATTCAGTGTGCAGGACCTGTAAGCATTTCTCAGTCTCCACAGTTACTCATTTTAAACAACTTTGTTTCTTGAAAGTTCCATCTTTATTTTGTTGCTGCTCTATGTACATCTATTCATAAAATCTTCCTGAATTTTTGCTGCTTGTTCCTCCATTCTACTGATTAGAAAGTGCTTGCATAGCTGCCTGAGCAGTTCRTGATTGATTGATCCATCAGTTCCAAGGTCTTGTGATTATATAGAAATGAAATGGATTTATTTTACTTGTTAAGTATTTTGCAATGAGTATAGGAGCAATAACGAATTACTGCAATATGGAATTCAGTCTTAGACATRTTTTGGCTTTTGAAGTTACTGTGCTTTTAAATAACTTCCCCTCGTCCTTCTGTTTAGGAAGTGCAGAAGTTGAATCAGCAGCTAGAGGAGAAAAATGGAGAGATACAGCAGATGATAAATCAGCCTCCGTATGAAAAGGAGAGAGAAATCTTACGACTGCAGAAGACCTTGGCAGAGAGGGAGAAGGCTCAGGCCACCAGTGATGTTTTGTGCCGTTCACTCACTGATGAAACTCACCAACTTCAACGCAAATTAGCATCCACTGCAGAAATGTGTCAACATCTGGCAAAATGTCTAGAAGAGAAGCAAAGAAAAGAGAAGGGGAATTCAGAGGACCAGATACCTACAGAAAGATCAAATCAGGTATTCTTACAGCTACTACCTATCTTAAAAGTCTTATTAGCTTCTGAGGTGTTAATCACAAAATTATAGCTGTAACTGGGGAATGGTGAGAAACAGCCCTTTAAACAATTTTGTGCAGGGTGTTAAGACTACCATGGCAAGTAGTATCTGAAATTTAGGATGGAAGCAGTTGTCTATCACTTTAACTTTGGCCACCTCATCATCAGAGGCTTTTTTTGGAGAGAAGAACTTGAGAGGTTCTGTCCAACCTCAGCAATTCCATGATTACAGTTCTTCCCTCCATATACAGGAGACAGTACCTACCTTATACCACCCCGTGCTTCTGTGCAGCAGTAGATGGAGCTGTGATTTTGAAGCTGATCTCTCCTGATTACTTGTTTAAGCACCAAAATCACAAAACAAAGTAGAGATATTTCAAAGTAGTATTTATGTTAARAACTCTATAATGTGGTCTTCTCAGATTAGGATTTGGCTTTGCACACGTAGTACAGACCTACAGAAAGCTGCTTAGGGGAGAATGAGTCAAGGTGCCTTACCTTTTTTTATTTTTTGCTCTGGGATTCCCCCTGGCCTTTGAGTGCAGGGCAATGTTTCTCCAGGAGGGATGTTTAGAAAAAATGCTTCACAATAGGACAGTGGCAGAAATGCTACTGCAGGGCACAAAGAAACACCTGGATTTTGGTGTACTTTGCTAATGGCTGTTGAGGCTTCAGTTGAAGCTTCTCAGTGTAGGTAGATAATTGTTCTGTTCCAGAAGTCCTGATGGCTTAAAGTCGTTAGGTAATTCATTAAAACACCATAAGGAAATAACATTAGCAGTGCTGCCTCCAGTAACAGATCAGAGTATGGAGTAGGGTGCTAGAGMCAGTTCTTACAAAAAATAATAATTCTGTCTTATGCTTTTACTACTACACCGTGGTAATGCTGTTTTTCACATGACCACTCATCTGTGCTGTTGTGATGAACTCTGTACRTGCTCACGTCTGCTTTGTAAAACATCCCAGAAGAGTTTCCAAAGAAAACTTACTTACATTAAAGTTACCTGTAAGAAATAGAGGTTGAGTAGAGAGAAGAAAAAAAGGACTTTTTAAGGGACTTCAAGCATTTGGCATTATCATATTTAACATGTAATTGATAGACAGGAAACTTGATTGACTTTGATATATGTAATAAGAAGCTAACCTTGTACAGTGGGGACTTCCCTGTTGAAGAGGAGAAATTTCAGATGCCATTACTAGCTGATTCTAGGGAATTTTGCACAAAAGTGTTCTATATTACTCATGTACACCGGGGTTTTTTTAAGCAGATGTCACAACTGTAAAAAAGAGGTATCATTTTAGTCAATTATTTAGCAAGGGGGGTTTTTTCCCCTCAGTAATTTCTTCCTAGTACTGGCCAAAATTGACAGTAAAAACAAAGCAAGATGAAGGCATATCTATGCCTTCATGCATTCTCCCACTCCAGGCAAGTAGTTTTCCAAGGAGTTTGTGTAAACTGTTAAACCTGTTGTCATCAGGTCTATTGAAAAGCAGCACCAAGGTTGTAACAACCCAAGTATGTTTTTGCGTTCCTTAATAATAAAAGTTGTAGGCTATACTATCAATATTTAAAAATATACTATATAGGAATAAATAGACCTAGATGTATGTCATTACACATAATTTAAACAAAAAAAGATTACTTCCAGTTTAACAGCACAGCCAAACAGCATCTGAGATTTTTATGTTAAAGTAACACTTTATCTGTAAATTACAGCTTTTAGACAATGAAACTTCACTTCAAGCTCTTATCTGCAACCTACAAGAGGAAAACAGGATGTTAAAACAAAAAGTAGCTCAYGTGAGTACTTTCATTTTGTTCCAGATTAATATTTGATTAAGTATTTTAAATTACAGTAAATTTGGAATAGGTAAGGCCTGATTAATCTAATTAATTGGTAGTTTATCGCAAGACAATTTTTCTTAGTCCTTTTAACATGGCACATAGCTTCTCTTAGCTAAGAACAATTTATTACATAATTTTTAACATAATGGGTTTTTGTTGTTAAAAATACAGTGCAGAAGAAAATTTTCATGTTCCTTCCATGCATCAGCATTGCACCCCAGAGGAACAGCACCAGGCCCAGGGTGACCACCAACCCCTCCCATTCCACATTATTTAATACTGTCCCTTTGAACTGGGAGATGGGGAAGGCTGCCCATGAAGAGTGTCCACAATAATCTGCTCTCCTGTTCAGTGACTTCCCCATACTCAGTGGTCGAGTCAGCATGTGATATTATCTTTTAGGGAAATTTGGTTTGGCACATATAGACAGTCTGTGAAAGCTTGGAAATTTGTGTCTTCTCGTTCTTCATGCCTCTCCCGGGTAAACTTTCAGGTGGAAGATTTAAATGCAAAATGGCAGAAATACGATGCGAGTCGGGATGAGTATGTGAAGCGACTCCACTTGCAGCTGAAGGAAATGAAATCACAGCTGGAGCAGCACCACGGCATAACTCCAGCACAAAGGAATTCTGACCTGATGCACAAGGAGATATTCCGGTTAAACAAGCTGCTGGAAGAAAAAATGAATGAGTGCATAAAAACCAAGAAAGAATTAGAAGACATGAAGAAGGCCAGTGAAGGAGATAATGAGCGCATACAAATGCTGGAGCAACAGGTCATTAAGTTTCTTTTTCCTAGAGATGGGAATTCTTAGTTTCTTCCCAGACCACTGAAGTCTAAAGGGGAAAAATGGATTTATTTTTTGGACATTTGCCACCTGTCTTCGCCATGTTTGGCTATACAGATGCTTAACAACACAGATTTAAAGGAAGCTCACTACTTAGAGAACCCCAGGCAATTCTGCTGGCCTTAATACAGAATATCCAAGATCTGTAAAAGAAATACAAATATTTTTGAAGTACAGATATGATAGAGAAGATAATATYGAGATTCTAGGAATAAGTAACAAAGGAATCACAGCCTCAGCTTTTCAATCTAACCTGCCAATTCTCTAATTTATAAAATACTAACGTAATAATTCTTTTTCAGGTCCTGGTTTATAAAGATGATTTCACATCTGAGAGATCAGACAGAGAACGAGCACAGAGTAAAATACAAGAACTTCAGGCAGAAGTTGCATGTCTGCAACACCAGCTAGCAAGAAGACAGGTAAGAAAAGAAAGCAGCATGCTACTTTTTTAATTTAAGCACGTCAACAAGATTCTGGGCTAAAATACACTTCTAAAAGTATTTAAAAAAAAATCTAAGTACTTTTAAAACTATTTCAGCTCAGTACAGCTATCAAAAACTTAGGTTATTTCATAGTCAGTTCTGGCAGAGATGCTTCCCAGTTCAAATGTAATACCCCTTTCCAGTCCATTTTCCTTCCACTTTTGGATCAACGTAGTAAGGGTGAATTTGTAGAAGGAAGAGGACAGCTGTGACTCCTGTAACCAAAGCATCTTTAAAGTAGCACACTGGCTGTATTCTGTGTTTTATACAAACCTGCTTTACAACTGTATTAATAACACTGCAAAAACGGATTAATATTTTATTTACAAGTCATCTTGTCATCTGATAAATATTTGAGCAGTACTTCAGATAAAGGTGATAAAATATCACCTGTTAAAGAATGTGTTTTTACTGCATCTTTTTCAAGAGCGCTCCTTTCTCTTTCTAGGACTCAAGAGACACAAGTAGTCATTTCAGAGTTCACGCTGGTAACCAAAATCATTTGTACGTTAAGACAAATGTGGAACATCTGCGAGGCAACAGCCCAGGCCAAACAGGCATGAGAAGAACACCTTCACAATCTGAACAGGCTTCTCCTCCTGCAGACAATGGAAACTCGGGATCTGAAGGCAGGGCACAGGGTGAACTCAGATGCCCTCATTGCATGAGGTTTTTCAGTGATGAACTCAGTGAGGAATTCCTCAAGCACGTTGCTGAATGTTGTCAGTGACCAGAGGATGTGAGGGGTCTAAGTCAATCACTACTTTATAGACATAAAACCTGCTCTATACATATCTCCTACAGTCCTAAAACAGAGCAATTCAAATGGAGAGCTCTGGGGAATTAGGAGGATGAACAATATCTACCTCTTGCTTGATTTTGCCTTCTCTTGGACTGTATGAAAGGCTTCAAGAGAAAGCCAAGTGTTTTTCTGAAGAATTATTTTTGACAGCTACGAGAAAGGCAAGCGTAATGCAAATTCTACTACAAACTAAACTGAAACCTACGGTGGTAGTTTAGCTTCAAAGTGCACTTGACTTCATTTGGGTCTAATTCTCTACTGCAGTCTGACGGCTTGTGAAAAAAATTACTGAACTTGAAATTTTCCTCCTCTTCCAAAAATGTAGGCTGAAGAACAGGAAGGAACATTTTGGCAGAAGATAGGAAAAATCTTATTGTGCTTTATCTAGATTAAAAGTGAAAGTATTTTCTTGACTCTTGAGGCTGAACTTTCAGACATTTCACCTGAAAATCCTTCTGTTTAACTGAAATCAGAAGAAGTGAAGAAAACATAAAAGGGCTGGTTATAGACTAAAACTAGCCYGCCTTTTTTGCACAGAAACAAGGTACAGGGATATTTATATTTTCTGTGCCGTAAGTATCTATATTACAGATTTGTAAATGAATATTTGTGTAATTATTCATTGTATTCCTATTTGATCTAAGAATTATTTTTATAATAAAAGTGATTGTGCAGTTGCTCTACTACATTAGTAAAGGGGTCAAAAAATCTCTTCTGGTGTATTTAAATGTGAAATAATCCCAGTAACTACACTAAGGGCTAATTAAATGTCATGGTTTCAGATATGAGTTATTTCATTACTTCAGTGATAACCAGCTTCTCAGACTCTTTTCAAATATGTTGAAAAAATCACTTCTCATCTCTGAGCGGAAGATTGACCTTTCAGAGGCACAGGAACACATTTAACCCCCTACCCTGCCACACATGTGTGACTATGCCAATGCTACCTTAAATTTCTTCTTATCCTGTCTGCACTGGAGAGAACTTCAACAAATAGCAGGGGACTGTTTTGAAAAGAAGTATCAGCAATTAAAGTGTACAAATGTAGGAGTGCCACAGGTTTTTGCAGCCTTAGCTCCAGATGTTTCTCACTGTGTCAGAGCAGCAGTTAAGGATGGGATAGAAAGTAAAGGCCTAGTGCAACCATGACACTTCATAATTAAAGAAAACTTACTTATTGTAACAACRCTCCTGTCTTCTGCTTTGCTTGGTTCCCTGCTCTACACTTGAGCAGGAATGTGGATATTTTTCTGGATATTTTGTTTTTGGGATCCTGTTGCAGCCCYAAAGGAAGATGATGGTTTATGCCACTGTTACCTTTGGTGGGATATTACCAAAAGTGATGCCTKGGCCCTTGCATGCTGCAATGGTTACTATTAATCTAATCTACAACTGATTGCAATCCTGTGATTCACTACTAGCTTGTTTTTCCCAACACAACATGCACAAATTTTTATTTGTTTTCTTTTTTTTAGTGACCATTTTTTACATTGCCTTTTAAGGTCTTAGAGATCAGATGCAGCCCACAGAATATAAACTGAGAAACATGATTAAACTTCCTGTAGCATAAGCTAATCTTACTTTTTTTGACTGGTCTCATTAGACAAGGCTGGTTTACAGCTTCAGTGTACATCAATATGATTGTGCCAGTGATTGATACAGCAAAACAGCGACTTGATTTTTGCAGTGATTCACACTAGAAGGCATTTAAGAAGACAAACACAAGAGTAAAGTAGGTTAGGTCTTTTTTTAATTGCATTGAGATAATGACTGCTTTAATATACACTAGAACCTGAAGTCTGCTATAGGTTTCCACTGAGGTTAATGCTGGTGGGTATAGTTGGATAGACTGACCTACAATAAGAAATAATAATTTCTAATAAGAAAGAGATGCAAGAAATAGATAGGAGAATCTGCAGGACACAGAAATTAATAATACCTATTCTTGTGGGTTTAAATTCTGTGAATTAGTTCCCAGTCAAAGCAGAGGTTAGTTTCATACTACTCCTGGGAAAAGAGAGCACGTCAGTGCTGGGAAACTGGATATACCTACAGCAAGGACAATACTGGACCAACAAACAAAACCAGGTGAGGTTACAGATCAAGCACCGATTACAGCTAACACCTAAAGCAATAAGTGCAGTAAGTGAGGACTGGAATTGGACAAACTGTGGTATAAATCTAGGACAGATCTGCTGGTTTTCTGTATAAAAATACCTCTCTTCAGAGCTGTTTTACTTTACCATTTTCTATTGAGGTTTTTTTGTTTCTTCCAGCTGGTAAAAAGCATAACTATTTTTTTCTTGTTTTGGCTTAACCAAGAAACCAGTTACRCTATGAAGAACTACCAGGGTCTTACACATAAATGTTTGTTTCAGMTGATGGAGCATAAACTATTGATCCTAAGAAAAGTTGTCTGTTACACAGTGCTTTGACTTTTACACCAAATTCACTGGTAGATCTCTTGAAGAAACACTACGAAATCCTTACTTGCCCCCTCCTCACCAGGCAAAGCATACACACCAAGGCATCCCCAGCAATTACCACCACCACCTACTTTTACAAGTCACATTCCTCAACTTGTAGACCAGAATGCATAAAACCTGCAGCTCCACTACCCCGACACTGAAGTGAAAGCGGCCATGAGTTTCCAGCATTTTTGAACCCTTTAAATAAACGAAAGTTCCTTCTGGCCTCACACTGGTGCTCTCTGCTTGTTGGATGGTTGTCCAAATAGTGTCCTCCTTGTTTAGATGGTAASAGCAACCCAGCTCTTTTCCTAAAAGAAAGCAATAAAGGCATAATGAGTAAGAAGGTAACTGCATACAGTGAAAGGAACTTCAATAGCATAAACTTTGTGAACTTTCATTATCCATTTGTACTACACTCGTTCACTGAAACACACATCATCGGTAAAACTGCAGAAACACATCCTCACACAAAAGACTCTTGAAATCATACAGAAAAACTATGAGAATGTATGGGGCTCGGTTCCTTATTTGCTGTATTGGTAATAAACGGCATCCAAGAGAAATGAACCCTGTTTTCAAGCAAAGTTAATGCCTGTTTAGGCTTCTGTAGATCTCCCATTCAGGTGACCAATGCTTGTACTGCAGAGACGTGCCAATATCAAAAGGCAGACAGAGATGTAGGAATGTGTCTTAACATATTAACAGCTGCCAAGATGGATTTGTTCAATTACCTTTATAATTAGTCCATCCCTTCTCCCAAAATTTTTCCTTCACCAAATGACCATCCCTCAGTTTTGCTCTCCAAACCAACCTGAGTCTAGGTCCAGGGCAACTCAGCTCCCGAGGAGGTGTCTCACCTCACCAGCAATGAGATTTTCAGACTGTATAATCTCCAGCTGCTAGGAAGCTGGTTCTCATTTCTCCTGGACCTAATTATAATGTACTTTGGTCAGGATTTTAAAGTAAAGGCTGTTTACTAATAACCATGCTGGTTGCCATGCAGAAGTGGGCCCTTAGCACACAATCACGACAGCAGCTTGTGATTCAGTGCAGCCAGTAGGCAACACTGGCTCACTGCATCTTAGAAAACACAAATGGAAGAAGCCTCAGAAGTGGGTCCCTACCCTAAAAGCCCCAAGGGAGAAAAGATCAACAATAATGCTGTTTCCTGTAGCATGGGCAGTATAGAGCCTAAAAGGTTTCTCAAATAACATGCGACTTCTAGGGCAATGTCTGCTTCCCCCTCCAATAATTTAGGACATCACGTCTTTTAAGATAAGCCTTAAATGATGCCTCAAGATTAAGTGCTCACTAATAATAAAACCAACTACAAGAATAAAATTTGTTCAAGAAGCAGATACCTATGCTCTATGCTTTTTTTTTAAACTTCCATTTCCTGTGGCTTTGCTGCATGTGTATATATAGAAAGCAAGGGAAATTCCAAACAAGATGCCACACCATTATACTCAGAACAGCAGTGCTTCTCATTCTAAAAAAGGGAAGTCTCAAATGCTTTTTCTACAAAATCTATGTGAATTCAAAGTATGCTGTAGTAATATTTCATAGTACCATGCTCCAGTAGCTATCAGCTGGGGGMCAGAGGGTGGCTTCAGCTAAAAACCTAAAGTGTAAGAAATGCTTATGAAGCACTAGGTCAGCCCAGAAGGACCTCAGCAGAGCAACGGGGTATCAGGTATCACTCCTGCCTTTTCAACTGATGTCTCAAATCCCTCTCTAAGGGAAAAGCACAGCCCAGCACCCTCACTGAAGCATTCCTGGCTGCAGCCTGTCCTAGCTGGGGGTCAGGGCTCAGCAAGGTCCGGTGGGGATTTACAGGATGCTGCAGTAACTGCTTACACAGGAGCTCCTGGAAGCACCAACCATCCCAAGTGGYACAGCACTCCTGCCTCCACTTTCACTCTGCTCAGTGTTCTTTCCCTTTCTCATTAGTTCACTTTCCCCCCCTCATTTTACACTTGCTTATAAGAAGCTGCTGGTGCAGGAACACTTCGCAATACATGAAGGATGTATGGTGTCAATAGTGGCTGACAGCCTCTCTCGGAAGTTTGAGGTATTTCCGTGGCACATAGGGCTSTGGCATGGAGAGCACCAAATCAGATGGTGGGTTAAGAGACAGCTTATTTCAAATGGGGTTTTTCGGTGCCTTCTAGAAGCGTGTACTTAACTATGCTTGTTGCCTCAGCACCCTTCCCCAGACAACCCTCCAGCACATCTTCTGGAGACCTGGCTTATGGCTGGGCCGAGCAGGGCAGCTGGCTGCTCGTGCTGACCCCCACCTCCTTGGAGTCACAGGAACTCACCTTGCCTGAAGCTTTCACCCCCTCATTTCTCAAGGAGTGGGAGGAAGGAAAGAGCAGTGGGAGCCTCCTCCTCCATCCTGCACTCACCAAATCTCTTTGTGAAATCTGTCTTCATAAAAAGCCTTTTAATTTTTTTTTTTTAATCACAGGTAGACACCTTGGTTACCCACAAATATCACAGGCCATTTATACAGGAGGGGCACGTGTTACCAGGCAGCCTGGTGTGTGCCCCACCAGCTCTTTGGCCAACACTGGCACACCCCATACCTTGCTGAGCTTCTTGGTTCCTGCTGCAGCCAGACTTCCTTCAGCAACATCCCAAAATTCCCTGGCACGGCCCAAAATGGCACATCTGAATGGAACAGTGTGTTTCTTAGCTTCACGTTCTGCTCCACAGCCATTTGGACTTGGGCAATACCCCAGCTTACCTTCTCTGCCAAGACAAGGACCTACACCACGGGAACAGTGCCTTGATGGCACTGAGGGCAAGGTGATGACCTGCCAGCTCCCTCCAACTGTGCCCCCACAGCCCTCCCTGGGCTGTACCAGCTGCAATTTCAGTGAGCCAGCCACCTGCACCTGGGCCCCGGGCTGGGAGGAGAGCCACAGGCACACACAGACCAGCTCTCGGAGCAGCCCCACTGTGACTGGTCCCACTCACAAAGCCCTGTTTCTTTCCTATCCAGTGCAAAGTAGGAAGGAGGTCTCAGACCATGCAACAACAGGGCAGAGTCTCCATCTCTCTTGGGACTCACAAGTGGGAAGGTGAGAGATGCTCAGATCTCCTTGGACTAAGTGATCCCAGCTCATGCAAGAAGGAAAAGGAGCAAAGAAAGGAGCTCATACACCCACAGGAGAATCAGCCCTCACTCTATCACTACTGTATCTCAGGGAAGGCATGCAAAGGTCCACAGACATTCGAGGAAAAACATCACCTACCAAGAGAAAGTGGTACCTGGTGGGATGTGAAGTGACTCATGCACACACAGCTGAGCACAGTCTAATAGAGCACCCTACTCCTCCTTCCCACCACCTGAGCTTGCCCTCAGTGATGCAGATCTAATTTAGTGGTTCTCAGCTCCTCTTCTGACCTCGGCACTGAGCACCTGCTCCACCTACTGTGAGGCCTGTTCTCACCTCCGCAGGTGCAAGGACAGAGCTTGTGTCGCCCCCAGTGGCAGATGGGAAGCAGACATCTCCAGAGCAAAAGGGATCTTCCTTTGACCCTGGCTGCTGTGATAAGGGGCCTCTCCATCCTTCAGTCTCTCCTGAGCAGTCCACTTACCAATTATCAGAGTTCACTCTTGCCCTATTCCAATCACAAAGACAAAAACAGTTCTTGGGGTGTTCACCATCAGTTCACTATCACCCAGAGCCTGTGACACTGGCCAGCCCAGCTGAGTGCCTCTAATCAGCAAGCTTGGCCCCACAAGCACCATGCAATTGCCCTTCTTGCTTCTTCAAGAAACCTCTTGTATTAAGGAGATAAGTGGTCACTGAAAGGCATTTCAGCTCCAGCAGTAACATCACCACTTTCCCCTGTGGTACCTGGAAGGTTTTACACCTTTTCAGGGTGTAAAACAGTYTTCCGACAGTCTTCTTGCAAGAGAGACACTCCAAAATAAACAGGACACAGGTGGTGCCTGGTGGTCTGCTTGGCCCGGTGGGGAGGGGTCTCTCAGCCCATAAGGTTTATGCCATGTGCAAGCCAGGAATGGAGAGGATGGCTCTGGAGCACTTGCCACTGAGCAGAGACAATCTGGAAAGGGGAATAAGGTAGAATTTGTTTGACAGAAACACCAAGGCAAAGAAGTGGACTAGACCAGGGTATTCTAGCGAATAAAGTCTGTAGCTGAGACTAAGAACCAATGTGGGGTGCAGGCAGGCTTTCCCCTCCCACACAAGATCCATCCTTTGATAACCAGGTACGGAATCCCCTAAACTCTCTGCATGGTGACAGCTCCTGGGGACAGTGGAAAAAACTGACAAGCAGAACCACCTCGTCACCCAAAGAATGGGCGGCAACTTATTTTGTGAACGGTTTTGAGGCTTTGTTTAGTTGCACCTACACACACCGTCTGCATGGCACCGCACCCCCTCCTTCAAAATGTCACAATCTTCAACTCCTAACAATAACCASTGAGGGGAAGAATAGTGTGTGCTGGACAGGGTAACTCCTGGGCAGTGAGGACTGCACCAGTCTGGCCTTTCTCCTCAACTCAGTTCGCACCCACCTTGTCCTAAGTTTCCTTCTGGTGGCATCTCTTTTGATAGACAGCAGGCAATTATTAATTTTTACCTCCGTGGTTTCCAGGTGACTCTCTCAGGGAAAGTTTACTGGAGCTTTAGTCTTCCTGAAATGGCAGCAAGACTGAATAACCACTTCCTCTTAGCACAGCRGAGGAACTTGAAATGTGCAGCTGTTGCAAAAGGGTGTGAGGACACTCTCCCTCCTGCCTCTGCCATACTACCTTGCATGCGCTAATATCACTTGTTACACACACTGGGCAGCAACAAGGTTGGGAAATACTTGAGCAGTAAAAGCCACTCTGACAGCCTGGAAAGGCAAGTGAGTGCTACCTTTTACTCTTTCCTGCAATCAGCTTTTGCCTTTGCATCTTCAGCAGCTGCAAACAACCTAGATCTAGCAGTCATCAAAATCTATACCTGGACCTCTTTCACAGCCTGGGCAACTGAATGATTTTGAGCCAACCCCCATAGAGATGACTGCACTATATGTACTTGCAAGTATTTATATTTTGCTGCAAAAATGCAAAAACAAACAGTGAGAACAGACAATAACTTGCAACAGGTGTTCACAAAACTAATCTCTTAGGTTGCTTCTCTAACCAGAGGGGCACATAATGTTCCCAGCATGCACAGAAAAGGACGCCAATGCCCATAATAAGAAGCTGAGCTTGTGTACCTCTTCAGCAGTTCTGAATCTCTGAGCAGCTTGTCTACAAGCTGCGGTTCATATTGTTATAATGCTTAGTATTAAAATGGCTAATGTTTGGACTTTCAAAATCAAGTTCCAGTCACCTCTAGGCAGCTTTCTACTTAAGGAACGCAGATGGCTGTGGCTCATTTAAGTGCTGTGCACTACACAGGGGCAGCCCTGAAGTGTTTCTAGAGATGGTGCTAACACAAACCAGAACAAGCTTTTTGCAAACAATGCAACTGTTCTGACATCATTCCAATGCGACAAACCTGTGATTTCATGGAGAAAGCCCTGAGCTGGGTACACTAAAGATCTCAGCCTCAAGTCACCTGTACAGACAATTTGGCTTGTCCCAGGCTACAGACTCCATTGAGGCTCTTCTTTCCATAGTCTTCCATGATATGGAACTGTTTATCCTCCCCTGGTTCTGTACCTGAGTTATCTCAGCCAGTTTTTGTCAGGACCAGCAAGTTCCTGCGCTTTTCGGCAGCCACAGATTTGACATGCCCAGACTGAAGAGGCTGCTCTGGGGCTTGATGCACTGCTGTAGTTTAAGGCTGTGCCCACATTCAGAGAGAATGCACTTGAACAATTACAATGATCATGCAACATTTGAAGTGCACTAAATAAACAAGAAAACACAAAATCCCACCACCTTTCAAAGCTAAATTGACTAAAAATCCCAGCTATAAAACAAAGAGCAAGTCTCCAGTATACTCAAGCCCATCCCATTATTTGTCCACGAACAGGCTGTGGTTCAAAACCTGCCTTAATTAATATATATCAACACGTCATTAACACCTATTTCTAAGCAGGCATGGTTTCAATAGTGAAAGTTCAGCTACAAACAAGTTTAGGGAGCACCTGTAGTGGCAACACAACCTGCAACAGCTGTTGAGGTCTTCAGCACACCAAACCAGTACAACCTGTAGCTACACAGTTGTTTATACTGGTGCAATTACTCCAATTCCTGAAGCAATGGCTCATGAGTCAAGATGAGTCTGATCTACACAAGAGGCTGACTGTCATGGCACATAACAAATTCAGACCCCAGGGTAAGGAGTGCAAGATCCTTCACATTTGGAAAGCCAGAATYTCTTCCAAATAACATCTGTGGACAACAGGTTTCGAAAATACCACTTTGTGTTAGTGTGTTCTGGAGTTTGGGATTTCCACCCCAGCTCTTTGCAAGTGAGCGGTCAAACACAGAAAAGGATAATATAAACTACAAGAAAAGGCTATAAAAGCTTATGGATTTGGAAGCCAAGACTGACCATAAAGCAAGGGACTTCTAGGAAATAAACAGTAGAATAGCTTTTAAACATCCATTAAATCAATAATGGAAAATTCTGTATGCATGCAAGAGTACTTCAGAGAACAGGGCATGGAGCCAGTACCTAAAGGAAACACAGAAAGAAACTTACTGGAACTTCTGAATTAAGACAGCAGGTCTAGGCATGAATTATTTGCCTAAGCCAAATTTATGACTGTCACACTCAATGGAAAGTTTTCAAAAATCACAGAATAGTTGAGCTTGGGAACAGGAAAGTCTGAAGATCCTGTAATCCAACTTCCCCTGCTCAAAGCGGGGTCAGCTAGATCAGGTTGCCTGGGGCTGTGACGAGTTCAGGTTTTGACCATCTCAAGGACAGAGTCCACAACCTCTCTATGCAACCTACTCCTGGTTCAATCACCCTCATAGAAGTAAAGCTTTTGCTTATGTTTAAATGGAATTTCRTGTTTCAACTTGTGCCCACTTGGTCTCTTGTTTTGTCACTGGATACCACTGAGAAAAGTCTGGATCCATCTTCCATACTGCCCCCACATCAGGTGTTTATACACATTTGGAAGATCCCCCTGAGCCTTCTCTTCTAGAGGTTGGGCAGTCCCATCTCTCACCTCTCCTTGTTTAACAGCTGCTCTATGACCTGAATCATCCTGGTGGTCCTTTGCTGGACTCTCTCCATGTCTGTCTCATACTGGGGAGTCCAGAACCAGACTGCTCCAGATATCTCTCACTGGTGCTGAGTAGAGGGGAAGGATCACCTCCCTCGACCTGCTGGCAGTGCTCTGCCCGACAGCTGCCACCTTCAGTACAAGGGACACCGAAGGCCCATGTTCAATTTGCCTACCAAGACCCCTGGGTTAACCTGAGCTTGAGCTATTTGGCATCAGTCAAGAAAGGGAGAAATGAGTCTGTTTTTTCTCCTGCCCCTCCTCTCTGACCCAAATCCTGAAAGAGATTTGATGTATTTATTTATTAACTATCACATTCAAAGTATTCAAGACCTACAAGTAAATAAATACACCATGGAGGTACAGAGGAGAAACCTAAAACACTAGACAAAGACACTTATCTCAGGAACCAGTGCTGAATAATCAGAAAAATGGCATATTTAGCACAGCTTTTAAAACAAGCACTTCTGGAAGTGTTTATAAGAAAGATGACACAGTCCATTGTTGGCAGAGATGGGGGTTGAAGAGGAAGGAAAGAAATCTTCCACTTTATTTTGGCAGACTACAGAAATTCCTCAATTCAAATGCACAGGCTTGTTTTGAAAATTTGGCTAACAGACTGGGAGCAAGCAAGAGAGTCTTGAAAACCTGGGAGGCCGAATGCAAGAATGCATTTTATAGCTAAGGTTCCYTATATCATAGCAAGTTAAAATCCTGATAGAACAGTTTCACTATACATAGACACTCTCCCTTGCCTGCCTGGCTGTTGGTCAGTTATTCCTTCTTTCCCGACTTCACGGTCCATGACAGCTGTATTTTTTTTGCAGCTTGTGCAGGTTTTATGGTAAACCTGGGATACAGCAACTGTTTATGTTCTTTTGTTATGTCTGATTTCCTAATGGCTCAATTGGATGAGATTTCTAAACCTCTTTCTTTGTAGCTGCTCTCCCACTTTATGAAGACTGTGGATCACATCAGACCATGCACAAAACTACAGCGCGGTACCATGGAAATCCCTCACACTTTTTGTCAGCGCTTGTAGCATTCCCTCCTCTGTCTTACAACGCTGRTGCTCCTCCAGTGCTCACAAAGGTGACGCAACAGTGGCATTGACTAAAACCAACGAATCATTTTGGAAACTTTCCCAAGAGTCTGAGAGTCCATCATGAATGTGACCTGCAGGAGGGTCATCCTGAGATACAGATCTATGTCTACTGAAGAACTAGAGCAAGACCAAGCACTAAACACTTCCATTGTTTTCTAAGCCAGGATCTGAATTGCTAGTACTTAAAGTGAAGAAAAGGGCATTGACTCACTGCTGACATGGCTGCCTTTCTGATCTTAATATGACAGTGAATCTGTACATAATTACACCAAACATGTCCTTCTAAAACTAACTTATGTGCATGTCACATTTAGGACCCTGATATTCAACTGAAAGAGAAAAACAAAAGGAAGGACTTGGACTCTGACCAAGAGAAAAGGACTGAAATCTGATACAAGTGCAGAGTTCCTGCTGTTCTTACCAAAGTCAGCTGTAAAAGAGCAGAAAACACAACAAGCACAAGTGATAACAAAAGACCATGATTTGAAACTAGGGATTCATGGGATACGCTATGCTGCTGCTAATCAGCAAAAAGTTTATAATAAAAAAAATTGGTTGGATTTTTTGAATTCCCAGAGAGACTCAACCTTGTTTGGGAAGTAATGGATGAAACTCTAGAAACCCAGAAAGGACAAACATCTTAAAAATAAAAACAAAMTAACTTCAATCTCCCCTCAAAGGAACAAGTAGATGATTTTTAGGTGCCTACCTGACAATAAGGAGGTGATTTATTCTTGACAAATTCATGTTGGCTGCTACTCATGGTTGAACTGCTGACTGCTTCCTCCTTTTTCAGGGTAACAACAACCCTGGYAGACAGAAGAGAAACAGAAGATATCATGAAAGATACTGAGAATTTCAATGCCTTTTTCACAATGACATTTCAGTAAGTAAACTCTGAAAAACATTATCTTCAGGAGTGCAAAAACTGATGTGGGAGAATATACACAGCAAGGCTCCTCAAACTTAATTGGTCCTGAACAYAATAATGAGGTATCTTCACACTGCTTTGGGGATGGCACAGAGAAGATGTGCTAAATACACATGCAGATCCCAAATGCAAATAAAGTGCCAGTACACAGATTAAAGGAATCAGAATGGCTTTGGCAAATGGATGGTTTGGAAAATGCTGGCAATTCAGCAAGTACAAAGTTACATAGTCTGAGGACAGCGAACTGTACAAATATGTGACAAGGAATCACTAATGGGCTAATTCCTCAAAAAGGATCAGAGGCTGGATTGAGTCACAGACTGCTGCGAATAAGCCAGACATGAAAGTGCAAAGGATAAAGAGAAGAGCTGTCAGCTGCATCTGAAGAAATCCCTCTGCTCCCCTTGGGGTTAACAAAGCGCAGCTGAAGTACTGCACTGTGCTTTGAAAATTGTACATCAAGAAAAATATGGGGAAAATAATAATAAAAAAATGGGACAAAGAGCCACAGGACTTCAACAAGATATTATAAAATACGACAGCAGAGCAGAAGATTGAGGGAAGTCCAGCTACATCCTTGTAGAAGGCAAGAAAACCATGCAGCACGCCTTCTTTTCAGTCTTTTCAGTACAGCACATTTCATTACCTTCCCTGACTGGAAAACTCGATGCAGTGTCCACTTGGTTCTTAAAAAACTTTACCCCGTTTTCCTGCCACTGTGCTGTGTACTTCCCTCCTAAAAGGAGCCTTTGCAGCCTGTGGAGCCTGATGCAGCTCTCTGCCAGCTGGCAGCCCTGCCCTGCTCTGTGGGAGCATCTCCAGGCTGAGAACAGGCATTCCCAGAGATGGAGCAATCCCTCCCTCCACAGGGAGGACCACATGAAGAGCTGAGGAACATATGCGCTAGCAGCTGCCTTCTGCCATCCTACCCTCCTCAGACATGATGTGCATCATGCAGTATTTCCACAAGAAACCAGAGAGAAATGGTGCCATGCACCCCCTGCCATGGCTGTTCACTATATTGCCTGCAAAGAATCTCCAAAATCCACATATGCATACAGCATATAGGAGGGTGTATCTTTGATTAAATCATGTGTATGTGTGCATCTACATCTGGTGGTAGGGCAGGAACCCTTCCTGCTGCAGGGCAGTGCTATAAGCAACAGGTTGTTCAGGGATGCCTCTCCCATTCCGTCCTGATTACGTTTTTCCATGACACATGCAAATCCTGACAGGGGCTCAGACAGGTCTAGAAGGAGACCTGAACCTGACTCTCCTGCYCTGCACATAGAGCCTGTGTGAACCAGAAGGCCAAGGTGAAGAATGGGCCTTTCTTTCTCCATCTTCCCTGGAAGAGTCAACAGCTCAGCTGAGGCTGAGTTTCATCAAAAGTTTTTCGGTTCAGCTAAGTTAGCTTGCTCCAAAAACAAACCCAGATTTTCTAAACCTCCCAGGTATCTCCAGGCCAGGTATTTTCGATTCTTTCAAACATCTCATCCTGTTTTCATTGATCCCTCAAATATTGCTATTTGGAAATTACTTGGTTCCATGTCCTGCAAAGTGCGTGTCTGGGAGCTGCATCACTTGCATACGTCTTCCAATCCAAGGACACAGAAGACAGACAAAAATTTTGCATCCTCACTACACTAGTGAGGACCACAGAAATTTTAAAAGCCATGAGATTTTGCTCTTCCAGCTTCCTAAAACCTTCAGCTACACAGATCCAAGTTGTGCTCTCATGAAGCCACACATTTAGAAGGAGCTGAAACCCCTTTGCCAGTTCTTCAGTTCCTCTTTGTGCCCACCTCCTCCCTTCTCCGCCCTTCCACGCTTAACCTTTTGTTCCTTTTTTCTTGGCTCCTGCACAAGCCTTTTCGCTAACCACCACCACCTTAGGGATAACTGAAATACGGGCTCCCATTGTTGGACTCAGTGATTGTGTCATTCAATCAGTTTATATCCTCCTGTTCCTTGACACAGTAGTAATGGAGTCACCTAAATACATTTAATCTGGGCTGGGCTTTAATCAGCACCAGTGACTAATGCAAAACAATTGGAAACTAGGAGGGGAAAAGGAAAAAAAAAAAAAAAAAAAGAAGTACACTCCCTATGCCACCCCTGTCTGTAATAAAAAAATAATTTGAAAAGTCCCTGATCTCAGTGAACAAAGTTCCTGGATTTTTAATGCCTGGATCCAATTTCTCAGGCTCCTCTTTCTGGGTGTCAGCCTCACAGCAGAGGGGCAGTCTGCTCTTAATAACAGAGACTCATAGTGGTTACAGCTCCTACTGCTGCCTTAAAACACAGCTGAGACTGGAGTGACTTAACATCCAAGAAGCCTCCACTGCCAGAGACTGCTCAGCAGCTCCAGCAGAGCAGCAATGGGGTTTCACCACCCACAGCACGGGTTGAAATGGGTCAGCATGCAGGCATGATGCAGGCAGGTCTGCAGCAGCAGAACCTAGGCCAGCTTTGGAGCTTCCCATAACCCTGGCTCGTCCAATTTGGTGTTGCTAAAAAAAGTGCACAGCATTACTGCAAAAGACAGCATAGAAAGGCACAGAATTTATGGACAAAAAGATGAGTGGAAGGGCTGAGGTGGAAGACAGGCTGAGAAAGCAATCCTATCTTTGGCAGCACTGGTGAAAACTGCACATCTGGCTTCACTTTCTGCTTCCCTGCAATGTATCCCTGCAAGGTGGAGGTGGCTGTGGGAGAAGGAAGAAGCCAGGGTGCTGCAGACACGCTGCTACAGCTGCCTCCCAGGTAAGGGGAAGTGCCTCTGGCTGCAGGTGGGTGCTCTTGCTTCAGAAGCAGAGGTACCATGTACCCAAAACCAGGAGACATCTGCCACGGGGATCTCTTTTCTGCAAGAAAACTTGTGAGGGCTGAGAAAAGTAAATAAAAAGGGCTGAGGATCAAAATAAAAGGCAGAAAACCAAAGACGATTTTGTCTGATAACAGTGAGAGGAATGCCAGCCAAAATCTTCTAGGAAAAGACTAAAAATCAAGTGAAACAGAAAAAAACCACGATGCAAACTTAACACTGCCTTTGCATCACAGCCCAAACACAATATGATTTCGCACAGTCACAGCAGAGGGGCTGGAAGGTAATAGAGTCTGGCAGAAATGGAAGTTAAACACCGACTAAGGTCTGATGTCATCTTTGATATTATTTCAGGAGAAGGGTTTATAGAAAGATGATATAGTTCATTAGATCAACTATACTTTGGATAGAAGTCCAGGCTCGAGTCTAGAGAGAGCAAAAATGCTGGGGCAGGGTCTGGAGCACAAGTCTGATGAGGAGTGGCTAAGGGAGCTGGGGGTGTTCAGCCTGGAGAAAAGGAGGCTCATGGAGGACTTGATCACTCTCTCCAGATGGGAGTCGGGCTCTTTTCCCAGACAACCAATGACAGGACAAGAGGATGCAGTCCTAATCTGCACCAGGGAAGGTCTGGGTTGGATATTAGGAGGAACTTCTCCACAGAAAGAGTGATTAGACTTTGGAATGGGCTGCCCAGGGAGGTCATGGAGTTATCATCCCTGGAGGTGTTTAAGGAAAGAACGGATGTGGCATTCGGTGCCATGGTGGTGCCGCTTGGTCATAGGTTGCACTTGATCTTTTCTAACCTACTTGCCTGTGATTCTGTGAAAAACAGCTGTCCCTCCACCTCAGGTTGGTCTGAAATAGTATTTTATCCTCTTCCACATAATAAATGTCCCATCTCTCTGGGACAGCCAGAATTGGCCTTACTTGTGGTAAGGCTGAAAAATTACTTAAATTTTCCTTCCAATTTTTCCAAAAATATCAACTGTTTCAGAGTAGGACTACTGCTTCAGAACATCTTAAGTTTATTTTAAAAATTCAGTAAAAGCTTCAACAAGAGTACTGCAGTAATTTTCTTATACCACCTTCCAGAGCTTTCCTGAACAGCTACATTTCTTAGCATATATGTGGACTTTCCAGTACACTTGAAAAGAGACCTGGTGCTTAAAGTTTTCAGAGGATCAATGCACATATCTTTGACCTTTAAAGCTTTTTCTTCTACATTTCCCAAACACCAAAAGTAATTCAAACTAGTAAAGCCAACGACAAAACTCCTCAGTTGCTGCAAAAATCACAGCATCTTCCATCCCTTAAGTGTAATTTTGGGAAGGCTTTTGAAATCAAATTCCTTTCATGCAGCACAGATTGGACTGTCGGGATCAGCATTCTGTTTTGTTTCAGCTCCTCTTCTTATAACCAAAAGAAGAAAGTGATTTGCTTTTGTAATCCTGGGAATTATTGATATTCTGAAGCACGGCTCAAGTGTTTTCCTTTGGAATCAGAAAAGAAACCAAAACAATTTTAGGGAAGATTTTCCTTTCTGTTTATTACAGTTGTGTCATTTGGGAGAGAAGGATGGGAAGAAAACAGGCATGGAAGTTGGAGAGGACCAGTGACTATAACTTACAACAATACAAACCCATCTTCTCCCTCTCCAGCAAGACAGCTTCTGTAAAAATCACATATGTCTTGGCACACCACTCCAAAGACAGTCTGACCTGGTGCTTATAGGCAGAGTATCTCTTGTGAGTCATTCAGGAAACATGATGGCCCTGGCCATATCCAGGTTCGTTTTAAGCTCCCTGAACACACCAGGGCAGGGATCAGGTGCCACGACAAAGACAAAAAGAAGCTGGGAATTGGAGACAGAAACCAAAGACATTGTGCTAACTTACGAATCCACTTCTCATCACCACTGTACAGCTTGGGTTGCCTTCTAATAAATTAAATACAGACAAGATACAAAATATATAGAAAGAGAATAAAGAGATACAGAAAGGCTTTCACCCAAGGAAAGATTAAATAAGCTCAAATTTCTTAAGCAGGAAGAAAAAGGACTGATGGATGAAGTTTATCAAATCAGGAGTGAGCAATGTGGTGAATGGAGGATTAGTACTTGCTGCTTTTCATAATGCAGGGATTCAGTATGAAGTGAAATAAAATCCCCAAACTAACCCAAACCAAAAAGTAACTTCATAAAAAAAGGTATAATCAGACTTGGGAACTCACTGCCAGGGGATGTTTTGGATGGCAAAAGGATAAATGGGTTCAAAAATGATCAGATGAATTGAAGGAAGAAAGGCTATTTGCTTTTAAGTACAAGTGTAGATGACAGCATGTGGCTCAGGAAGTCCTTTAATCTCTAGCTGACAAAAGCCAACAGGGAATCCTCAGGGAAATAAAATTAGAAAAAGAACAAATATACACTCATCAGTATATTATTCACTACTGGCCTCTGTCAGAGGCTGCTCCTAGATTCTTTATCAGTTTTCATATTCTTGTACTGGCACACACAGAAAGGGAACAAAGCTCTGTACCTCTTTTGGTTCTGGGAGATTCCTACAGAAATTCCATCTTGGCCTGGGGGTTCGTATAATTGATTTTAGTCCTGTTCATTCTAGCTGCATCCAGGAAACTGACATTTGAGAGATAAGAAACCAGATTAGTGGATAATGCAATTCATTTTGATGACCGTAAATTACCTGCTGTGTACATGTAACATCACTACAGCCCAACTACCTAAAGGACACACTGAAATTACAAGGTGTCCCACATTGTGTAATGCTCTTCTGAATCCAGAGGTCCCTTTACCCAACTTATTTCTGTAAAACACACCAAAAGGTCCAATCCAACTGAAAGAATAGACATCCCTATGGTACAAAGCAAGCAGAAATAATTGGTTTCTCTCCATTCGTCTACCTTGCCTTCTTCCTTTAAAATACCTCAAAGAATTCTATTATTTATTAGGAACAACCCAAGACCTGAAAAATCACGTTAGATTTTCTTTATTGCAGGCCACCTTCACCTAGTCTGTTCAGCAGAAGAAACATTTTGGTTAGTGTTTGCCATTCAACAGAGTGGTTCCTGGCAATACCAGCACAAAGCACGGAGTCCAACAACTCCAGTATCCTATCGCTGCTTTTAAAAGGGACTTTTTTGAGGGATTAGTTGTAATACCCTTACTATAAACATATCATTTGGTGAAGGTACTTGGAAGTACTGCCCTTTACAACAAGTATACTTTGAGTACAGTCTGATTATCATAGAATGGTTTGGGTTGGGAGAGACTTTAAAGACCACCTAGTTCCAAAACCCTTGTCACAGACAGGTTTCACTAGACCAGGTTGCTCAAAGCCCCATCCAGCCTTGAACAGTGCCAGGAAGGGGGCATCCACCACTTCTCTGGGTAATTATGTATCTTGATAACTCTAACAAAAGACTGAAAAGCTATTAAGCTGTGGGACAACACATCGCCCTCCACCCACCCAACAGACCTGTTATAGAGTCTCTGAATGGACTATAGGAACCTAAACTTGAAATTTTTAGTATGTTCCCCACATATTTTTTCTCTGAATGCCCACTGAATAACTTGGAGGAAGACACACGTATTGTGGTTTCCCATCTCTGCAGCAAAGTGAAATTCCCTTTGGTTAATCACCTGCTAACTGTAGAACATGGCACTTGCTTCAGAGTGAACCTTAACCAAAAGGCACACAGACACCACATATGTGTTAGGTTCACAGAACTCCACCACTGGAGATTTTTACTTTTGAAAATCCAAGGATTTTGTATTTATTTGCTTGAGAACAGGAACTGCTTCCTGCAGTTCTCTAAACATGCCCTCAGTTCACCCCAGCAGTTTTACCCGGSTACTTTTGACTGTGACACACAGGAGCACAGAACATTCACTTCCTTCTCTGGCTCGCTAAAATTCCCTGATTTCATCATGCACAGCTCGCTGTGACAGCCAGGATGCGACACAGGAAGCTGAGAAGCTCCCTTGTTAACGACAGCCAGAGGACAACTAGCTGCCTGGGAAATCACAACAAACACTTTAATTTATTCAAACAAGTTTTGCAAGCGGCTCCGCACGTGCGTGCGCGGAGAACACACGGATTTATCATGAAACCTGGGGTGACAGATAGAAGTGTTTGCTGCCACAGCTACAAACTTCTCCTAGAACATTGTGTTTCTAAACTTTTCATGTCACAAAAACGTGCTGAAATAGGGAATGCTCACCCCATCCAGCTTAACTTTTATTTGATTATGGGTTTTCAAACTATCCCAGGAATGAAAGTGCAGCACTAGAATCCTATTAGTCACTTCAATATCATAATTGCTCCATGTTACTTATATTGGACATACATTATGTCTGTTAATAAATCCTTCTAGAAATTAGAAGAATGACCTCAAGTGACATAATTCAGTACTCACCTGGAGGAAATAGCAATAACATCAGGAACCAAAATACTGAAATTAGGGCTGAGGAAACCTAAAGGTTGGGATGGGTTTGTTTGGTTGGGTTTTTTGTTGGTTTGTTGATTTTGTTGGGGTTTTTTTGTTCCCATTTAAACAACTTCAAACACATCTGCACAGTGCATGAGAAGAGCAGGAGGGAGTCTTGAGGTGTTCACCTTTAAAAAGCAAACTATCATCCACAGGAACCTCATGCAGAAATAACATTGGCTTGTGTTATTACCCTGCTACCTACTGCTGAGCAGCTCTGCTCATGTCTGCTCAGAGAAATCAGGGACAAAATCTCAGCAGCTTTTCTGGGAACATAGAGGGCCATATACAGCTCTTTATTCCTGGAAGGTAAAGTCCACCTCCGGAGGCGCTCCAAAGAGCATCTCTAAACACACCAGGCAACAAAACATTGCAGGGGCAGTTTCATTCATTCAGAGAGCTAACCAAGCCCCCTCCTCTCCCTAGCCTTCGGTTATACAGGAACAGGTGAGGACTTCCCACATTTCCTGCACAGGAACATGGAACGTCACTCAAATCTGTTCCCAGGGTAGGAGTGATGATGTCCAAAATAAAATCCCTGCACGTTAAAAGCTGTTACAAAACCATCAACATTCAAGTAACCCCAGAAGGCTGGCGTTACTCTGTATAACCAAGAGGAGCCACAAGCAATGTGGAAATTCCATCCTTAAGTCATTGACTGCGACATCCTCTGGCAGTTTTCATCACTGGTACCTCACGTCAGAAAAAGAAAAAATCTTTCATCTCACAGTGTGGCCTCTTTTATCGCTTGTTACTTGAACTCTTAAATGTACAGGTTTTTTCTGGTTCAGTGTGCAGCTGAAGGGCCAAGAGGGTTTTTTTCCTTTTAAGCAGATTTTAAAATTCTTCGGGGTTTTCCCCCCCAGTCTCCCCATCCAGCAACTGAATTATGTACCTGCAGTCAGAGCTGCCATGTGCCAGACATTGTCTTGCATGGGGCCAGTCTGCTCCATCACATGGCCATGTGGGTTGTGTCACCTCTCCTGAACAGATTCCTGGTGCTGCTGGTCCACTCTCTGTGACTGGGGACTGCTTGTTGGAAAATGCAGGACCTCATACAGCAGAAGTACAAACCATGAATGGGCTTCAGATCATCTCTCTGAGATCATATTCAGACCACCTTTCTAAGCTCCAGAGACAGACGTGTGAAGGCTTTAGACATGCAAGGCAGTGTTGAAGCATGAACAAACAGACCATGGTTGTTACATTCACTACATGAAATCACCCTTCTCCCACACAAATCTCTACTTTCTCCTGCCTCAGAATGCTCCTCATACTTTCAAACGGTTTCCTTTTTCACTCTGGCAGGAGCCACTAGTCCAAGACAGAAACGTACATTGTAACAAGGATCACTCTGCAAGAGGATGGATGAGGGAGAAAAAAAAGTAGGAAAGAATGCGTTCTCTCTCCTTACATGCATCACAACTCTTAAGCTTCTTTGCTCCACAACTGTTAAATCCAATTGTTTTGGTCCTTTTCCTTACCAGCAGAAGAGAGAATGAGACTTTGGAGCTTGTGGAAGACACTGATAACTCTGGTGGAGACCACAGAGCAAATCCACCTGCTGCCACGGTGACACAAGGGAGAGGGGAGGCTGCAGTCGCTACATGTGGGGAACATCCATCTCCAAACATGCTCCAGCCCTCAAAGAGTGAGGGCTGAAATGTGTCCTCCAGGTCAGCAAGGTCTGCCCATGCGCTCATGGCTTATCACTGCTCATTACCGCCCTGTGAAGGCAAACCAAACCACCTCCCCATCTGAGATTCTGCCTGTGACAAGCACCAGCAGGAAAGGCAGTCCTGCAACACCCACACAGCTTCTTTCCCATCTCCTGGAATGAGAGGAAAAATGTTACGCTTCAAAGAAGATATGGAGAAACAACAGAACAGACACTAGAGGAGAAGAAATAAACCCCTTCATGGAAATATAATTTATTCAGCATGCTAGAAAAACTGTGGCATAGTGACCAGGCCTTAAGAGATCACAGAAAAGGTATTCTTTATTGTAGGAAATAAATACTAACTAAAAAAGGGTAGAAAAAGCAATTTCTTATGTGGTCAACACAAGAAGCAGAATTTGCCCTTCCACTAACTTGCTACAGATCCCAAGAATAAAGGAGAGAGTGTCATTAGTTCAGAAAATGAACTGTGAAGTTTGGATAAATCAGAGGAAAGTTGGAAAATTCAGATAAAGTTGAAAATTCTGAGAAAACCAGATTAATCAAATGTGACAGCACAGGAAGAGAGACTTCCAATGGATGAGCTGGAGTGTCATGCAAACCCAATTTCTTAAAACCTCGTTGTTTTATCAGAAAAAGTTATGTTACTGTTCCATGAGCAGGTTGTATTTTCTGTGCTAATATTCCTGAAAGCGAGAGAGAAAAAAAACCCCAACACCTTCAGATGCTTATTAACTTCTGGACAAGTCAGGGTAGAGATTTTCAACATAAATTCCAAGTTCCAGTTCTGACTTGGTGCTAACTTACCATGGTACCTCTTTTGGGTTTTGTTCAAATGATTCCTTATACCATGAAAAGGAGTTAATGAGTGACTACCACCCTTTAAAAGCCTGAAAAGTGAATACAACCCAACTTGCTATGGGATGGGGAAAAGACAAAATTTTGTTTCTCCTGGTCCCATGGAAAGTTACCATTAACATCAGTGATACCCATATTTTTGTTAAAAAGTAGTATTTAAAATGAAATAGTTCAATCAAATATGAAACTCACCATTACTGAGAAGGATATTTTTAGTGATCTTTTGTTTGTGCTCAGTACATTACTAGCCAATATAACAGCATTACCTAAAATCAGAAGCAGCACGTTAAAAGGATGCCTGACAGGCAGTATTGCCTTTCAGCAGAAAAAAACCCCATCCAACCATAAAGGCCAGTAGAGGACAAAGATGAATAGAAAAGATAATTATGGATACCTGGCACACTCCCAAACTACAGAATCACTAGTGTAACTGGAAGGAATCTCCAACTCTTTACTGATGTTAGGTGAGCTTACATCCTAGTAAAAATAAAAAGCCACCAGCCATGGGAAAGAAAAGGATGATAACAGTAGACAACAAATGGCAACCTCAAAAAGGTTCCAGCTGGTGGCTGAACTTTTGTTCACTCTAGTCAAACCCCAGCATGAGTGACATGTGACCTCTTCAGCACACACACAACCTGAACAAGAACTCCTGCTCTTTTGGAGTTCACTCTGATGAAGTTAGAAGCAATGCCTCTTCCCTCCTCACCCCAGAAAAAACATCTACCTCAACACCCTAAGAGGAATTGATATGAGCCTGAAGAGCACTGGCCCTTTTGAGGCAGAGACAGTGGAACATCTTGGGATTTCCTGCCCGGCGTGTGCATTCCCACTGCAAAGCACTGAAATTCTTAGGGCTGTGAAACTGTGCCACCTATGTGATCTTTGAGATGGTTTTGGGGAGGGGGGTGTGTGATAATTCTGTTGCTGTGGTTTGGTTAAAGATGGTTTCCTGTGAGGCTGAGCCTTCTGCATATACGTTTCAAAAGAGAGGAGAAGAAAACCAAAAAAACCCAAAAAACTGACGAGCAAGCTAGACGCAAGCTTGGACTCTCCAGGAAACCACAAAATAACCCCTCTAAAAACTGCATGAAGTGCTATTTCTCTGCCTTTATCATCTTTTAAGGAGACGAGAATGGAGGAAGAACAGCTAGAGAGCTGAGCATGAAACCAGAGCTGAATACATGCTGAACAAATGTAGGCACAAAGGAAAGAACGACTGGGGAATGCCAMACCCTACTGAAGTCAGTGGGAACTTCAGCAGCAGCTTCATGGAGCTGGGGCCACACACAAGGATGAAAATCCTTCTAGACAGGAACAAAGACAGACACTGACTGTCAGCATTGGAGCCATGCATGGGAATGTCCCTGTTGAGATGAGCAAGCTACACATGAACGGTGTGCTGGAATTACCGAGCAGGTTTGAGTGACTGAGGGTTAGGCCACCACAACCAGACTGTGGCTGAGGGATGCTGTTATTTTAAGCAAGTCTTCTGCATAGCAGGGAAGACAAATGAGGTGTGGAAATTGCTAGTGGGATAGTATTTGTGCATCATTAGCCATACAAGCCATCACCGCAAGGGTTTGGAAGCCTCACGGTCAAGAGCAGAGGTTGACCTCAGCCCTGCCTGTAGCAGAGACGTTCTGTATCTGCTGCAGTTCAAAAGCTGTCACTGAGAAACACATACCTTGAAAATGTAACACAGGAGTAGGGCTCATCTGCTTAATTTGGTTTTAACACTTAAAACTGGGCAACATTTCAAAAAGAGATCAGCAAGAAAGGGAAAGCATTTACATCAGATTAATGGCTCTTAAATGACAATGAACTGACCTTTGTCGTGCCTCATAGTTCAAATTCATTTTCTAGCAGTGAAAAAACACAGAACGCTGCCTTTATTAGGCTGAACTCCAGCTTTAGATTAGACCTGCACTTCTGGAAACCACAGGCACCTAAAAAGCTTCAAATTATGGTTGTTCTACTAAGAATTAGAGCAGGATCCAAACGTAAAAATTGAGAGATATCAGTTGGTTTAAAGACCTTCATCTGACCAAGGCAGAACAGTGCTTTGCAGGAAATTATGAGAGAGATTTACCCCATAATTTTCAAAATATTAAGTGAGAAAAGCTCACTTAAATAATAAAATMAAAATATTARGTCAGAAAGTCCTCTGTAGCAGGTGACAGATCTATGCTGTAAGAAATGAAGAACAGAGCCTTTTCCAGTATAATTAACACATTTCTTAAACATCTGAATATTATAGTCTTTCAGTCAAGTGACTGCAGTTCCAAATAGATTCACATTTTGCATTTAAATCGCACGAAGTTTTTCTTTTAACTTTTTTTTATCCGCAACTGTATTAAGGATAGCAAAGTAAACTTTGCTTTTTTAAAAATATTTTGTTCCAAGTGAAACAATAAAGCTCTAGCAGAGAGAAGGAAAAGTACCTTTTCTTCTCATAACAGGAAAACCCTTCTTAGGAATAATGATTAGCCCATACTAACACAGACGCTGCTAACTTGATGGATGAGCAACTTCTGTGTTTCACTATTGCTACAAAATTATTTAGTCTGTGTTTAAATGGGTCTCTGGTTTGAACACAAAGAYGAATCCATTGATAAGATAGGGATGCTCCATGCTCTGACACTGACTGTACTGCTTTCAGCGAGTCATTTAACTCTGTTCACCCTCCTGTTGACCTTACGAATGTCATCCATGCCCTCAGCACCAATGTGTACATTAAAAGTGCACTCTAAGGACAAAATAATCTTATCAGACTACTTCTTTTTTGGTACTTGTTTACTAGCATGAACTACACTGAAAGGTTATTAGGGTTGCAAGTACTAGCATACTCCAAGTTAAGAAATGACTCTTCAGCAAAGCATCAGTTCAGCTCTTTCACACCCATGCTATGGCTGCATTTTTATAACCATATCCTCACCAGGAGACTCTTGCTTCACTGGAGGTGTAAGTACACTTAGGCTGGGGCAAGACTGTTGCAGTGGAGACACTGGTACACCAATCATTCTCCACATGGAGGCATGCTGCAAAGAAATAAGAAACACTAAGAAAAAAATCCCTCCTCCTTTCCTGGTACTCCCTGTCTTTCAACTCCTGAAATACAGGAGCTCTGTATTTGCCTCAGCTGAGGAAGAGCTGAACCGTGGCTGAAGCCCAGAGATATTGTGCCTGCAGCAGAGACGTCATCTGGGTTCGGGCTGCCTCTTTATTCCTTCAGTGTCCCACTGTGACTCAGGTCTACTTCCCATGGCACAGATATGCTCTCTGGCAGCTGTGCTTCCCTGGCCCCTGAGGGAGGATCTTAAGAGACAGGACAAAGCAGCAGCACTCTGAGGAGCAAGGCCCTTCCTCCGTGCTCCTCTGCAGGGACCAACGAGCCAGGTGGGATCAGAGGTACACTGCTGATGTATCCCACGTGCCAGACAGGAGTAGAGGTATGAGCTATGACACACACAGCTGATGCTCTGGGGGATCAGAGAATGCAGCGCAGCTCGGTGGATGACGCTGGCTTGGCAGTGGAGGGGGATAAAGTTTAACTTAGCAGTGGGTGTGGAAGGCTAAGTATGCACAAGATTGAAAGGAGCCAAAGCTTGCTTTGATAGATCTCAGTATTTAAAGTTACTTTGGACCAAATACTCTGTTACTGCAATTCAGTCACCATTAATGTACACTACAACTTGTCAGACCATGTTTTAAGGACCTTACAAGGGGGAAGAAGCCAAAAGTTTGATAAAATAGATGAAAAACATTACTCAAAGAAGACGAAAGGAAACAATGGTTTGCATGTAAAGCTTCATTGCCTGTACAGAACATGGGATGAACAGGTAGGGACAGAGCATTCATTACACCACAGATCAGAAAATGAACCCAAAACACTACTCTGGTAATCCTTAACAAGGGAAACAAGAAAAACCCCATAATTATGATTTCATCAAAACATACATGTCCTCAGATAAGTGGTAAGCTGAGGAAGTTACAGTAAGATATTCTTGTCCTGTCAAAGCATGTGAAAAGCTCTACTCCTTCTTGAAAAGGATTCCACTAATAACAGGCTTTTTCCATCTTCATGTCTGCCTAATGACAGGCTGCATGCAATAACATGACACAGCAAGGCACTCCATCCCAAGCTTTTACAGCTGCCATCAGACCCTGATCCACTTTATTGCAATGTTTTCACCACACCCAAGTCCCAAAAGACACACTCTGCTGGGTATAGGCAGGTACAGTACAGGAGAGAAAAAACTGAGCAATCTGTTCGCAGCAGCTGTATAGCCCAGGGACACAGCACAGATATAAGGAAGAGTCTCTCAAACTACGTAGAGTAAAATCCCCTCAAAGAGAAGTTCCTAACACACCTCAGACAATGAGCACATCGTAACTTCCACAGCTACGGAGAAGTGCTCAGGGGAAGTGCRCACTGAACTCCCAGCAATTGCTCTTGGATAGTTCCTCTTCAGACAGTCAGTTTAGGAGCTACCACAGCGTGGGTGGAATTCACCTGAAGAACCCTGGACACAAAAAAAAAATTACTTCTAATCATCAATAGCTGCATACATCTGAGTAGAGATGAGGATGTGGGAGAAGGGAACTGCAATCTTCCAGCTTCTGAGAAGAGGAGGAGGAAGTAGAGRACCAGTGCCAGCTGATTCCGCTCCCTTACATTGGAGAGGGGAAGAAAAAGCTTTCTTCCCTTCTTCCTCCTTGGGGACTAAATCTCAAATCCACTGTGAGACAGAGTCCAACATATGGAAAAACACTGAAGAAAAGCAAAATCTCTGTTATCACAGAGACAGCACACATGCGTGTGTTTGTGCAAGTGCATTAAGTAGGTGAAAGAATGTATTACAGTAAATAATCTAGAATTTAGAATATTTGAAAAGCATCATAAAGAGTGACCAATCCCTAAGAGGTAGATCATTCTACAAGTACACAAACCTGTGTCACAGAAGCTGAGTACAAAAGAGCTGGATTAGAAATGCCTGTATCTCTTACTGTGTGCTCGCTCACTCATTCCAGAAAGGGGTTAGGAAAGGTTTTTTCACAGGATTAACAGTACCCAGGAATTACATTCCTGACATTTCCTACACAAGTGGAGCACCTTCTTTGCTTCACAAAAAGATTAACATTATGACACCAGAACCCATTCCACATAAATGGAAAATTAAATAGTAGGCAGTGTCCCTACTCTTCTCATGACTCTCCTTCTCCCACCCTCCAGGTGTATCACATGAGGCATCCCTGAAGGGCCTGTACACAAACAAATGCAGCAAAACAGAAGAAACTGGAAGTCCGTGTGCAGGCACAAAGGTGTGATATTTTTAGGAGCTAAGATAGGGTGGGATAGTTTAATATAATTGCACTGCTGGGATGGATGGCTCTCCAGGAAGGTAAAAAGAGAAAACTGAGAGCTTGGGGCCATGTTCTTTGCGAAGAAGTGACCTGAATGTGCAGAGCTCTGCAAAGCAATAGGTGACAGTCTGATTGAAAGCTTAAGGGTCAGGATGAGAGAGCAGACCAACAAGCATAACAGCATGATGGGAGTCTGCTACAAGCCACGAAAACAAGGAGAAACTTGATGAAATCAGCTGTCATCAGCTGGGAGGAGAAGCCTTTTGACTGCAGGCCCTGTTTCTCTCAGCGATAGGGTAAGTGGACAGAACCTCAAGGTGTGCCAGGGAGGCTCAGGTTGGACATCAGGAAGAATTTCTTCACTGAAAGTATGGTTAAACATTGGAACAGGCTGCCCAGGGAGGTGGTGGAGTCACCATTTGTGGAAGTGTTCAAGACATGACTGGATATGGCACTTGGTGCTATGGTTTAGTTGATGGTGGTGTTCAGTCAAAGGTTGGACTCGATGATCTTGRAGGTCTTTTCCAACCTTAATGATTCTCTGATTCTCTCTGGGGGGTTTCACCATGGCAGTATCTGCCTGGGAAGGTAACAAGGAAGGGTGTAAGTAATCCAAGACAGCAACCCTGAAGGGCAACTTCTTCATAAAAGTCACAGACAAGTCAATTGGGAGAGGCACCCCCACTCAATCTGTTACTCATTAAAGAAGACGAACTAGTTAAAGCTAGTTAAAGTGACGGTGGATCACAGCCCTGGCTGCAGCAATCCTAAGAGGGTGATTTAAAGATCCTGAAAGAAGCGAGGTAGGCAAGTAGCAGAATAGAGATCTTACACTTCAGAAGAGCAGATCTAGCTTGTTCAGGGAACTGGCAGGCAGGATCCCCACTGGAAGCCAAGGCAAAGGGACCTAGGAGGCCAGCTGATCTCCAAGAACAACCACTTAAAGCAGAACAGATCGTTCTGATGTTCAGGAAGTCAAGCAGATGTGGCAGGGGGCCAGCTCTGCCCAAGGGGGAATTCCTGACTGAGCTCAAACACTAAAAGGAAGTCTAGGGGAGGTGGAAGTGGGGACAGGCTACTTAGAAGGAATATGGAGACAATKCCTGAACACATAGGAAGGCAGGAAAATAAAATCTTGGCTGGAGTTGAMACATGGAAGGTGTGCACAATGCAAGAAGAAGTATTTCAGCAGCAAGGAGAATGTTGGTCCATGGACAAAGGGCACAAGAAACCCAACAAGGTATAAAACATCTACTTGGCTGGAAAAGTCTGCCCTCAGTCCTCCCTGGAAGCACTGGCAGGGTCTGTGCCAATGAAGCATTACCCAGAGTACAGAARAAGTGGATTAGGGGCCACTTCAGCAAATGAAGCATCATAAAAGGTAGCAGGAGGCTGGACTAGATAACCTGTGAAGGTCCCTTCTAACCCAAATTAGTTGTGATTAAAATTCCCAGAGATCACCCCAAACTCTTTTGCTATCTTAAGAAAAAACAAGGTAGAAGTGTCATCTCAGTCTATCATCTTAACCACAGCTATGCCAAAGCTAAAAAACTGCTGTATTTGAAGACAGAAGACATAATATAACAATGCATACCCAAAATGGTGATTTTAATTTCACTAACAGTTCTTATCCACATACACTACTCTGTCAGATGCTGACATTTCTAGAGTTATGTTGTCAGACATCAATGTCCCAGGTGAGAACAAGATGGAGCCAAACATAGTGCTGCCTTCTAAACCRTATCAGAAAAGCTGTTGACATCATTGTTTCCCCCATTACCAAGGGGTTGACATCAGAGATTTGGTGGCTGAAGTTTAATTCTATAATACTCTAATATTAAAAAGTCCCCAAGCCCTTAGAGCGAGTCCATTGCTACAGCAGTACAGTAAACTCATTCAGGATGAAAAAGGCAGTAATTTCCGTGTGGAAGATAACTTACGCTGCTGTGTTTGTGTTTGCTAACTTCTTCAAGAGTATCCAAGCTCCCTTTAAGTCTGGTCTGGACGATGCAATTGCTAATGAATTAAGAAATCTTTTCCAGAGGTCATCAGCATCCTGCTGCATTGTCAAGTGGTGGTATTTTGATGTAATATCAAAGCAACCATTAGAGCAAAATGAAGAGAGAAAGCCCCTACAGGGGCACCTTCCTGTGGAGCACACTAATAACCAGTTTGAAGGAAAAATACACACAGGTATATTAACTCTGTGAAGAGAAAAAAACAGACAAATATTAGGAAAATAAGTAAAACATGAGTATCATCAGTTCTCTCTAAAGGTCCCTTCACTGAACTATCAGCCAGGCAACTTTTTTTACATGTTCCAAACTCATTGTTATGTTGCAATCACAGAAAGCCACATTTTAATTATAATTTTTAAATGAAGCAAGGTCAAGCACTAAGGCAAGGCTGCTGCAACAATCAAATACCAACTACACACTTAGTCCCAGTGCTGCAGCAAGAGGCAGCTGACCAGTAACAGCCTGTGCCTTCAGACAATAGAAGCTTTTGAAGTTCAAGCCTTTTTCAGACCCTTCTTAGAAGCTGAAACATTCTCGGCCGAGTACATGCACTCATAGATGTTTGCTTTAATGAACTGAAAGTGTCAACTTCCCATTGGTGCGTCAGATGGACTTTTTCTCATGCAGTGGAAACAATTGTCTAGGCAGCACTTGCGTGGGGCTGAAGACACCACTGAGCTGCTAAAGTACCTTTTATAATAAATTTGAAACTATGAGGAGAGACCATTCATTCTTTACCTCTGAATCAGGAAGTCCAGTCATTCAAGCAATCACCAGCTCCTGTAGCAGCACACATAACATTCACACCATCCCCACCACTCCTCCTCCGAACATTAACTCACAAAAAGCCAGAGGCTTCCTCAAGCCCATCAGGAAAAACAGTAGGGGCTTTTTGCAGGTGCAGTTTATGGTACTCTAAGGTCAACAGCTAATTTCAGCTAGGGAAAGCCCATTGCCATTTATTTATTATTTCCTTAATGTAACTTATACAGAGTGAGTAGGTTGTAAAGGGAAAGGCCTGACACAGCTATGATGCAGCCAAAATGAAACAAGGCTCCTCATCAACAAAGCCACCCTGACACAGTATTAACAAACTTATCTCGTCACATGCCAGGCTAACACAATATTCCACCACAAACAAACACTACTGTTGCAATGCTCACAGCATTACCGTCACAGAGTGGAAAAATCTGCCACAAGAACATGATCTCTAGGCTGATGGAAGCCAGGTGCTTCACAATGGCAATGCTGTTTTGTTTCGCTTTGAAACTCTTGAAATGCATAGGTTAATCCCCACTCCTTCCCCAGAATTTGCTTAGAAGCCATAAATGAGCTTTCTGTCTCTATTGGTAAAAACAAAGACATGAAAGATGAGTCTAAAGGCTAGAAAGTAAATGAACAATAATAAGAAACAGAAGGCCAATTTATTACAACCAATAAATCAAAGAACCAATAAAATCCAAAAATCTCTGCATTGCCCAGAGATGTTTTACTCTTCATCCTAAAAGGTTTTCAAGGCCAAAACAGATAAAGACCAGAGTAACCTGATCTCCTCTCAAAGCTGACCCTGCTTAGACCAGGAGCTGGACTAGAGAATTTCCCAAATCCCTTTTGCCCTGTTCTGTTATTCTGTTTTGTATTCCTGCTATGCAGCCTTTCTGGGTTCAGCCTCTGACTAGAGAGACTGAATCTCTTCAAGCCTGGCAACACAGACATGCTCATGTGTAGCCTTCAAAAYGAAAACTCCCCTTGCAGGCTTTCCAGCCTTAAAGTATTCAAGTGAGAAAGTCATTAACCCTCTAGCCCAATAAAATCGAACCATCAACTCCACGATCATCTATTGCCAGGTGGTGCAGCAGCTTTGAGAGCACAGCAGAGAGCTGGGCAACAGCCSTTGAAACAGCACAGGGAGAGTGCTRGAGAGCATCTAGAAGRATGGCCAGGCTGTAACGTGTGCTGGACTTCACCACCCTGCCAGATTTCAGGGCTCACTGGAAACCACAATCCCCGTGAAGTTTGCAGCTCACACATCACATCTGGTGTTGAGCTGATGTACCAGCACAGCAGGCAGGGTGGTGGGGGGGTGGCATCTTGCAACTGGTGTGACCTCGGCCTGCCTCTTTGAAGTGCCAAACTAGACTGAGTCATACAGAATCAAAATCTGAGAGGGAAGCCAAAACCTCTGCCTGTTTCCTGATTACTGGTGGCCAGCCCTCTGCTGGGTTYGGATCTTCCCCGACTGCCACCTCGTGTCTTCCAAAAGCACTGCCAGCGGGAGCAGGATGCTACCCCAAGGCTTCCCTCTAGAGCTATCAGTCTTTACTCTGCTAAACATTCATTTTCTCAACCAACACAGGGAGAAGTTCAGTTAAAATTCCAGCCAACTCGTAAAACGAATCTCTGTTTGTCACTTGTTTTTCTTACCAGTTCCTGGCTTGCAGCACCCCAGGCTAATTGCCTTAATGAGTCAGATAGAACTCTCTTTGAGGCTCCATTGGTTGTCCCATTTATTTTGACACGAATAGTATCAAACTACATTTGCACCTTCATTGTTACCTGAAAATTCTCCACTTCCCCCACCCCCCCACCCCACCCACGACAGTGCAGCAGCTAAGTTCTGCTCAAAAAAACTCATCTGTCCTTTGAGGTATGTCCACTGAGACACCATGCATGACGTACCAGGGACAAAGAACCGGAAATTATTTAAAATTTGGATAATATTTAAGACATTCCTGATGCTAATCCCTAAACATCTAGTGTTGGCAATGGACAGCAGTGGAAGATTACAGTGAACATAAAACAGGAAGCTCACTTGGCCACAAAGCACAAACTTCTGTACCGGCCACACGACTCTCACTTACAAGCAGAGCATTTCCATTCCTGGGTACCCTCGCTAAYAAGGGACTGCCAGAATGCCATCATAAAAGGGAGCAGGAGTGTTTCAGTGACTCATTCTAGAGGGAAAGCAGGACTTAATGTCCACACTCCAAAAGGACAAGAACCATACAAATTATTTTTGTTTCCAGCTGGTGAAATTCTGATGTAGTATGTTTTGAAATCTGGGTTTCCAATGTAACCAAGCTTCTGCCCTGGTTACACAGAAAAAGGCAAACCAAATTGCACCTAGGTGAACGTTACTCTGAAAAGGCACTTTAATCTTCCAGGTTAAACTTTGGGTCTCATCACCACTAAAAAGTTAGACCTTTTGCAACCCTTGCAAAGTCCACTTCAGCTGAAACACAGCAACTGATATGACTGACTCTTCTGCACAGATAATGGCAACTCTGAAGTGATCTAAAAGCATCAGACACTCCTTACAAAAATCTAGCATCCAACATCCTGTCTTGTTGGTTATAGGGAAGATTATTTTCTCATCTGAAGACCAAGACACTGGAAAGCTGATTATTTAGGTTTTTTTTCATTTGTCAAATTTCATAGTGAATTCTCATGAAAAGCTTTAAGAGCCAACTTTTCATCCTATCAGAAGTTATCCCACCAGACCAAGATGCTAAAACATACTCAGCCAAGCTTTTCACATAGACCTGGTCTCCTTCCTCTGTGTTTGTACATATCATTTCAGCTCCCTCTACACTTCTCAGCAGGAAATGGCATGTAGTAGCTGAATTAGCTGAACCCATTCTGAGCTGATCATTGGAAATTAGCTCACTCCCATGCAAATAAGTACATCTGCTRTGAGACAAGGATCCTCACTCAATGCAAAACTTGCTGCTGCTGCTGAAAGCTCTCAGTTTCTTTCTATTAGCAAAAGTAAAGTGAACCAAGTAAGTCATGTGCTTTCCTGGAAATTCATTTCTAGTGGGTAGAAACCATTGCCATTTTACACAGTCCACAATCACTACTGCAGATTGCATTTATACCATAGCTGAACTACATGAKGTCTTTCACATTGAGACTTTCTTGAGCATTAAACGTGTAAGCCAGATGATTCACTCCCTCATACATCAGATGGTGATACTGCACCAGGTAGCCAGTCCATGCAATACTGATCTTAAAATACAACCTACACCATTAATTAGCATTTAATGTTACCATCACCTCACTTATTAGTTTCTGCTAAACTTCTACATGACACCTTCCAGATGAAAATTCCCCCCATCAGCCTGTTTCATGCTCTAAGGACCAAGCATCCTGCAAGGGTATAAAAGAAATATTTAATAATAACTGTCATATTTCAGAAGTACAAAAGTGATACTTGGTTTTAGGGTCACTTCACAGTTCCTATTCCAACCAAGAAATGTGGTCATGTGAGACGGAAAACAGCAACCAGATTAAACTGATACCCTGATATGGTAGAACAAAAGACTGATTTCCTAAAGCCAGGAGCAAGAGATAAGCCCAATCCATAGAGAACTGAGCACTAATCTGGCCACAGCCGTGAGGTACATGCTTCTTGATTTATGGGAATTTACCAAAACACATTACTACAGACCAGGGAATCCACAGCTCCTATATCCATCCCAGTGACTGCCTCCTCCAGCAAAGGACATGCTGTTACCGTGGCAGGAATGAATGAGTGAAAACAGAAACACCAGACCCCTCCTCTTTCTCTCATCCAATGCTGTTTAGAGAACAACAAGGAGTTTTATTCTGTTCTGACCCCAAAAAGGTTACTCACAACAGGGTCTGACTACAGCACAGGGCACTCTGTCACTTGCCAGTGATGCCACTGTCAACACACGGTAAGAAACGCTACARCCTGATGCTGGCACTTCAGGAATGCATGAAATAACACTTTAATTGAACAAATTAAGCCCCATAGTATTAATTCTGAAGCTCTTCTGTCAAAAAGCCTGAGGAGAACATTATTGCTTACACAGCCCAATTCTCCTCAGGTATTTCCAGGAAACCTCAGCCACAAGGTCTGTAGGAGCAAGAAAGATTGATGTGACAGTCTGGAACGTGGTGAAGAAGAGATGAAGAAGAGAACATATAGTACAAAATCCACCACAAAGCAAGAGTATAATGCTTCACAGTGCTTCTCCTCTTTTTTATCCAGTGACAGATCTTGTCTAAATACTCATGACATAAGACAGGCTTGTAATTCAGCCACAGACTTAGATCTCTGAATGTCAGGGTTCAGTTTCCAACTCCATTTCAGAGGTGCACTGAGCTGAGGTAACTCTGAGGCAAAGCTGTTTCATCTCTGTGCTGATGCTTCTGTAAAATGGAGTCAAGTCGTAGTTGCATCATGCCTTTCCTGCCTCGCCTATTGCAGATGTATGTCAATGTGGGACACCAGTGTCAGCTTGGAGACATCTTTACCATAGTTCAGATCCTCATCAATAATCCCCTGAGGAAAGACCAATTCTCAGTCTGAGTGTGACAGCAGTGATGAGCTACTGAATTGCACGGACAACAGTGAACCAGAAATACCATCAGCTGGTTAGGGCAAAAACCATTTAAGAAAGTGATTAAATTAGAGTCCTTCACCAAAAGAAAGTAACACATTTCCAAAGAGTCAACGACACAAAACCTTGGATCAAAATTTACAACAATCTTTTCTACATGCTTTACAAATCAAGTTAAAATGCAAAAAGGAATTGTTGAAAACCTTAGGATGAAGAAATCTTTCTTTTAAAGCAAAATAGCTATTTTTTCCCTTCTTCATTCACCCTCAGCTACCTAATTTCAGTTATCATTCAAGATACAACAGTTATTAGTTGTAGTTACAGAAGCTGTGCAGAGCACACCACTTGCTCAACATGGCCATGAAAAGGCACATCTTATAAAGTTTAGGTCTATGAAATGCTACCACAACACAAAAAAAAATATTGAAGAGGAAGTAGGTCATCTCTATGCAATGATTAAGCCTTACACAGTTAAAACAATGTTACCTTTAAGACCAACACTATTTTAGATCATTACACATTAAAACAGGTCATCCGTATTTACACATGTAACCAAAGTAACATGCTTTATTTTCATAGTTATGCTGCATTATCTTCTGCAATCTAACACACAGAATGCATTCCAGGCTATACCCAAAAAGAATTAGGTTTTGTGGTGGTGTTTTTTTTTTCCTTGCAGTCATTTCAAAACACTATCACTTCCACAATTTCTCAACCAGCTGCACTGTTTCCTCATTGGGTGACTTTTGTTTGGGTGATTCTGTATTACGGCAACATTCGAGATTGCTTAGGTTGCCAACAGCTAAACACAATGAAGTGTTAATTGACATCAAAACCAAACCCAAAGTATAGATGATAATCTCCCAGTCTAAATACGTAAGAGGTGCTGGTTTTATTTTTTTTTAAAGAAACTGTGCAATAAACAAAGTCAGCCAGCCAGCCTGGAGACTACAATCTGCAACTGTATTTGGGTTCCAACTGGTTTTAATAAATGCTTCACCCACAACATCAGACCATGTCATGGTGATATACTGCTGGTATGAGAAAAGGGAACTGGCAGCAGGTCATGCCAGACCTTCTCTCTCCCTACAATACATCATTTAGAGGATTCCAACCCAAGGACAAACATACCTTTGTATGGAAATCACTTCAACATTTTAAGACTTCTCTTCCATGTTTATTCTATTTGTATGCATCCTACAGATCAGCATGTCCTAGTCCAAGGCACTGCCAAAATCTACGTCTCTGCTAGTGCCTAATCCTTTCAAGGCCCTGACTCCTACACCTAAGATGTTCCGAGGCATGTAGAGATGACACTCCTGTTGCACAAGTGTAGATTAGTGTTCAAAAAGGCATCTGCGTGAAGAAAGAGGAAAAAAAAAAAATCAGGCTATGCTGGTTAACAGTAACAAAAACAAGACACAAAGTTCAGACCAAAGGAGAACATGYCAACTCTCTCCAGTAACTCAGCTCTGACCAATCTGGATCAACCAATTGTTAAGATGGGCTGAAAATGGATTTCAGAAGAGCAGTTACAATAATGATCACAATTTGTGGTCTCTGAGTAAACTTAAATGAAGAAATATTTTGGAAGAGATTAACAGTCCTGATGTGGCAAGATGACTCTCTCTCACTTCGCATAATCAGAACGCTGACCTGCTTAGTTCTTGCATTTCCACTCACCTCCCTATCTAGGATTACATCCCCAGCTGTAGCTCAGCAAAAAATTTAATAAATGTCTGAAACCTCTTATGACTTTATACATGCATTTACGTAACTCTTTCACCAGTTTTCAACTACCTATTATGCTCTTGTACCACTTAAAAAAGCAGCAAAAGACAGTACRGAGAAGCTGAGTGATGTACTTAGAACTTTCTCTGACAGGCTGTTCAATGAACCACTTTGCTGCATGTTAAACAAAAGCTCTCATTAATAAAGAGCATCACATAACATATTTAAGCCTTTTACCTTGCAATTCTATTCTTACCCATTCCGTTTATTAAGCCAGCTCCTCCCAGAACTACACTTGAATACTGCAGGCAGTCCCATAATTTGTTATTACTGTTATTATTATTTTAACCACACCACCCCCCGCCCCCCGTAAATACACAACTTCATGCCTTTTGACTCAAGGAGCATAACTCACTATACAGAAAGGATAGGATTTTCTGCAAGACTGCCTTCAGAAAGCTTCCCCACCTGGARAAATATGTAAGTATGACCAATGTAAATGACAAAAAGGCTCACAGGCAGCTGGGGGGAATGAATAAAAGAAACAATTTCACTTTAGACCACAAAATGGCTTGGCCAAGTGACATGCACCACAATTACATTACTGAAAAGGTTCATTAATTCTTCAAATGGACTTTTCAAACATGCACTCGGTCTGAGAAGGAGAGAGACATCACCTTTTAAAGCTTTTAAGACAGACTGATGGCACAGAAAAGGTAGAAGGCCCATATAAGACAAATGCTAGCAAACTGCATTTTCTTTAGTCTCTTAAAATGGAAGTGTTTTTACTTGCTAACTAGAAGACAAAAACTATGTCTGCAGACTGTTACAGAAAGTAAGAGTACACCCAATTAAGAAATCTCAGAGATGACCTTGCATGAGAGGATAAAGGCAACAGTATTGTTGCTACATTAGGTACTAGGCTACACTGTCCCCGTCTCACTCTCAAATAAGCCTAGCAAGCACATCTTTCAGTCAGCAAGACTGCACAACTATGGCTCTGCTTCCAGCCTCAAGATTTCACTCACAAAAGCAAAGAGTTCACAGCCTGATACAAACAACATATGTAAGTGAAGAGGCTGCTGTAATGCTACTTAAAACTTGTCTTTCCCTGTTATTCTGTTAAGATTGTCCCAAGAGGACCCCTTTTGCAAGCTTGTTATGTCTAATTTGCCCTCAATACAAAACAAACCAACCAAAAAACCATGAAAACTTCAATTTAACTGCCTTTAGCAATACTGTAGAATTTATTTACTGGTTAAGCAATAGTTGGACAAAAACTTGCACAAGGTCTTAAAGACAGACTGTATGAAACAAGGTATGTATGGCCAAATATCTGACTTCAAGWGACCTGATTCCTGTGTTTTATCCCTTTTGAAAGAAGAGGGCTTTGTTGATTATGTATTTCCAGCTGAACCACTCTCCCATGAGCTTACACAGATGAGTGGATTGAAGTATGAAGTCTGTTGAAGCAACAGCAGGCAGCAATACACTCATCTGGTCTGATGAGTTTGGTATTGCAGCTTTTCTACTCCAAACCCCTGGATTCAAATCCTGTATTTCAGTCACAAGCAAAACAACCTTGGACAACATCCTTGTTGCTTGCATGTGACTCCCCTGTTCCCCCTAAACCAGCACAAGCCATTGTAGCAATTTCATCTGAGTGAACGGGCTGTTTAAGGGAAACCAGAATAGGAAAACAAGTCCAGACATCTCTCCCTTAGAAAAATCAACCTTGTATAAGYTAGTTGAGTGACATACTTCATGTGGAATGCATGCTAATTTATGCAGTATCAGTGGCAAACATTTCTGAGTACATCGGTATAGATTTTTATTTATTCCTCCATTTAATACTACATGTCTCTTTCTTCACAGATATTGAACCTGCCCACTGCCTCCTCTCTTCATTGATGGCAAGCTGGACATAAGTATTATTTACAGCAAAAATATTACCTTGTCACGTGTTCCTTGCCAGTTAATGAATGTAAATTGTCAGCTTATGGGTATTACAGCATTGTCAAGGAGATGTTTGTTCTGCTTTTCTGCTCAGCTTCCAGAAAAAATGGTCAAGAAAATGAAGGTCAAGAGTTGGTATGAGATTCCTRAATGCTCTGGCAGAGGTTGGTCTTTGGGCAATTTCTAGAAAAGAAGTGTCCAGCAGATCYCCCTTGACACATTGCATCTGTGCAGATCTGTGGACTGCTGTACTTCTGCAACACAGACATACTGGAAGGAAAATATAGGTTAAACAAACATCCAGACTACACACCCTCTGCTCTCCTGGCAACTCTGCCCAAGGAGGCATTAACAACAGCAAAAAGACTGTGTATTTYGGGTGAAAGAGCAATGTTAAAGGCTGCGGACTTATGACTGAAGTGTGAAAATATGCCTCAAGCCATTCTAAAATGAGACATTTAAATTAGTAGAAGGTTTAAAAAAATCTTTGAGAAAAACTTATCAGAGAAGACACAATCAATACAACCCTTTTGGTTTTTGACAGAGATAGAAATTGGACACCATCCATTTTAAAATCCCATTTGTACTTATCTATATCAGCAAACCACTAAAAATCTCAGTAGTAGTTACAGGAAAACATAGGTTTACCTGGCATGTTTTTCAACAGTATACAGAGATCCAGAGCGCATCAATAAGTTTCTTTCACATCTCTAAGTACTGAGCTGGGAGAGGCTCCACTGCCCAGCTAAAAGCAGCAGCAAAGCTGAAACTAAATACACAGACCTGTGAAGAACAGAAATGAGGCCCAAAGGGTTGGCATTGTTACTTCCTCATTCAGTGGGGAAAACAGAAGAGAAAAACATCTTCCTTTCAATGACAGTTCACTTACATCAGGTGCTTGTAGCAGCAGGACAAAATACAACATTTTTATGATTATTTAACATTTTCAGTAAATGATGAATATGGTAACAGCTGACAGCCAAGTTGCTGGCCATTRGGAAGGCACTTCAAATTTGGAAAACTTGAATTTTTTTAAAAAGACATTTCTGATGGACAGGAAGAAGAAAGAAGACATCCCAAATCAACAGTCCTGTGACTTCACTTCAGAGAATTCCCCTATCAAAGGCACCAGTCTTCATATTTCCTGRAGGTTTAAATAGAAAGAGCCAAAGACAACAAAGGTACCACACACCTTTCTTGCTCAGATGTATGTTACAACAGACTAAGCAGAGATTTTTTTTCTTTTTTTTTTTTTAAATAGCTTCTGCAATTGCAAGTTGCACACCTCTTCATTTGTACTGGGAGACATGTGAAACTGTGAATATTAGTGTAAATATTTAGTCCAGTAACCATTAAATTTCTCCAGTATGATACAACAGAATCCATACTAAAACGAAGGCAAACTAATCTTTCTCTGAAACAGAAAGCAACTTGCAAAGTCTTTTTGAACAGCAGCGAGSACAACAAACGCCTACACACTCAACAGTCACTATGTGAATTAATTTTTAACACATGAATCTTCTTCTGAGCCTATGGTGAGATTTGTGTTTGCCAGCATGCTGAACCTCAGCTACACAGTTTTAGATACCAATGATGCCACACCAAAAAGACATGCTGAAGACTTCTGAACTCTCACTTACATTACCTCAGGAAGCAGCAGTAGGGAATACCAAGCAGAGAGAAGATATCTCTGTTTCATAGTTGTCCTAGAGCATCCAAAATCAACACTGTTCAAGACACACAATTTGTGCATYCTTCCATTAAGGAAATTCCTGACAGTACCACACCCTCAGATTTAGCAGCACTGGTATCAGCAGACAGGCATAAATAGATTTGCCACCAGTCAACTCCAGAACTTAGATATCCATCTTTCTATAGAGGCTAAAGTGAGTAAGGAATAGGGGGATAAGCTACCCTACAGCTATCAAAGCAGGCCACTCTCAAAGTTGGAATTATTCCCTGTTCCAGCTCTCATGAGAACTCTAACTTCCTCCRTCATGATGTATTATTTACAGAGATCTCCTCCACTCAAAGTCAGCTTTGAATGTATTCTATATGAACTACACAAATACCAGTGTAGAACATTTATGCTTCCAATAGGTTGTACCTCAAGAGACTTCACATAGCTACTTATTTAATTTAGGCACTAAGAAACAAGCTCGTAATTCAGCAWATCCTTAATAAAACCATTTAATGAATGGAGTAACAGTAACTAACTCATTTGCCCAAGGGCACAAAGTGGTAGAATTAAAGCCAGTGCTTTTCATAGACTCATGAAATCACTTAGGTTGGAAAAGACCTCTGAGATCATCAAGTTGAACCTTGATCCAATCACTGCCATGTTACCACTAAACCATGTTCCCAAGTACCACACTCACATATTTTTTAAACACTTCAGACACAGTAATTCTACCACCTCCCCAGGCAGCCTATTTCAATGCCTGACCACCCTTTCAGTGAAGAAATTTTTCCTAGTATTGAACCTAAACTCCYTCCCAGCACAACTTGAGGCCATTTCCTTGTATCCTGTCACTTGTTACCTGGGAAAACAGACCAACCGCCACCTGGCTACCACCTCCCTAAATCTCCTGGCTAAACCATGCTTATCTTCACTTAACTATGAAATTATTATAAAAAACTATGATTTGCCTTTAACTTCTTGTCAAAGTGCAACAACAGCAGCCCCATGGAGACTCATTCTTTGTGCCTTCTGTATAGTGTGTGGGAGCACATCACACGTACCAATACACCACGATGGAGAACACAGCAATTATCTCTGAAGGATATTACAAATATATGCGTACATTCCTCAAATGCAACACGTACTACTTCTGTTGTCTTCAGCCAGGATTTCAAAATAAAGAGAAGCATATTCACATATCACTCTTTGAACTGCTTTGTTAGTAGAGAATAAAGCCGACTTTCTTACCCAATTCCTAGTGAAAACAAATGCTATGAGTCTTCTAGCACCATTAAAAATCTCGGTACTTTCAAAACATTCAAACTCTAGAGAAGCTAGGATCTGCCACCAATATTCACCCATGGGACATCAAAGAGATCTTCCACCCCATGTCTCTATTTGTTGAGATCCTTGACATAGTGATGACATGCACTGCCATCTTGTGTTATGGTTGAGAACTGAAAAAGTCTGAGAAGYTGGGTTTCACACAAACATCCAGCTTCCGCTTTTTAACAGCAATTTTTCCCCAGCCACTGTTCCACATGAGAAGCCTCTCCAGTCATATGTGTGTGTGTGTGTATGACTAAGATCTAACTCAGGCTGCAGCAAATGCAAGCCTCCACGACGCCAAGAAAAAAGTTCATTCTTTTCCACTAACTGATGCAGGCGTTTCCAAGAGTACATAGTTTTGCAGTTTTGCAGGAACAGCTGGTGCTAAGTGGCATACATATTAACTTTTAGGTTTGAGTTGGTATTCCACTAGCACAAGCAAATAAATCCAYTGACAAACACTGTATTGACAAAAAAAGTGAGGCTAAGATATTAATCCCTTCCTCAACTTCAATCTGAAGCAGAATAATAGAAGTTGTCCCTTTTATGTCCCTGAACTATATTTTGAAAACAGGTATTGTTCTCAAAAATCTCSTCTACAAGAGGAGATTAAGGGTTCATCTACCTACAATGGCTGGGTATAAACCGAGCAACTATATTCTGTACCAGCAGCACACACTGGGATAGGAGCTCCAGAACAAAAGAGAGGGATGTGAAGTTGTAGATATTTCAGTGGTCTGTAGCCAACCCAATCCTGCTATATCCATGCCTCAAAGAGGACATGAAAGCAATCATCTGTTAAAGTTTCTCAAGCCCAAAGCCGAGTGTAATTACGTTGTGTCTTGCAATTCAGTCCCAAGCCCAGGGRGTGGATCACAGAAAAATGTGTTAACAAGTAGAAGAAAGAAAACTGTGGAACAGTTCTGGAAAAGGACATTAACGGGCTTTGAAGCTGTATTGTACTTTTAAATATGTGCTGAGTGGAAGATCCGTTTTCTTAAAAATTCAAAAAAAAAAAAAAGGAAGCCTGCCTTACAATTTGGGTATGGTCATCTAAAAGTAAAAGAGCTTCTGTTGTCTCTATTCTGTATCAGTATCAGAAAACTTCTACAAGTGCACTATCTTTACACAGCTCAAACTCCTAAATTACTCATCTTCTTCCTCACTGGGCAAATTGTGCAACTGTAAAACATTACTATATTGTTAATCATTGACATGACAGTAGCATTGAACCTACCAACTTCACTTCTGCACTGACATTAAATTGGAAATTTTTGTATTACTTTGTTTCTCACAAATTATCCATTGACATATAAACATTACGGTAATTCACAGAAACTTCGTTCCAGGATTCAGGGGGAGTCCTTCCTGCTCTAGCAGATAGAAGCTTTTCCTATCATGTGAGTTGGTAAACAAAGAATATGCTAATTACTCTTCACTGACCAATTTTCACACAAGCTGAAATTCAGTTTACAAAATTTTTTTTTGTATTTTTCTCTCTTCCCCTTCCCCAYCCAAGCAGAAAAAAGCAAGACTCAAGTCATCTGCCATACTAATGTATTCCATCTTTCAAAAAGAAAGACATGATTTTAATATTACTTAACAATATGTTAAAAAAGTAGCCAGTTAGGCTTCAGTGTTAATACAATTATACACTCTATAACAGATTTGATAGTGTGAGTACTGTTCTTTTTTAAATTTTCTCATTCTGCAAGTATTCTTACACAAGCTGGCTACAAGTCAGGAAGAAAAAAATCAAAACACAAATAGCGTAACTTGTACACTCTTAAACAGTAGATTGTGAAAGAACTGAGGGAATACTTGTCCCATAAGAGCCTCTTTTTCATGAAGTCATGTCAGGAGAATTCTGGAGCAGATGAAAGCACAACTGACTAGGTCCATTCCTTTGTCAGGAGTCAGAATGACAAAACATAGCTAGATGCAGAAGTGACAGGAGCCACTGCAGATGATGCAACCTAGTATTTTGGCCTCCACCCAAGCCTAAGCAATTTAAAGTCTTTGAGGCCAAGGCATTCAGAAGGAGATGGAAAAGAGCTATTGTTCCAACTCCAACGGCATACAGCTACAATCAAGTAAGTCTCACTCACAGACTACAAGCACACAAGCTAACAAATTCAGGTAGAAAGTGGCAATTTTTCAGTCCGCAAGAATTATCAGGCCAAAGGGTTCAGTGCAGATCCACACAGCACTGGGGACAAGGCAAGGCAGCACTGGCTCAAGACCAGATAAGCTCTCAGCACAGCAGGACAGATAAGTGGAGTTGTCGTTCATTGATTCCTGCAGGGTTCCCTCCCCATATTGTGTCATTTCAATGTGCAGCAAAGGTGGTTTTTTTTAAGCTAAAATTGGACCAGTTGATGGAAAGTCTCTGCCTTGTCTGTCTGGCAGAATCCAAGCAGAATCTGAAAAGAAAAAAAGGAATAAAGTGAAAACAATATACTTAAAATCAAACCACATGTATTATCCCTCTTTTGAAGGGTAGTTCTCAGTCAGAAAGACAAAATCTCTTAAAAAAATTATACATTAAAAAAATCACTTGTCCATCACTCAAATACATCATAAACCATTTACTTTTAACACCACTGCATTATCAGGAGTAAGTGAAGGACGTAGCAAAGAATGCTCCATATTCAGTGGCACAGAAGTGAGTTGAATGTTAACTAGAAACAGATATGGCATTGCTGTGTTTACCAAAAATTTTGAAAGGATAAGAATGAGTGGTAGGTGGTGTATAAAGCAGCACCACCAATGGCATGAGACACTGCTGCTTCTCTTCTTTACACAGCAAAGTTACATTGGAGACAAAGACCCAGGGAAAGGAGGTCTGTACTTATCTAATACAGCAGAAGTAAGTAGCCCACATGCCTAGAAACAGAACTCTAGAACAAAAATCCACTTATTTGCTTTCACTGARCACAATTTATGGAATAACTCTGGAAAAGGTTGCCACATGCAGGCCTTTCAGTGACTGTTAATTCATGCTGAAAAACTTTATTGAGGCAAGGTGGAGCTTGCTTAGGCTGAAAGCTGCATGACTGCATCGAAGCAGTGCAAACCCCTCTCTGGAAGGTTACACTGCTTCTGTAACAACTGAAAGCCAAAATAGGGGGGCAGACAGGAGGAGCATAATAGAACAGCTACACTGAAAGGTTACAACTAGACTTATTTTGTTCTTTCTATGCTAAAGTTAGAAGCAGCTTGCACTATTAATCATGATGTCAGGGTGTAATTAAAGTATCCATGTATTACACCACTACAAAGCAGGAAGATGATGAATGAATGAATGAACTATGAGTAAAACATACAAATTCAGTAGGCCTTGTGCAGCTCGTTGCCACGGAGGATTACTTAAGCCATGCTACTAGCCTTCCAAGTATTATGCTGGGAATTATCAAATGATAGAGAACATATGCATCAAAGATGCCCTCATGGCATTAAGTAGCTGTTTTTCTCTCCTAAAACAGCACCTATCAGGGCTTTTCAGACACCTTTTCTAAACAGGTATACATAAAAACTCAAGACAGTTACACACACTTCCTTAACAGGTGACAGTAAAGGAGTAGATTATGGCAATTACTGAATGGATTACAAAACAGTGTGCTTTAAAGTGCTAGTTCTTCATCTGGAATCACATTTGACAAGTTTATCTCTGAAATTTAACTGCACCTCTACAAATACAAGACACTGCTTCATTTGTCCCATTGAGAGTAAATAACTGATGAACAGACCTTTTCTATTTACTGCAGATACTGCAAACTTGAATGAAGCTAAGAATATTCCATAACAAAGACTCATGCTGTAGCAACACCAGCAGTATCTAATTTATGCCATATTTCACTTGTAAAACCTACATTTTGGTTTTTAAAAAAATCCTTTAATTGGCACCACTCAGAAAAATAATTTTCAAGACTAGAGACCGTGTACCTCTGACAATTTCATTGTCCTGCACATTGTAACTCCCTAAATAATCAGATATGTGCATTCTGTAGCAATAATAAGCAGCAATTGTACTCAGTTCTTTGCAAGATCCAGACACACATTACATCCCAGGCATGTAGGCTTTGAAAACTATATAAATTTAGAAAAGAAATCCACACTGAAAGCCCTTTCTAGAAACAAATGGCTTTTGTTGCTTTGTGAAATACTACTGTTTACTGTCCTAAATTATTTAATTGCAGGAAACCAAGTTATTTGTAACATTTCAGATTTGGCTATCATGATGAAAGGCTCATTAGATGTATTCGCGGGGAACTAGCACRACTAGCCACCACTGAAGAACAAATCTGAACAGATTTCAGTATTATGGAAGAACATATGTTACACTATTTAAACATGAGCTGTCTCCTCATATTTGAGGAATTTGGAGGTAACTAATGTCACAGAATATTCTGAGTTGGAAGGGACCCATTAGGATCAAGTCCAACTCACTATGATGGATAAACYCCCAAAATGCACAGAAGAAAATACTTTCACAAGCACAGGTTTACATTATTCTTTTACTGTCAGTGTACTAGGTCAATGGATGGAGCTCTGGCCAACCTGATCTAGGCGAAGGTGTCCCTGCCCATGGCAGGGGGGGTTGGGACAAGATGGTCTTTAATGTTCTGTCCAACCCAAACCATTCTATGCTTCTATGATAGGCATCCCCTGTTAATAATTGGCATAAGYTAATATCCCACAGTTATAAATCTCTATCTTGTGTACAGTACAAAATTCCCAACTAACAGCTGCTGTAAACAAGGAAGAAAACAAAATGAACAAACCTTTCTGAAGTATCTGTTTGGAAACTTAAACAGTAAAGTTTTATTTGTTCAACACTTAAAACCTAGTAGTACTTTTCTCTTTTTTTTTTAACACTAATCAGTATTTGGCCTGTATCAATAATAAAGGAAATATTCACACAAACTTTGCTTATAAAAATGGTAATTGAGAATATTGTGATAATATAGATAATTCTGGCAATCGTTTCTGTATTTGTGCTATTCAGCTATGAAGTGTGCCCACAGGTCACAGCTTTGGGGATTGTTACAGTATTCAGAATGTCAGCTGTAACAGGATTCGCTGTTACAACAYAGGCTTTTCTGCCAGGAGTCAGTTATTAAGTTGTGGGTTGGTGTGGTGTTGTTTTTGTTTGTTTTACAACCATGACACATGGACAGAAGCAACAACAGCTTTATGCACAGGAATTACAGCACTTTACCTTTTAAAATACTCCACTTCTCGTTCTGTTTCATCCATTTCCACGCTGTCTAAATCAATGTCTTTGGGKAGAAACACATCATCTACAAAAAAARAAGGATGACACTGTGTYAGATTCCACCAGGAAGGAGAGAGGAAGAAGCTGCATTAAAGATGTTTTTGGAGAACTGACTAAACCTTGTRCACTATTTATTATACATATTTAAGCTGAATTAATACACACTTATAATTAAAAAGACACTTCTTAAAAACCCTATACTAGTATCTCTGCCCAGTCTTTAAGGAGTTACACTGGTAAAAAGGAAGAGATGAATCAACAGTAAGTTTACTGATTGCACGGGCTGCAAAAGATACCATAAACCTGAAATATACCTAAGCACAGTCAAATTATACAGACRGAATCAGAGAGCTGTTGAATGCCTGAAGTTTTCTGGTCTTACTACTAAAAAGGTAGCTCCAGAAACATTTTAAAAACAGTATTTATAAYGAAAAATACTTCGAGACTTCTGGGTTTGTACAGCTGCTGTCCTCGCTCTGGGACATGATGATCAGGCTGTGTCTCCAAGAGTTCAAGTCCAGCTAGCTACCATTAGGACTTTTTTTCTTTTAAAAAAACCCCCAAACATTTAACACAATGTAAGACTTGAATTTAGGCCTCAGCTATAGCAAAGAAGTCGCCATAGAGCCCATTGGTATACTGTACTATCTCAGCACATGGTACTGTACTTTAAAAAGATATGCATCAGAAAGCATACATTTTCATAGAAACCAATTCTAAACCATTTTCCTCTTGAAGCTTCTTTCTCACTGCACTCCAATCTCATTTCTGAAGCAGCTTTACAATACATTCCAAAAAAGGTGACACAAAGAAAGTAACCAAAACCGCCATATATACACCTGGACTCCAGAATGCTTGAGATTATGAGAATAGACAACTCATGGTAAAGACAYGGTAGTTTAAAAGTTGTGTGTATTTGCTGTTCAACTTACTTCTGAAGAAGCAGAGAGCCCTATAAACACGGGGCTTCCCTAACACTCCTAGTTTTCTTCAGTCTCTGTATAACAAGGAGTTAAAATACTCTGCCAGAATAAACTTCTTTAACAAACAGAGATCTCACCAAAATCAGTAATATTCACTTTTACATTTCATTTTAAAACTCAGTTAAACCCCCCTAGCTTTGTTTCCCTCTTTACATGTTCTCTCCAYTACCCTACTTCTACTTTTTTCCCCCCTCAATTCACTTTTTATATCTTTGTTAATCCRGTACATTGACCCCATGTCTTAAAAAAATTATAATTACATGAGAAATCACGTATTACAGTATCTTTCTCATAGCTCTCAAGTCAGAACTACTGAAAGTAAAAATCCAGTCCCAACTCTATAGAGAGCAGCACAATTCTCTTTATAAATTCAGAAACATGTCCCTGTATATTTTCACATTTAAACATTAACTTCGGGAAATTGTAATAATACTTGATTTAAGCAGTAGAAAACAATGGTGGGGGCAGGGAGGAGGACAAAATGCAGGAAAGTACCTGCATTCTCCTACAGAAACCACCCTCCACCACCACCTTCTTCAATATTTTCTCCTTCAAATGTCTCCAGTCTTCTCTTTCTGCTCCCACTTGTGGAGTTTTGCCTTGCTCCAATCAGTRGACTACATTCTTCTTGGTAAATTAAAAAAGCCAAAACCCAGACACACCACAACAGAGTATGCACAAGAACTCAGGCATCAGAGGAAACGGTTCCATGCTGTATTGCTGCTCAATTGACATCGAATGGAGCATTAAACATTAGGTTTAAAAAGACCAGTGGGCTGAGCCAATCCAACCACGAAACCTCTAAAAAAACCCTAGCACTTCCAACAACCAGGAACTAGGATTACATTTTTGTAACAAAGCTTAACAAACGTAAGTATTCTGAAACACTGGCAGAGACTGCCGAAGGGCGAAGGCCTCCTATCTTGCTGTGTGCTTACCAGTCAGAATGGCAGCAAGAATTACCACGCACTGAATTTATTTAACATTACCACTCAGCTACCACGTGATCCCAGGGGAATGATCAGGTGCTCCGAGGAGACACATGTCCATACCACAAAACTGCCATCCCAACTGACAGTCCCAGTAGGGACCAAGGATGTGCAGGAATAAAGTGGTGCCMGAGAATGGCAGTTGGACTATTGTGCTGACAGAGCCAATGGGCTAGAACTGCATGCACTTCTCGGCTCTAGTGTTAGCTGCTGGATGTGTTCAGGTAAACAAAAAAATAAGTTGGAAATAAAATTATTCAAGTGCAATTTGCTTAAGTCAATCTTCTATGGTTTTATTATTTCTATCTCATAATTAAAAAATTCTGTTTACTAGAATGAGCTAATATGGAGAACACACTCAATATTATCAACTAATTAACATCCCACTGCAACTTTTCACTTTGGCAAATAAAAACCAGTAAATTAGTTTTTGTATTTATTTACTTACTTGTAATTAATATAAGAAAGGAATTATTTCCATTGAAAAAATGCATATTTATGCAAGAATGACCATACTTTGATTGCAGAATCCCCTTATTTCCCTTGCTTAAAGAGTAAGGCCAACTTCATACTATACTCTTAATGCTGTATGAGAAACAATCTTCCTTTTAAAGAAATTCAAAGGGAAATTCAACATACTATTGAATTAAATTATATATTTTTTTTAAGAAAGAAAAAAAACCTAACCGACAAAAATCCCATATAAAACCTGTAGCACACACTACTTAGTTTATTTTTGAAAGCATCCTACGCTTCTTTACTAAAAGGCTATCCATCTCTTAATTGTTATAATTCGATGACTTGAGTTTTCCTGACACCAGTTTTTCAGTTTCTCTAATTTACACTGGCAGGAATGCCTGAAGATAAAGATGTCAGACTTCTGGAATAAAATGGTAACAATAAAATACAACCCAAGTTCTTCAAATCTCTTACACACTTACCAATGGAATTGTTGACTTTGTCCCCTTTTTTCTTCTTGTTTTTCTTGTTCTTGCCTTTTGGTTGAGGAGAATCTGCAAGTATTAGCTTATTATTTTGCTGCTGTTCACTTGGAGAAGGGGATTCACTTGTTATGGGTACCTTCTCTTCCTTTACGTGGTTCAACTGTTTTTTGTTGTTATTTAATTTCTTCTCATCTTTTTTAGGTTCTGCAGGTGTTGGGAGCTCTGCTGCTTTTGCTTTGGATTCTATTTGGTTTCTTGTTTTAGTCTGAATCTCAGCTGCTTTGGGGGATTCAACAGGCTTTTTCACTTGTTCAACACACTGTTTGTTCATCTGCTTTAGTTTCTGTTTGCTGTTTCCTTCTTTATGTTGATGCATAATATCAAGCAGAAAAGAGAGGGGCTCATGCTGCTTTACAGTGCCCTCTTTCTGATAAAGCAGCTTTGAGTCTCTAGTGTTTACAGGATTGGACAGTTCACAGCCTGGCTCTAAAACTGGCCTCTGTTCTGTGTGATTCACATGTCTTGACAGTGAACCAGATGAGGTTTCTATCTTTTCTGATTGCTCAAGGGTACCATTCTGAATGTCTTCGGGTGCGTTTGGGACAGGTTCCTTCACTGCCTGGCAGTTCCGGGTGAGCAGCTCCACCTTTGGACAGTCCTTACCCGGTCGCTCTTTCTTCTTTTTCTTTACAGCCCGCAACTGCTGAAGCTCTTGGAGCCGTTGTAACTCCTGTTTCAGTCTCTCTTCTTCCTCTTCCTCACGCCGCCTCTGCTCCTCAAGCAACTGGTGATGCTCCCTCTCCCTGGCTTCAGCTTCAAGTCGAGCTTTTTCTTCAAGCTGCCAAGTAACAATAGGTTTATTGAAAGTGACAAATATTTTTAAATTAGAGGTTTAGGGATTATTACTACTTCTCTCTATGAACGTTACAAATCCTAGGATGTGAACACATGAACATACTTAATCCATAAGTCTGCAGAACAAGCAAATAAGTATACAAAGGTTGCCCTTTTAAATACATTACAATCCTTTCTCTGTTCACATTTTCTACATTTCTGTAACTCATTTGACTGTTGTTAATACCATCTGTTGATCTTTTCTTCAATACTGCTAAGCCTGACTTCATATCAAAGTGTTCTATATCCACAAAACCCTGCTGAAAACAGAACATTCCGTTTCCTTCTCAAAGACTGTGTATTGCTAAGGTAACTCAGTTTTGCATCAGGTTCTACCATTTACCTGATGATAGCAGAGTTGCTCTGTTTCAGTGTTCAGGAATGTTAGGAACAGCAATCATTAAAAACATTCTGCACCAAAACACTAAGCACATCATAGTTACATTAAAAGTTGTCAAAAATACTAAGGGTGGCAAAGTTTTCTATTGTCAGCCACTAGTTCCTCTATCAAAACAAAGACACAAGGCATTTTTGCCAGCCGTTACTGCCAATGCCTAAAACTTTGCTGTGCAGCATTGATCTTGCATCATTAGCAAAATGAAACAAAGTCATACACTGAGAACAATCATGACCATTTATTCTCTTACAGATTTAGAGGTGCCTGTATGCCATTACTTTTTTACAGTTATGAAATTAATTCAAAAAACCCTATCAGAATTTTCCACTTCTTATGCTCAAACTGCACTGTAAGAGCAAAGTGAATTTTGCATTGCAAATTTTACAAAGTTAATTTTATTAACTAATCCACTAAACCCTCAACATCCTGAATAGTGCTAGAACACAAACATAAAGAATTTAACTTGTGAACATTAGGTCTTCCAAACCCATGGAAGCATCTAAAGAATGCAGAAGTAGTGCCAGAAGAAAATCCACAAACAAGAAAATATTTACAGTGCGATCACATAACACGCTTACCAGAAATCAAAAACATTCAGCAACCAATCTCATTGTGCCTTGAACTTTATACCTAAGACTGGTACTTGAACTGCTGTAAGAAAAGCAGGTTTCCTGCTTGTTCCAACTTAAAAAAAAAAAGTGTATTTCTTCTCTTACTCCTCTTTCCTGTTTCCTCTGTATTATCCTCAGCAAATACTGTTTCCAAAAAATAATTTCACTGTTACACATTGGAGTTTTTTAGAAATCTTTTTTGCCTATTTTCATTTGAAAGCAACCTGTAATTTTTTCTTCCCTGCACCCTCTTTGCAGCTTGCCACTCCAGCTTGGGATAACCCTTTGTGTCATCATGTGGCACAGCACTTAACCTCTGTCAATCAGGACAGCAAGGTGCTCAGTGCAATTATTCTAAAAATGCCAAATCTCAACTCTCCCTCTCTCATAAAAGCATTGACCTACGTGTCCTGGCTTCCTACAAAGATACTTTATCATAACCATTATGCCAATACAGAAACACTGACTTCCTAACTTCCCCCACTTTTAAATCTCAATGCTACAAAACAATRAAATTCATAACATTTCTGACACCCAGAAATAACTTTCTAAAGTGTGGGAAATTCCAATATAAAGCTGACTTGCACCAAAATGCATGACAGTGGCACTGTGAGGAATCGTCCCAGTCTAGTACATAACTCCTCACACAGCATCAGAACAGGTAAGCCAGCTGTGTAAAAACAAACAGGCAGCGCACCACAAACTGCACAGAARACAATTACAGCATTAGGATAAGTCAGTGTAAATGGCATACTTAAGGAGAGTGCACAGATTCAAAAACGTGGGGTCTAGCATGAACACACTTTTATGTCTTACCTTTCTTTGCTTATGCCTGGCTCGCTTGGCTGCACGAGAACTGCTTACTGGTTTGGTTTCAGAGCTGTTTATAAATTGTAGCAAGTCTTCCACCTTTCGATGGTCAACAACACTTTCCCTTTCAGAGATCTGATCTGGTTTCTTCGGCTGTTCCTCTTTCCTTTTTGTTAGACGTAAACGAAGCTTTTCTCGCATCTCTGCATAATTTCTACTGGTTGGTGCAGCTGGAGGCTGAAGGACACAAAAAATTTAGGCACTAAATGGAAAAATTTCACTGACTTGATGCTTTTGAGATTTTGAAATTTTAGAGACCTTCAAATAACATGGAAGGTCCAAACCTGACTATTAAACACCTCATTGTTTGTGTGTGCACCTAAAAGTGCATTTAACAGGCAACAGACCTGCCAGACTTGGTGCTGGCTTCTGAACTACATATTCCAGCTGAAAGAATGACTGATCTGGGGGAGTATGGCACGAGTGAGAACACAAAGAAATAATCTTTAAAAGCAAGAAAAGATATTTCTGTATGCTCTTGTGACTGGTATACCGTATTTAAAAATTTGCAAGGAGCAGACATTTGCTCTGTTTTTATTTCCTACAAAATCTGTTTCAGAGTTTGGGCTAGATGGACCTCTGGGCTGTACCCGTGAAGGGCTGATTATCCTGCACTGAAGCCTGCCAGCACACCCTCCAGCAGAGTCCCATCAAAAAAGTAACACTGCTGCAAGTGGAATCCTTACATCATCATGTTTCCTATGTGCATTCCCATCCACTGCTCCTGCCTCTCAATTCCTCATTCCTTCTCCATTCCTGCTGCCTTACCCTCTCCCCTCCTGTACCCGACCTGGTGCTCATCTGCTCGCAGCCACACCAGTTCAACTCACTAAATCAGCAAAACAAAGCCTATTAACTTAAAAACCCTGTAGCACTCGGCCACTTCAGCAAAATGAATAACTTACTGTGCAATCAGGTAACTATCAAACACAAATCAGGCGTGGACATACAAGGAGAAATGGGATCCCCTCCCTGGCCCCTTTCAGCCATGGGGCAGGGGCTTTTTATTCACTTGAAGCACTAAGATGAAACCGCACCCAATCAAATACATGGCAAATAAACTGAGCTTTTACTTCAAATAGGAAAAATGCCAGTGACTCAAATTCTACCACTGAACTGATTATTAAAACAGGCTATACATGGATTTACAAGTTAAGAAAAAATTGATGTGTTATGTTTCAGGTAAGAATTTTTTTCTCTTTTTTTTCCCCACCCCTTCTTTAAATCATGTTAAAGTGAATACTTTGAGGATTGCTATTTTTACAGATGGGAGACTGGCTCATAAATTAAACACAGATTTAAAGTAATACCCTATATAAAGTGTACCTTTACCAAAACTCATTACATTAATTGTAGCTACAGTACTACAGATGAGAGAATGAATTTTGTAAAGTTATTTAAATGGCTCAATGCCTCTGTTTGCAGTTTCAGTCAACCATGGTATCCATTATCCAAGTTGGTTGCTTCCTAAATCTTTTAGTCATTTTTATTGCTCTTAAATGCTTCCAACTGGAAAGGTCTATTTCAATCCTTCATTTCAAGAAGGAACATTACTTTTTAACTCCTTTTACAACTTCTTGAGTTCCAATGCCATCCCCTTAGATGCAGTCTGATAAATCACACACAATCAATGAGAAGTAAGTGACAAAAAAAGCAAACAAAGCAATTTAAAATACAACAACTTACTCCTCCATGGCCGAAGAACTCACAGTAACAGCAGTCACAGTATTTTCCTTCCTTCTGATTTGTGGAAGTTGAGGTACTGGAGCTATGCTCTGAACAGCTATCTTCATCCTGGCTCTCCTCTCCATCATACTGTTGATGATCGTACGTGTTACTGTTCTCACAGCGATGGCCCTCACAATCAGGATCACTATGTTAAATCACAAAAAAAAGCTTATAAAAATTCTAAGGATAATAAATTCGGTATTTCAAAAAAAAAACCTCATACAGTTATAAGTACATCTACCAGGAACAATGATTCTTAAACTCGGATATCAGCCACCAGCGACATTATCAAATTCTAAAGCCTTCATCCACTAGCTTGCAAATGGAGACATTCAAAACCAAGCAGTAGGACAAAATGATATATAAGAAAGTGATCGATAAAACACTTAGTGACTCCCTGAACAAGCAGCCTAGAGAATGAGTTTTGGAACTGTTCTTCCTGGCTTTAAACAGGTGAAGTATTTCAGAAGCTTTTTAAAATGGAATAGTTTTGAAACTGCTGCCCATCTCATCACTTGTGACATGAAGAAAGTTGTGCAGTTGCAGATCCCCTGGTTTTAGATAGATTTACAAGGTCTTGTCTTAAAAAAATCCAAGGTCAGTTAAACCCCAAAAGTTCCCATTACCCTGTCTGCAACTTGATTTTGAAGGGGAAATAATAGCATGTCTCTTCAATAAGCAGGTACATGGGAGTTGATTCCCCCCAGAGCTCTGTGTAATTGTGCACACATTTCTACTTCCCAGTTCTTCTAAAACTGATGTGATTTTGCTTCCAAAGAAAGTAGTATAAAAAAAACTCTCTTGTCTGGCATTAGCATTTCTTTGTTCTTATGCTAGAAAGGTGAAAGCAGGCCATAGTCTGTCTTATCTACAAAACATATATAAATCTTCTTTCTAGCCTCACTTCCTCTCCTCAGACTGCAATCACTGGGTTTCTGGGTTCTCTCCCAGTTAATTTTTTTTTTTACAAACTAAAAAGATCATGTTAGCACCTAGAGATGATGATAAAAGGTTGGATTTCTACTGTGTTCAATATCCCATATTCAATTATCTCCCTGCACTAGGTAAGAAAATTTCTTTACAAAATTCCAATAATTTCTCAAGTATGAAAGAACAGTTACTTATTTTGTGACATCATTAACAAAACCAGTTGATAACAGAAATAAGGGCATTTTTAGAAGCCCTTATTATTTCAGGTATGCATTTACCAAACTCTACCTGAATCTTGCATTATCCTCTGAAAACTTACAGTAGCCAGGAGACTACACTCATGATCACAGCCCTACAGGTCACAGAGCAATGACTCAACTGCTTTTCTGTTATGCCTCCACCCTTCAGACACATCAAAGAGCTGGCACATTGTCTGCCTGCCACAGTACATATCACTACCAAAAGACAGCTCCACCAAACTCCTCCCTACCTCCACGACCTTTGAAAACCTTCAGAAATCACAACATCCTTCCACACCACAACCACTGTATAAACGGTGGGCCTGATATCTAAAAAGTGTAGCCAGGAAAATATGTTACTACCTGGCACCTTTCAAGACCATATATGACCTCTTAACAGTTTGAACTAAATTAAAAACTCTCTGAGTTTTCACAGCTTTTCATTCCTGCTTGCCATGTAATGCCAAAATGACAGGAAACAGGTATGTTGTGTAACAGGTTTGTGACTCAGCAACAGCAATCAGTACTAGCAATGACAGAGTAAAAAAGCATAGAGTTTGACTTCTATATCCCAGGTAACGTTTCTAAAACAACAAACATTTGTCTTTAAGCCTCTAAATTCAGTAACTGGACTTCTCAATGGAAAAATCATAATTGTGAAGTCTCACACGAAGTTACATGCTAAGTATCTGCACTTGGTTTCATTTTCTGAACACAAACCCAAGTTTCACACTGCAACCAGTGGCAAAGGAGAAGAGGTATCTGTATTTTCATTTCCCTTCTATTGTAAAAAAGAATGGCAAGAATAACAGCAACAAACTTACCTGCAGACACTTGGTGGGGCACTTACAGAGCTGTCTGTGGTTGAAGTAGGAGGTGCAACTGTAGTAGGACAAAGACCTGAATGAGGATCCACAAATCCAGGGGCTGTTGCAGCAGTTTTGGGGAAAGAAGGAGCAGCAAGATTTGGAAGATGTGGTGTAGAGGCTGGAGACAGTGCAGCAGGAGACAGTGAGGGAAGGGATGCTAAACTGGTAGGACTATTTCGTGGTGCAACTGGTGCAGAGTGTCTATGGTCCTCTTTATTAATATTGTGGAACACTTCACCTAAATTGGGGGGAAAAAAGAAACCACTTACAATTAAAAATAATAAATAGGTCTGCATTAACTATCCATAAAATCATACAAACTGCTGTATATTCTCAGCTTCTGTAAAAATCAGCAGTATTTCRACACATTTCTATTACCTGTTTCAAACCCTAACATCAAAGTCTTTCACAAAGTTCTTCAATCCAGGAGTACAGAGACTAACTCAAGAGTAATAACAACAGCAATTAAAAAAAAAAAATCATCTGGATACATATTATTACTAAATTAAACACATATCTAAATCTTTATGGTTAGCTAAATGTACTCGAGCCAGTTACTGAAGTTGTATGTGAATTACAAATCCCTACCTATCGATGAAGGTCTCTTGGATGATACTTTGAATTGGTTGCTGCTTGACTGCACTGTAGTTGCTGTGCAGGAGACAGAAGAAGTGGCAGAAGAGGTTGCCATGACAACTTTATTAGCTTCCATAAAGGCATCCTGGAAATTGTACAGACATTTCTTCTTCGCAGCATTTTTTTTCTCTTTGCTGTCAGTAACTGCTGTTGTTTCATTGCTAGATGTAGTAGGAAGTGCTTCAGGTCTTATTTCTGAGAGTGCTGGTGCTAATATATCACTCCCTTCAATTGAAACACACCGAGTAATTAAGAATCACATAATTACTGAAGTGTCTTTACAGGATTTAGAATTAAACATTAAATAATTCAGATGCAGACAYAGGACATTGTCRATGCTGGCTTCGCAGGATTAGTGATGTGAATTCTCCTTTCCCCCTCTGTCCTCCCAAATAATGTAGCTGTAACAAAATGCACTGAGAAGTCTCAGAGCAGAGCCATAAACCTTAAAGTCAGAATTCTAAGACCACTACTAAATGTGTTAACAAGTAGCAAAAATGCTACAGATATCTTAATCCATTTATAATATAAAAATGTAAATTAGACACCATTTTTCATGCTAAGTATATAATCTTCAATATCTGAAGCTTAGGTTGGCCATGCAACAATTGTAAGATGGAACAACATATTCTTTTTATCACTACAAAATGATAAATCTTAATCTTTATTTATTTAAAATTCCAGTTAACAGAAACACCTTTTTGAYAGACCTTCCAGATGAGTCTGCCACCAATTATCTGTTGGAACAGCTACCCATAACTACATTTGTAAATGGATGAGCTATCCTACTGGGGATGTTTTCTAGATATTTTTAATGCCTTTCTTTTTAAATATCACTGTAGTAGCTTGACGCAACTTAGCAGCAGATGAGTCTGAAAAAAGAGCCAACACACAAAACCCCCAAGCTTCCTCTTTCATTCAAGTAAAATAGAAAAAAAAAAGACTTTTCAATATTCGCTAGGATGTGAATGGAAAGATCTCTCTCACTCTAATTTTCCTTTTATTCTCTTTCACTTTAACCATTAGGATTTCCAAAGGCTTCCTGGCTTAATTAATCTTGTTCTTGATTTATGCCTCTGTCTTTCTGAATGACAATGCAGTTATCTCTGTATTATAAGAAGCAGGATGCAGCACCTGCATGTTACCAGTGCTCTTACTATCCTGTAGAAATAACGCAGGCCTTCGTGGCAGATATCTAGAAGTTATTTAAGTTTCCATTTACTTGCCATTTCTTTGCAATCCTAAAGTTCTGAAGACAAACATAACTCTACAATGACCATAGGTGAAAAATAGCATGCTATTCGTTTGCCTTTAGCATCTTCTCCCCAGTACCTAAGAATTTATTTTTCAATTTTCAGCCCCACTGGAGTAGAAGTGGCAGCAAATCTGCCAGAATCCCGTCTTATAAAACCATGGTGATAAAACCTACCATTCCTGAAAAGAAACATAAAACATAAGGCTTTTAACTAGTCAGTGTGAAGTAGTAACAAACTCTCACCAGGAATTGTGTCAGGCAAAAATGTAGCAGGATTCCAGTTCTTGTCATTCATCACCTCTGAACCCCAAAGACTTATAAATTTAGAGCTATTCCAATCTGGAGTGCTCCCAAAACAGCTTGGATAAATATGATCTTGGAGAGACGCATTGAATACTTGATGCTTGTTTGTATGATTCTGAACTGGAGCTGGTGGTAATGCCTTCAAAAACAAAGAGTATTTTCCCCATTAATATTCTGTTTGCTTACACAGTCACTCCAGCAGCAATATTCAAATCATAGTGTTTTAATTGTGAAAAGCATTATAAAAAACACAATAGCCAGTATTTCCTAGAATGATAAAAAGATTGATTTGTTGATTATTAATGCAGATAATATATTACACAGATGGTTATGTACATGCATCTATTTTATATTCACAAAGCATTGCTTTTAGATTCAGCTAACTGATGAATACAAAATATCCAAACCTCAAAAAATACTTCTGTTAGTATATAATTAAAAACAGTATTTGTATGAATGTAGAACTTGTTAGGAATTACGACCTTTCAAAGCACAAGCTGCCTAAAATAATCCTCTCTGACGTGACAATCATTACCACAGAAGACAACTGTGAAAAAGGGATTACAAACACTTCAGCGTTGAAAATAAGGGCAAGAGAAAAAGAAATAAACCACATAAACTAAAAGTTCATTATTTTCTCCCATTTTTTTCATTTCGAAGTATTAACAGGCTTATCCTAACATAAAATTAACAGGCAAGGAATATACCCTTTCCTTTTAAGAACCAACTGGGGAAAAGAAAAAAAAAGGGAAGCCCACACTTTTTCTTGTTTTATAGAAGCAAGTTGTTCTGGCTCACCCCATTTCTTCTGGCTGAAATTGTTTATTCACATTCCAAAATGCAACTTTCTCTCAGAGACCCCATGCAACACAAACATTATATTCAATTACTTCCACCTTTAAAAAGGCCAAGGAAAAGTGAGTTTGTTCTCTTTTTACACTAGATTCGATGCAATGAAAAGCTATGCAGAGGTAGATATAGATATGAAAAATACCAGTTGAGTCCAGTGACATTTCAGACATTAAACTCATGGCCAAACAAACGACTTATATACCCAGTCTCCCTTTTTCAAACAGAAGGATTTTCATTATCTGACTAATGGTGAATGTGGGAGGGGCTGGAATAACCTGCATTAAAGAAAATTTGTATACGTGGGTGCAAAGAAACAGTTAACAGGGAACAGCGGTGGGTTGTTGCTGGCACACTGCAGCTATGGGACAGAGGTAAGGAAGGGACACCACTAAGACAGGAAAAACCAAAGTGGATGTTGTGAAGGACAGTAAGAGCAAGTAAGTCATCCTAGTGAACTGTTCTACACTCCTTGCAACCACAGGATCACTGGATCAGACCAGAAGGAGATGACAAAGATGTACCTAATGACAAAGGCTTTGCCCATTTTAGCAGCACCCACAGTTCGACTGCTTTTAACAGTACATGAAACAACATCCCATTAAAAGGAATGCTTGGTTTTGACTCATATTTCTGACAAGCTGTCATTTAATCCCAATTCTTGTTTCACACCTTTCTTTTGTTTATTACTTACAAGTTTAAGGTCAAAAGAATTTTGCAGAACCTGCAAAAAAGTAAGTTCTCTCGAATGACAAAAAACCCCTTACAAATAAGAATCAAAACTCCTATGCCCACGTCTCCTCAAAAAAAATCCCACAAAACCAACCAAARAAAGAAAAGAAATCACTAACTTTTTGAACTACAAATCTCAGAATATAATTGCCAAAATGGAATACTAAATTCTTCTGATATATATGAAATGAAGTTTTAATTAGTCCTCTTAAACTGCCTCAAGTCCCATCACTGTTTCCACGACTCAAGACTCGTTTGACTCAATGTGCTTTCTAATCACAGTAGAGCCATTATCAGTCTTCCTTACAAAAAAATACCCTTAGCCCTTCTGTACAAACCTTCCAGCAGTTCTGAAGCTGTCTTATTCCCTGCCCCTTGCCATTCCTTGCAGAAGGAATACTATAACCAAACCACAATTTAAAGCAACTTTCATGGTTTCACCGATACTCAGTCATGATGGTTTATACAGATGGACAGAATTTTTCCTGGGATGAGGATGCATCCATCTCCTTTGTCAGGCTTACCTTATTGTGTGCGAAAGGAGAGGCAGTATACAAGGTGGGATGGATAAGTGGACGAGGCAGATGAGGAATTGTATGCAATGGTATATGTCCATGGATGTGAGGATAAAGATGAAGTGCAGGATGTGCAGGTTTTTCAGGATTCATAAACTGGTGCCCAGCAGGCAGGCGTCCAGTTGCGAGTGCAGAGGCTGTTAGTCCTGAGGCTTCTTGTTTGCAAACGTGACATTCACAAGTATTTGGACCTTGGTCAGCCTGTAAAAAAAAAAATAAAAAAATCAACAAAACCCATTAAAAAATCCAATCTACTTAACAGACATAAAATCTTACTAATCAGTGGAATTATTTCACTTTGCATACATCAATTAGTATTTTCAGAGCATCCACAGGATTCTTTTTTCTAATACCTATGAAAAAGCCTCGTAGTGAASCAAAAGCATCAGTGAAGAATCTCTACCTTACTTAAAAGAATACCCTAAAAACTGACAGCATTTCATACCAGACATTTAACATCCCCTATCAGTGACAGCAAGCAAAATAGCAATACAAAATACTGATAGAAACTATGACAGCATTTGATCATTACTGAGCAATTACCCCAGTATAAAAAGAAAAAAATCAAATTGGATTAATATTTTCCACAATTTTCCAAGCATATGGAAAAAAATACGTGTAGGAAGTAGTGGTAAGAGTTGATTAGCTGATAAAATTGGAAGTAGTCCTAAGTTGCATTAGGCAGAGCACAACCAGCATGTCAAGGGAGGCAATCTTTCCACTCTGCTCAGCACTGGTGAAACCAGTGCCAGGCTCAGTTCTAGGCTCCCCARTATGAGACGTGGACACACTGCTGTGAGTCCAGCGTAGGACCACGAACATGGGAGCATCTGTCAAAAAAGGAGAGAATGAGAGCACTAGGACTGTTCAGCCTCAACAGAGAAGACTCAGCGGGATCTTATCAGTGTGTGTTCCCTGACAGGGTGGGGAAGGGACAAGTACTGAGGACAGAGCCAGTCTCCTCTCAGTGGTATCCCATGAAAGGACCAGAGGAAATGAGCAGAGACTCAAAGAGAGGAAATTCCGCTCAAACTTAAACCATTTATTTCTGAGAGTAGTTGAACACTGGAACATATCAGCCACAGCACTTCTAAAGCCTCCACCCTTGGGGATACTCAAAATCCAACTGGACACACTGCTGACCAACCTTTTCTAGATGTTCTTGCTTTGACCAGGAAGGCTGGTCTAGATTATCTGCACGAGTCCCTTCCAAACTCAACTGTTCTGTGATTGTGTGAAGCTGACATTTCTCATAAAAATTTCATAACCACACCAACCATGTAAAATCCACACTTTAAAAACTTTTACTGATCTCAAGGTATCATCAGCCTCTGTTGTCTCAAAGGACCCAAGATTTTAGAAGAAAAGCAGCCCAGGAAAGAGCAGCTCCATTTCCCTCTCTCAGCTCAGTTTTCATGCCACTGTCACCTGAAATTTCACTGGAAGATAATTTTACCAGAAGCAATACCAAGAACACTTCCCAGTTTCTCTTCTTCCCAGCAATGTGGCAGTACGCATTTTCCCAAAAAGGTAACGTTAGGTAACTTAGCTTTCTAGAGAAGAACTGACAGATGATGCTCTTCTTGAATATGCCTTCCTATCATCATCATTACCACTTAAAAGCATTACAGACTTTAACATAAGGTACATTTTAACAACCAGAGATTTCATAAACCAAATACAATGATTGAATTAATGTTGTGTATAAAGACAAAAAAACCCCCAACTTTCTCATAAAAAGATTAGTACTATCCAGAAGTCAACACTAATTTACTAACAAATGAAAATGGAAAAAAGACTTCAAACAGACTGATGAGACTCAAAACCCAATTCTGACAAATCTTTGGATACTGAAAAGGAATCCAAGAGAAACAGAGATACTGAGTAAATCAGCAATCCCAAGGGGTAATGCCAAGAAATCTCAAGTTTACATGGCATGTACCAGTGAAATCTATCACTTAAATACAACATTATACTACTCAGCTCTGATTAGAAGATCAGACTAAAAAAAGAAAGTCATTAAGAATTCCTCAGAATCATTCTGAGAAAATTCTTTTTCCTCAAAGGAAACAAAAAAGAGAAAGGCTAAATCCGTCATTTTATCTTGCATTTTAGTTTGCTTCCCTAAGGCAAGTAGACTTACATAATCTCATTTGATTTTCCACAACAAATACTGAATCTCTTCACCAGTTTCAAACTAGTTTGACAGAGGTCTCACCCCATGTAATTTTTACGGCACTGGTCAGCCATACCTAGAAAAAGCCCTTGACATACTTGCTGAAAGAAAATTAGTTTCATACTCTTAACACATGAGAAAATACTTCCAGTGGAAGGTCTTAGAACATCCTAACCAGAGGAGAACATCTACCGGGAGATGACTGTTGTCTAAGCTCTCAAAGGTGCACCAATGTGGATTCTCTTGTGCAATAAGAAATAAAAGTGACAGTCTCTCTCAAAGCAGTGAGCTGATGTTGTAGCTGTGGGTTAACTCAGATTAATATCCACGTGATTACTAAGACAAATCCATCAGATACTTTGCTTTGGTGCTCAGCTGTTAAACTAAACACCACTACTTGCTGAGCAGAAAGTCCAGGCATGGTTCTCTGTGTGGTCTGACGACCTTACAGTCAAGAGCTCAATAATCTTAAACCATTAAAAAGAAACAAACAAAAAAAATCCAACACCCCAAAACCTATGACATAAGTCATGCAATGGATTTAAATACACACGGTTCCAACACAGAAAGGCAGTCCTCAAATACATCCACTTCCCAACCACAATTAATTTCAAATAACATAACAGTAATATTTAGCAAAGACCAAGGTCTTCCAAACAAAAATGCTTGTTAGTTTGTTTCTCATTCACACAGGTAGGAATAAGTTTTTTCCCCTTTTACTGAAGCCACTTTCAACATAATTAACATATTTCAGGTTTTGACTAAAGGAAGATATTTGCCATGACAATGTAACAATTAGTTGAAAAATATTTTAGGTGTCACACTTACCTACTGACAACTTCATATTTTAAATTAAAAAATTAATTGATGATGTAAATGACTTCTCATTCAAACACCCACATTTCAGAAATTAATCTGCCACAAGGGTTGGTTTTAGACGACTATACCTGCTGACTGGGGTAAGAAGGTGGTGGACTATCCATTTTTGTTTCATCTTTCCTTAATGCCCTTTTTCCTAGAGACATTTCCTCCTTTTGAGTCCCTGGTGGTTCACCACTGCTTTCCCCATCTGCTTCTTCATCATCTGCTTCTGAGGAACTGCTGCTAGTACTGCTCACCTGAGGAGACTGGACAACATTATTACATCATTAACACAGAGACACCATTAACAAGGACAGGCCTTTCTGCAGCAAGCACATCCAAACACCAGAAAAAACTAAGACACTGGAAATGCTGTACCTCATCTTTCAATGCCATGTTTTCACCTCCACCATTTAGCTCACTGTGGATTCCATTCATGTTGGCTACAACCTCTGCATCGTCATAATTATTCAGTGGGTAGATATCAGCAAATTTTGCTGATAATGGTGCAACATCATCATCATCACTACCACTGAGGGGAAAAGAGAGAAATCACAGCGCTCAGTTACAGTGAAAGCAGCTACAACACCAAGATGAAATATAGTTGAGAGCATCCTTGTATAAATATTCCAATTAGGAATTGAAGGATGGTCTTCCAAGTTGTTCAACTGAATTTACTTTTTCAAGCAAATAAAATCAAGCAACCTGCCACATAATCTCACTAAATGCAGCAGTCACATGCCTGAACACCGCACTTGATCGAAAATGTGACTCTCTGCTGGTTTGGGGTAAAATATTTTTCAAACACTGTTTTCTGACCAAGAATCTATGGAATTAATAATTACGGGATATGGATGACCTTTACTTTGATGGAAAAAGCCTTATGCCAATGACTTCAGAAATTGTGAAGTGGAAAAAACCACAATATAAAATTCGAGTTTTTCCACACATTAAATGTCGAACCAGTAAGTAGGGAACACTGAACACATCACAGTAGCCCTTAAATTTCTCAATAGCAATTAGTCTGTAGACAACCCCACATCTGCATGCTTGTCAGAATCTGCTCTAAAATGCTTAGTGGAATTTTTACCATACAGATAGACAGGAGAAGAACGTGCATGTTTAATTACTCACTCCAGGGGAGTGTTGCAAAGATTCGTTCGTTTATGTTGCTACAATAATCCAGAGCTCTTAAAAGAGCCCTTAAACTGTGCACTTTATCTTGCAGCATTCCATAAAATACTGAGCCAACATTTAATTACATGATGGCACCATTAGGCATATTTCAAATGTGCAATGAAGAAATAAAACACAGCAGATAGTATGAGACATAAAATGGCACTTCCCCAAGGAGCAATGGTATTTCCCTAAAAATAGGCTTCTTACAGTAAATAATACTTGGATTCAGCTGAACTAGCTTCTGAAGAGACAAATTGAACAATTTTTGACATTTCAGCACCAAAACTAGCGAGAGTTGATAGAAATAGCAAAGCACACAAGATTATGTAGCTGTTTTCAAGTGCTCCCCGAACAGGTTCAAAATCTTAAGTTCTGTTATGAAAGACTAAACCAACGGTGGTAGTAGATAAACGCTTAGAGGAAATGGAACTTAGTGCCTGACAGTCATCAGAAACATCCCACACATCTGCACCATCCTCGTTTATCACACAATATTAGCATGGAGGACAAATTTCCTTGCCTGTAGCTACAGCAGGTATTTCATTAGTGTTCCCACCACCCAAATACTCAGGTTGGGTTTTTTTTAGTATTCCTTTCGAATATGACATATCACATGACAGAAGAGACTCCCGGTTAGCTGTACCCAAACTGAGTACAAAAGCCAGCCCACCAAGCAGCTTTAACCCTTCAGAATTACGAAGGGGTGGAAGTCTACYGTTAGACTAATGCCTCAAATCCGATGGTGACGGTGATTGGAATATATGAAAGTGGGTGGCAGATACTTCTGATAGGGACAATAATTTTTGATGCAAGACTCACGTTAACACAATTTCAACAACCCTAAAAACCACACAATAAAGGTTTTTTTGGAACTAAAGTGATTGATATGAAATTACAATCCRTCAGAGAAAAGAACACCAGTTCCCTTGCTCAGTTTAGGAAAATCTGGCATTTTAACATGATGCTCTAAAGTAGATCAATATCTGATGTCCTTGTAATCGCAAAGTAGGAAAGCACACACTACACACACTTCTAGCAATTCTGTTAAATCCCTATCTTTAGAAATTTTTAGAAACTTGACAGGATTTTTCTTTTATATATATATATATACTTTGGCACAACATACAGCATTAGAGTTGTGGTCAGCTGAATACAGTACCATTGTTAAATACTTTTCTGAGGCAAAACTAGCATTACATAATGATAGCCTGCCATTGTAATTCGCCTGCTAAAGTTCAATTCACTACGAAAATCTGAAACAGGAAAAACAACTTACAAAGTTGGTGCAGAACCATTATCTGCGAGGATCAGTCTGGGATGTTGCTGAATTGTGATAGGTGAGCTGGACCCCGATCCTGAACTTGCTGAAGACATACTGGGCGGGCGGATCTCAGGTAAATAATCCGGAGCAGAATCAATTTGTAGTGGTAACTGGTTAATGTGGATATCATCCGTTATAGGAGAATCCATGATGCCACATGTTAAAATGTGTGAAAGGCTGCAGTCATCACAAGTACATCTGTTCAAGAATTAAGATTACAGATTTTTTTGACCTTGTTTAAGTAGCATTTGTTTAAAGTAACCACACTCTTTGTTCCAATAATGTATTTCTTTTTTCTTTGAACAGGAAATTAACAATTTATTATGATTTCATACTAAAAACATCAGCTCACCTTCTTCTATAATTACAGTTGGGACAGTCAGGCATGCTCAAACGTGATGACAGCATGTGTCTCATTGTGTCTGTGAAGTTGTTCTCCCCAGCTAGTGCTTTCTTGTTATTAAGCTGAAGTAAACGGTAAAGGCAGTGTTTTAGTAGTGCAAGTCTTTCCATTAAAAATTCAATGGCACATCATGACAAATTACATAATCAAAAAGGGTTCTTTGGGCAAAATAATTTAAAAGCAGAATAATTCAGAATAATTTCATGAAGGTGGCATTTTGATCAGGAGTGAAAAAAGAAGTTCAAAGTTACAAACAACAAACATTTGGCACCAATACCCTTCAAATAAAGTATATTTCTACTATGAAAYAGTAAAGTGGACAAGTCCATCTCCTTGACTCCTTTGTACATACATTTTGCATAGTATTTCTGCTGATGCATTCTGAACTTGAGCAGTTTTTGTCTTGTTTCATGGTGTGCACAAAAGGACACTGCTGACAAATGGAGAAAGTAAACTTACCCTTAACTTGCAATAAAAATTGGGACTAATTTGGTAGCCACAACGGTACAGAGTCAAGAGAAGCTGCCCAAAACAGGGCTTGACTGCATTAGTGAAAAAATACAATCTAAATAATCTCCACCTGGCAGAGGCCTAATCCTGAAAGCACCTAATTTCATTAGATACCTACAAGCCTTAGGTTAAACAAGGATGTGCCTAAGCTCCCACTTCCATGGATGCCCAGACCTGATCCTTACCTAAGCAGCCATGGTCTTACAGCTCACTTAAGGCCAATTAGGATCAAGGAAAAAGAGGATTCTTCCTCAAGTCCTCTGAGGAGACCTGTATACCAGATGTTCTGAAGACATGGTTAACACAGGCTTATGCTCCTTATTGGAAGAAGTACTTACTGATGACTGCTCTGAGACATTGCCAATTTAAGCTTAAGTTTAAGTTTATTAAAATGTACTATCATACACTCTCTGGCTCATGACTAGCGTTTCTTTCTGCATACTGGTACAGGAACGGAGAGGTTCTCCATCCAGAGCTGACTCTATCCGAAGCCCACTGTACTCTTATGGAAAGCATGATGCACACTTGAAGACTTCTAGGCTGCAGAAGAGAGTACTGAGTCTTAAACAGCAGTTTTACAATAAGGTAGAAACTTCTACTGGCCCCTCTCTGGTTTCAGCTTAAAAAAAGGAACATAGTTTTGCTCCCCCTTTTCACCCACAAGACAGATGCAGGAGTTATCTCCAGAGTCTCAACAGGTGGCATCACCTGCCGTGATAGTGTGGCTCATATTCCTGAACACACAGAGGAATTTGTTAAACTCTTGAGCACAATATTCCCTACCATGTACGTCAAGACAGCTCCACACTCAATGTATTGGCTGTTTTGGATCCCACTCTAAGGCAACAAAAATTCCCCTTTTTTTGCACAAAGATTTTAAACATCTGGCATTCAACCCTAAGACTTTGGTGTTTATGTTTTTACCTTGTAGTAACTGAGATTACATACTTTTACCTGCTCTTCTTGGATCTCACTTTTCTGTACTTTAGCTGATCAAATTTCATGCCTGGCATAGTTGCAGAATTATATTGCACAGAACTAGTACAATATACTACACTCAAGCTTGCATCTTACAAATATATGTGTAGCAGTAGTATAACTTAGAATGGTATGAAAAAAAATCCTACCTGCTCTTCAATAAAACGCCTCTGTTTAAAAAACTCCCAGTCCTCCTTTAGCATGCGTTGTTTTGTTTTCATTGCCATCTAAAACAGAATTTCAGGAAAACTCATTGATTTAATAATAGAAAACCTACTGTTTTGTCAGTTGGGCTATCAGTATCATTAAACCTAGCTTATCTACACTATTCTGCAAGTACTTACACACTGAGTCATTATGAAGTATTTTACTTGCTAATAATTTGATTTGAGTCAATTAAACACAAGATTTTGTATTAATTTACATTATTCTTTGCTCAGATTTTTCCATTGTTACTCCTTATGTTAACATTTTAAATTAAATATTTTCATAACATTTTTAATAAAATGTGACTGGCATTAAATACTCAACATCTCAGACCCACTAAAATACATTAAAATCTAGAGATATTGGACTTGTGGTCCAGCCTTAATGCAGGCTGAAGTGCAAACCCTGATGAACCACATGTGGAACTAATCAGCCATAGAGTCAAAAGAATCAAAAGTAGTGACCTAGACTAACACTATTTAGCACATTTATTCCTCAAAGTTTTTCGTGCCCCTTGATTTATCTAAGGCTGAAAAAATATTTTATAATTACTTGTTTCTCAGATCATATTACCATAAATGCACATAGAGCCCATAATTTTTTGCACACATTTGATATTTTTCTGATTTAGTAAATAAATTGACTCTGACAGAACACAAAAGCTTTCATGAATTTTAACACAACAAAATGCAAGAACAAAGCTCCTCCTGTTGTACCTTAAAACATTTTAACAGCACTACTTCATCGGTGAGGAAAAACAACTACCTGGGTTACCTTTTACAGTTTTTTTTTAATTTGTCTAATAAATAATAATAATAATTTTAAAAAAACCTATCATCTTATAGAATAAAAGAAATTGCTTCATAAAAATAGGTTAGTGAGCCAAAGACCAGTAGGTTATACCATTAGCAACACTGTTTTTATCTTCAAAAGCATGCCTCCAGAAATTCATACTTGATCAAAAGTTTAAAGTCCTACTGCTAAGCTAAGTATATTATCACAATTATCATTATTTAACTTAGGAAGATGAAATTTTAAGCTGGGGATCTGAAACAGTATTAAATGGTAAAATTTTGCCTAATTAATTTCTGAAACAATCAGCATTATATTCTATTCACTACTGTGGATTTTGATTTCCTTTGCTCCAGTGAGATCTTGCTAACACCAAAAAATGAGTTTACCACGTCCATGTGTGTTTAAAAAAAAATTTAAAAAAGGCATCCATGAAATATTCTTGAACCACTGGTAGTGTTTCTAAGACACACTAAAAGGTACTGCAGAGCCCGTGGCCAGCAACATCAGAAATCTCATCCTGGGTGCACTATCAGCTCCCAAGAACCCTTGAGCTACGTTTGAAGCCAGCAACACTCTCTGGTTTAGGTGCCCTGACACCCGAATCCTCATAATAAAAGTCAGCTACCTCCATTCACTATACATTGTAAGAGAAGACTTTTAATGCCAGAGAACAACATGTAAAACAGCCAGTGCATTAACTGGGAGCTGCCTACTCAAGCCTGCCAAGAAACTGTCAAAGCAAACAGCATGGGGTAAGTCCTGGTACTTGAGCATTAACGGGAACACAAGCTGACACTCAAGTTCTCCTACTTCCGACTTTGCAGCCTTTCTGATACTCCATGTCTACAAGTATCTTAAGTTATTGATTCCATAAATAATAGAAAACCACTTCTCTCCCCTCTTTCTTTTCCCCAGTGAATATTTATTTTGCCAGAGCAAAGCAGCTGCAATACAAGCCACATGAATCATGCCCAAGAACCCTGTTAGGGAGTGGGAGATAAATTTAAATACCATCAGAAGAAAAAATTTACACTTCAGTCTTGTACATCTGCAATGAAAATGCTACTACCACTGCCCAATGGAGAAGAGAGGGCCACTACCACCCTCTTCCTTCCTCCCTATTTATTTGAGGCTAAAAAGTATTTGAGATCCATCAGACAAGACATGGTAAAGCGAGACAGACGGGTGAACAAGTATTTTTCCATTCTGAAATGGATTTAATCATGAAACAAAGCCAGCAGTCTCGTCAGAACAGAAACATAACATTAAATCATCTGTGAAAACTCTGATGCCCATACATATATCACAGGATGCTTGTTCCTTCCAAATTTTAAAATCTGCACCAAATGTGAATCACACATTTGAGCATCCCAAATTTCATGTGTGAATCTAATCTATTTTCTAAGCCTATTTCACTAGAAATAATAGAAATAATTCCTCCTATCACAAACACTCACCACACAAAAATAGTGACTGCTTCAATTACCTACACAGCCACCATAAAGACAAAAACCAATTATGTCCATACAAGACTATTTTTTTAATTAAGTTGACCAGGATTGTAAAAAAAAAAAATAAAAAAATCACACGTTAATATGGAGAGACAAGGAAGAAGTCCCACCTGGGCAAAAAGCATGAAGAGGAAACACTTTTGCACCAAGTACATATGACTATCTAGCCATCACTTGTTGAAATGGCCTGGGACCTCCTGAGGTAAATGTAGTCTAAATTTGGTAAGGCAATCAGGATCTGGAGGTACAGGCTGCATACACTTAAAACTCTCCTGTACTCCAGATACTTCAAAGATCTTCATCAGATTTAACATAAGATTAATACAGGCACTGATACAAATGATTCCTTATTCTAAACTTTATCACAGTGTACACACATGGCACAGCAGTKTATTAAGTTATATGTCTGTGCATGACACAGCTGTCTTACACAGTCTTCAACAACTTGTATTTATATTGCTTGCAAGAGCTATTAACTTTTTTTACCAACACCAAGTAACATAACATACTGTAGAGGAGGGTCCATCTCTGCTGATGCCCTGTTCTGGGTATAGTTCCAAAAGAGATAAATGAGAACCATTCTTAAATTTCTTTTCCTTTTTAACCTTTCAAATGCTACCAATAAAACCTCAATATTTTGTTAAGCCACAAGGCAAGCAACTAATGAACACGCATTCACTGTTAAGATGCATAGTTTGTGTAGCAGGGAGGCCTTCTGACTTCTACCTTGTTGACAACAATATCACTGCAAATTCAGGTATGATGGTCATACTGAGTGATGTATTTTTGATCAAGAGAGTATAACCATAAGAGCTGGTTATCACCAACATGCGGTTTAAGGCACAACTGTAAAAATGCTTTTTCCTACATATAAATACCAATATAAGTATCAGTATCTTCCTTAAAATTTGAGGGTTTAAGCTTTAGAATTGTTTCTGCTACGCACATCCCTTTGCAGATATTTTTGGTCATTAGCAAATAAACCATCACATTAAATTCCCCCAACTGGGAGAAGGGTGCCTATTTGCATCAGGATACAGGCTTCACTGAGCAAATTGAAAAAATGCTACAAGATGGGACTTGTGGCAGCTGCATGGTCACTCGCTAGAAAGAAATACAGAAAAATCAGTTAAGAGCTGATTATCAAGTGGTGCAGAACAACCAGTCAGAAGCCTGATAGAATGTGACTCTACAGAAATGCCATTTWAAAAAAAAAATAGCTGAATGATGGAAGTGAAGTGGATTTCCTTTCTTACTAGAGAGGCAGTATCAGACAGCCATGACACCCTGACACCATGGGGAAGGAAGATGACTTCTAGTAGCATAAAATGTGAGATRGTGAAGTTTTACTGAGCTGCAGTCAAATATTTAGGTGCACAAAAGCAGCCAGACCAAGAGAAAACTTTGTAACTCATAGCTCACAGATGCAGCCCCCAAATATAGAGCAATCCCTAAAAATAAAATTAGTTATATCCTGTCTCCATCTTGAAGGTACTAGAATTAATGGTAAAAGTTCACTTAAATCTTCAACACAGGGAACAACTTCTGAAGGACATTTAGAGCGTACTGTTATACTAAAATATGCTTGTCATCTATAGAAGTAACATAGCATTACTGAATTTCAAATTAGTTCTCCRAATTCCTACCGCTCATAAAACTTCAAAATAGAAGGAAAATTCTATAAAATTCTCTATCTTCAGTTATTTCCAAGATATTTTTTCTTCTAGTACACTTAAGATTGAACTAAGTAGTATTTTAAGTCTTATCCTGAGATGTTTTAAAAAGATTAAGTTCTTTGAGCATGAGACAAAAGGCAGAGGAGAAATTTTTAAGGAGTATAAACAACCACTTGCTAAATAAACAGCTATTTTTCTGAAAATTAAGCTCTCAACAATGTAGGAGTCAGCACAATAACATTATTTTCTGAAAAGTAGCGCAAGTTCAGAAAAATAAGCTATCAGATCATATACTTAACTAAAGGACTACTTCAGAGGCCTCAAATATTTGTGCATTGAGACTAATTGCAGTTCCCATTTTGACAACTGTACAATGATCATCATCACACTGTGCAATATACCAGTTTTTAAAAGCTACTTTTTCCTCTGGATTGCATTTAGTGCAGTTATTATTTCAAAAGCTTAGGGGGTTTTGTGGAATAGGTTGTCTTCCTTTCCTATGGCTAATTTACTGGCTAACGTAATTAAAAATGTTCAAAGATCATCTCTAAACAACAACACAACAATCTGCTTCAACAATTTGAATATGTCATTGTACAATCACCATTAAGTATTGGTATGTTAGGGCTTTTCTATTGTGAATGACTAACATGAATCAAAAAAGTTCCATTTTGTTGCTTCAAAGCTCTGGATAAAAATACCCAAGAAATTTTTCTTCACTGAAGGCACAGTCCTGCATGGACTGCTCCCTACATAAYCTGTCTTGAGACTGTTTGCATGACTCTTACCTGTTCATCAACATAATCATCTATTCTTTTCTGGCACTCAAGCCATGCTTCAGCAACTTGGCCCATTTCCTGTTCAAGCTGATGATACCTTTGTAGCAAGGTACTATACATATCTTCACTACAGGAATCGTGTGTTGTTCCAAGCCTAGAAGTTCAAACAGCATTTGTTATAGAAGAGACATTTCACTGAAGAATCGCACTATTATGTTCTGCCAGCCAAGAAGAGTGTTGTTGAAATGTGATTATCAACACACCTAAGCCCACATAGCTGCTTGTATCCCAAAAATTGAGTATTTTTATTAGTTTTTCAAAAAATATCCAAACCCTGTATTCCAATCTTCCGTAACCAACAATAGCAAGAATGTGGGAAGTGCCACATTGCTAGAGGCTCTTTCCCATGAGCAACCAGATGATGAACTTATATGTTCAAATTTTGTTGCTTGATATATTTATCCTTCCAAATTCTATGGCCTAAATATACATGTTGACTATCCACTGCAGAGCTACATAACAAAAATAAAGCCAGACGCCTGTTAAGCAGAACTCTCATGACCAGTGCTAAAAAGATTACTAAACAAGTTGGAGTTCCAGGCGGGAAATGTGCTGGAGAATGAGGCAAGTGAGTTATCTACTATCACTTGAGCAGCTTTGAATTGAAAACATGAGGATGCCAATCACTGATGACTGCCTCTGTGAGAAGACCCAGAAATAGGAGACAGACTTACCTCCCTTCCTACTACTGCATCTTTGCACAGCATAATGCTTCTTAAGTAAATATGCCAACTCCCACTACACTGACTTTAGAAATAATAAAAGACAAAATTCTACTCAGTAACGTGTTTAAATCACACTGAATTGTAATGACCTGTTGATTGACACAAATAAACTGAAGCTTTACAACATTTTTCTACTCAGTAGTTGAGGAGAAACTGTGTGATAATTAATTAGTCACAGAGGTTGTGTAGCAAGTCAAAGCCAGTACCAAAAAAACAAAATTGAAGCTCTCAAAACATGRTATTTCAGCCCAGTTCCAACATTTCAGGGAGGTTTGTTATAGATTTTCATTGCAACACAATGCCAACCCAACCACAGAACCACATAGTCCTCCCTGTCACCTAGCAAAGAACTAAGCCTTTAATTTTAACTTGGCAATTAACTATTATGAAGAGCTGAGCAAACAGACAACGCAGTAAGCACCAAGTGACAGCTGATAGTGTGACTTTGCCAATAAATTCAAATTTGGTTTTTTTGGTTTTGCCCAGAACCTGCAACACAACCACTTAAGAAGGCTGCATAAGCAACTCTGCACATTAAAACTTGAGAAGTCCATGGTTTGAAGAGTACAAAAAAAAATTTCAAGGGATAGAGTGACTTTAGGATACAACACCTCCTTACTATCAGTGCAAACTGTCAACTCCTGTTATTAGACCACAATTCATTACTTTTTTGAAGCCTCTGTTTCTTATATTATGCAATTATGTGAAAATCAGATCCCTACTGTACAGAAATCAATAATTTCTCRTAACTACTGCTGAATAGTACTATTCTTTCAAACACTAGTTGTGCACAAACTTTTTTTACATATGCTCTTAAGTCAGAAGCAAAAGAACTCCATTTTTAAAAATTTAGATTAGCAATGCAATAGCATTTACACTTTCATTTTTTATTGTGACTCTGAGTAAAGCTAACATGCTACTAGTAAATACGCTTTCACCTCCCAAGGCAAGTATAAAGCAACAATCCAGGTAACATTTCAGCTCTGTAAATAGAGACAGAATATATTCCTGGACTGCAGTTAAAMAAAGGTAATAAAAAGCATAACACATACATAGAACTTAACAACAACTGCTCACTTGAAAGCCATACCTGTTGACAAACTGTATGCCTACATATTTTGATCAGGAACTCATAAATTTTTTGGACAATGGCACTTAACCAAAGCTCTGCAAATATCCTCAACACTGCCCCATCCCATGCTGGGAAAGCAAAGTGGACAGAGAAGCCCCAGGTATCAGTCACTTCATTACCAAACCGCAATAAGGCAATCTAGTGAATGTAGGAGGCATGTCAGAGGCTGCAYGTAATCAAAAGCATCCTAACCCAATCAAGATATTCAACCTCTAAGTAACTCTTCATCTGGACACCTTCATCAGGAAGTACTACTCACCTTTGGAAGGTCTGGATTTCCTTAAATACAGACTATGAAAATACAGCCTTATGAAATGCTGTGTCTGACGTAGAAGCCCTGCTGACTCATTAACTCTCGCTAAGCCATGGACAGCCCTCACAGCTGGTGTGCAGACCGTGCAGCTGAGCTACCTCCTAACAAGCCACAGATGTTGACTATGTACCCAAACAAGACATAACCCTTTAAGACCCTGCWAGTTTACCCTGAGCACATGACCTGTGTCAGCTGTGAAATACTGACACAGCTGATCTTGTATCAGCTGATAACCTCCATCCCCACAACGCTGCTGCTTAAGCCTCCCGATGTGAATATCTTTTCTAGTCTGACATCTGATAAGCATCCTTGGAACTAACCACAGAACACAGACTCTATACTGAAAATTCAACTTCTTGGAAAAGCCAGAGATACAAAAAATTTAGTACTTCAAGTAAAGGATGAAAGAAAGGACAAATACCCAAAATCTAAGCAAAGCTGAGATGTCAAAATGCCATTTCACATTTCTCTTCAAGAAGAGAAAGTAATGAGGCCCATGCTCTTTTGTAAAGAAAATCTGGCAATGCTTTCTCTATTGCACATAAGTGATTCTCTGATGACCAAATGATCAGAGAGGACTACGCTGATCCCTGCTTCTCCATCTGAGGCTGCTGTGATGGAACATTTCTCCACCAATCTCCAATGGAAGGCAGAAAGGTATCCTTCCCTGAGAAATCTAATTCTTTCACTTCAAGACACAGAGAACTCAACAGCAAAATCCTGAGAGTCCATGAAAACAAACAATCTATCAAAGAAAAACAAGACATATGCTATATCACCTAGAAATRGGAAGCTTGTGCCAAACCTTTCCTTTCAAAAAATGCTCATGTGAATCAAACTAGGCAAAACCATAAGTTTAAGGGTGTTTCACATAAACTACCTAGCAAACACAAATACACTGGAAAAGAAATTCCTGCAGGAAAAGATTCTGATTTCATCATATTTGTAAGCTTTGAAGCTGGCTGTCACCATAGTGACAGCAGAAAAACAACTTCTGTTGCTCCGACTTTAATTGCAGTAGCACTTGAGAACAGGTAAATTAAATGAGAAATGCTTTTCTTCAGAAATGACCATAAAGTTCACTAAGATCATTCTCAGCTCTGCAGATGAAGGCAATATATTTTTGTATAGTCAATATTGCTGCAGTAAAAAGATGCAGAGAGGCAATGTCAGAAAGCATGGACATGATGAGGGATACCCACAGAAAAAGAAGCCGCAGACCACTGGAAAAATACACAATTAAACAACACGCTATTGAACATAGCAACAAAATCAGTTGTCGGAGAGGGAAAAAAACAAACAAAAAAAAAGGCTTTCAGTATCAACCCAGTTTCATGTAAACGAATTGGGTAACTTATGAGGGACTTCTTGCTGAGCCTGGCAACAATTGAACTTGTTGGTCCTTTCTTCTTTTCCTTTCCACTATCTACTAGCCAAAGGAGAACTCAAGAGAAATTTCTTTATTCACTGTGAGCAACATCTCTTGTGACAGAATTAATCAAACTGCTCTTGTACCATGGAAAATTACCCAAGACAATACCTTCAAAACACATGTACAGAGATCATAAATGTGTTTTCATCACAAACAAGATTGAGAGGTCAGCATGAACCACCCATGACTGTATGCTAAAAATGTTCGGGCTTAGGGTAAAGAATAAAAGTTCCATTAATACATCTTCCCTAGAAACCCCAAACACTTTGCCAGTACACAAGTTACAAGTAGAGCAACCCTACTAAGAAAACATACAATTTAATTCCTCAGGAGCTTTAAAGCCATGAGACCCACAAGCATATAGCAAGGGAGTTTGTTTCTTTTGCTTTCTCCAGTGAAAAGATRGCTTAAAACTCCAAATTAAGTTCTGTGCACTACGGGAAGCAGAAGGCAGTAAGGCTTTAATTTGCTTGTGGAGCTGTAAAAACAGCAGCAATGCCTGATAATTGAAACAGTACTATTCAGCCATCAGTATTTACATAGGATGCTGCCATTTTACCAGGCAATCTACAGCTTAGCAAATTAGGGTTGTAATTCTTCGGACAAGCAAGTTACGACAAGTTGCTCAATCAACAACACTCTTTTCAAGAGAGATCCACAAAGATTTTTACCAATTCAATTGTAGCAGCAGATTTTTTTTTTAAACGCTGTGGTTGTAAACATGAGGTTTCGTGTCTCCTTGAAATTACAAAACAAAAGTTAAATTCTACCTTAGCTGTGACACCAACGTTGGCAAGCTATTCTGCAAGAGTGGCTCAGAAAATACCAGATTTTCAAACAGATGCTTGTTGTGCAATTCCCACGTCACCTGGAATTTCTTCAAATGTTCATTTTCCTATAATGATAAAGCAACCAGAAATAGGACAGGGTTAGAGAAAAAAAAATTTAAAATTMTGACTAAGGCAAGAATTTTTTTAAGAGTCTAGTTTCCAACCTACAGGCTGGATGAACCAGAGCAGACCTTATGCAGTTTTAATATACAAAACCTCAGAATTTAAGCAATTTTTAATGACTTAAATACCTATAAGATCATTCCTTCTCAATTGTCATGAATTTAAAAAAAAAGAAAAATCAGTCTACATCATTCAAAGCTCCCATTCATTTCTGCACCCAAAGATGTATTTTATGATCTGAACCTGTAATTATCAGGTTTTCTTGTCAAACGATTGTCTATTTCTGACTATTTTTCAGTTTTCTGAACTTACCTAATACACATATGCAATGGCAACCTATAATCTTTATTCAAAACTGACATAAAATCAAATAAACAGTTCTCCTAAAGTACAGCTTAAAAAAAATATGAAGATTTCTAAACAGACAAGAGATCAACATATTACTTCTCTAGTGAGCAGAACGTTTTTGTATTTGAGGTTATTTAGCACATAATTCTATGTAATTTCAAGGGCTAAACCTTAAAACTATTATCATTAGAACACAGAAATTCAAACCAGGTATAATGTATTTTTCAAGTCAGCAAGTTTTCCCACATATAGTTAGCAGTATGCAGGTTTTCTATACCAGGGCTCACCCACACAGCAGAATTAAACGCAAGTGTTCTGGCTCTCAGACCAGCAAGCGGGCCTTAAGCACTATAAGCCCAAGCACCCAGAAACACCACTGTACTCTGGAACTTTCAAGTTTTGTTAATCATAGTGAGTTAAAAAATAAACCAAACATATTTATATCAGACCTGAAGACAAGACTACCAGTATTTAAAAAAACAACGAAGTTTGAAGTATTATTATTAAGAAGGGTGGGTGGTAGGGTTTTTTGAGTTGCACAAGACACGTGTACCTTTTCGTTTTGAGTATTATGTCTTCAAAATATT